>JAQFVV010012465.1:1521960-2121960 GCA_028023455.1 Epiperipatus broadwayi
ATAGTAATTACATTCAGTTCTATAATACAACTTTTAAATATTTCAAACTCTGTTATTAATTCAAACAAGCAGTGTGTGAAAGTAGGTAGTATACAAGTCACATGATCAATATAACTTTGACAGACGATTTTCAATCTATTTCTCTGCCTAGATTTATAAAATTGATGCACTTATTATATTATATAAAATAATTATAAAAAATTTGGAAGAATAATTTTAAAAATATAGAACTAGATATAATTTTCACCATCATAAAGTTTATTTTAAAAATATACTATATTAATTTTGATTATTAAATATGACTTTATAAATTTAAAATATAACATTTATTACTACAAGTTTTAAACTATTAAAATTGAACTTTTTAAATATACTTTTAATATTTATAGTTGAGTTATTTAATATGGCCAGCTTTTACAACCATATGCAACAATATTTAAAACTTTACATAACTATTTTTTAAATGATTCGCTATAATTTTATATACTACGTATTTGCTTTAGCCTCAAATTGTACTTTAAAAATATAATCGACAAACTATAATTAATATATTAAAATAATATATTCTCAAATTTAAAATTTTTAGTAATTGACTGAGATGGACTATTACTGGCCTATAGAAAAGGGCTCAATATATATATATATATATTGTAACGTTTATTTATATACGTTACAAATATATTGGCATTTGGTAAAAGCTAAAAAAGTAAATTTAGATTTTTTTTTGATTAGTATAATTTTTGTTAAAACGTGCAATGAAAGTTAAAATTGTCATTCTTATTTTTTTTTATCTAATTGGAAAGAATAAATGACATACAGATTACTAATCCAGATAAATAAAAAGAATTCCAAAAGTATAAGCTAAAAGAAAAATATTTTAGCTAATTAAAGATGGAAGAATAATGCTAAAAAAAAAGAGAACTTTGTAACTTAAATTTAAGAGAGAGTGTATAAGATTATTATCTTATATGCTGATAAAAAGACAAAAGAGTGCGCAGAAGTTCAAAAAATGGAGCGCGATATAAAAAGGAGATGACAACTTCAATCTGGGTCTTCTCTTTAACTTCTAGTTACGTCTCTGAAAGTTGGAGGTTTCCACGAGCATAACCTGTGGCAAGAAATATACTTCTACACAGGTATGCCCCTTGCTGTACCAAGCTGTCACGCAAGCATGGAAATGGGACTTGTGAAGACTGCTTTTTGCAATAAAAGGGTCACTACAACCGTGCCTTTTCTCCAGCTATAGAACGGAACAATAATGGAAGACGCCGGCAGGAGAGACCAATGGAAATTCTCATGATCTGGGATCCCATAAACCTACATGAACTTACCGGTAAGTTAAGAGTAAATTTTCCTGATAGTGACTTAAAAGTTTGCAAACAATTATTTATCTAAGCTTAGACTACCATCCTGATATAGACTTTTCTTTTCGTATTCAAGAGACTTTCTAATAAAGAAATTTATACAAGATCTTGGGACATTATTAAATCACTTTAATTGCTTAATCTCACTGTTTTTGTTAATCGATTCAGTATCTGGATTAGTGTGTGTGTACTTTCCTGTGTAGTTAATATGTAATTTAACTTATAAATATTTTAGTTTGATAGAATAAAAGAGATTTTACTTTTATCAGCCTTTTCATTGTGCGTTATTGATAATGGTTATTATTTTTTATTATTAAATCTATTAGTAAATAAGATTTAAAAATGTAATTTACCTTTGCCAATATGTTTCGATACTCCCAGGACTAATAATCGTAAAAATCATTAATTCTCATTACGGTGGAATTACTGCCCCTTAAAAAAAAATATAATAAAAATCTTCTTATTTGTTTTGTTTTACAACTTGCGAGAGGTGCTGGCGACATATTTCAGCAGATTCTTAGGAATTCTGGCGCCCATATGAAATAAAATTAAAAGTTGATTTTGTCAATAGCACAATTCTCAACCATCAATAGGCAAAGTTTGATCAGGAAATATAGCTGTGTTTTTTAGGAAAAGAAATACAACTTTCTTTTTTTTTTTGATACGGCTTGATCAACTCACGCTCAAATATAAATTTGAGGCGTATAAGGGCCTAGTAATAAGAAAAACGTTACAATGGCGACCCAACTCGGGCTTCGATTTAACAACTACAACCTGAGATGAGTTGTAATGATAAAGAACATTACAATGATGACTCAAAGAAACTCACAGCCGGAAAATAAATTATGATTTTTTTGAAAAAAGAAAAAAATTATAAAAATAAAAAAAAAACTAATTAATTAAACCCTGATTATTAAAATATGAAAGAAGATATTTTTTTAATATGACTTCCAGAAAAAAATAAATATATATGTATATTTTTTTATATATGTCTAAAAACACGATCGTGGTTGATGTAGACGTAAGTCACAAGTATTTGACCGGGTAGGCGGTTACTGAAGAGGGGAATAACATAGCCCCGAGTCCTTATCCGCAGTATATCAACATAAGACTGTCTTTAAATGCTCGTCAGACTATTTCTAGCAGAGATCCCAATAAAGGGGAAGGCGGATCAAGTTGGACCAAGTTGCCACGAGCCTGTAAGACTCAGAACGATGAGCAACGCTCGTTTGTGCTTATAACTTGGGCTTCTTATCGTTAATATTACACTAAAGCGGATAGGACACAGATGAATGTTGAAATATTTTCCATTCCCGCCGTGTTAGACCTAAAAGTGGGCGTTAAAGCCGAACGTCGCTTGTGAATGAGTCTACACAATATATCAGCACGCTACTACATAAAAAAAAAAAAAATACGAATATGAATTTAAAAAACTTAAGAATAAAATTAGTGTAAACCCCTATTTTATTCTCATCTCCTGGCACTGGTGGTATTGTAACGTTTATTTATATACGTTACAAATATATTGGCATTTGGTAAAAGCTAAAAAAGTAAATTTAGATTTTTTTTTGATTAGTATAATTTTTGTTAAAACGTGCAATGAAAGTTAAAATTGTCATTCTTATTTTTTTTATCTAATTGGAAAGAATAAATGACATACAGATTACTAATCCAGATAAATAAAAAGAATTCCAAAAGTATAAGCTAAAAGAAAAATATTTTAGCTAATTAAAGATGGAAGAATAATGCTAAAAAAAAAGAGAACTTTGTAACTTAAATTTAAGAGAGAGTGTATAAGATTATTATCTTATATGCTGATAAAAAGACAAAAGAGTGCGCAGAAGTTCAAAAAATGGAGCGCGATATAAAAAGGAGATGACAACTTCAATCTGGGTCTTCTCTTTAACTTCTAGTTACGTCTCTGAAAGTTGGAGGTTTCCACGAGCATAACCCGTGGCAAGAAATATACTTCTACACAGGTATGCCCCTTGCTGTACCAAGCTGTCACGCAAGCATGGAAATGGGACTTGTGAAGACTGCTTTTTGCAATAAAAGGGTCACTACAACCGTGCCTTTTCTCCAGCTATAGAACGGAACAATAATGGAAGACGCCGGCAGGAGAGACCAATGGAAATTCTCATGATCTGGGATCCCATAAACCTACATGAACTTACCGGTAAGTTAAGAGTAAATTTTCCTGATAGTGACTTAAAAGTTTGCAAACAATTATTTATCTAAGCTTAGACTACCATCCTGATATAGACTTTTCTTTTCGTATTCAAGAGACTTTCTAATAAAGAAATTTATACAAGATCTTGGGACATTATTAAATTGCTTTAATTGCTTAATCTCACTGTTTTTGTTAATCGATTCAGTATCTGGATTAGTGTGTGTGTACTTTCCTGTGTAGTTAATATGTAATTTAACTTATAAATATTTTAGTTTGATAGAATAAAAGAGATTTTACTTTTATCAGCCTTTTCATTGTGCGTTATTGATAATGGTTATTATTTTTTATTATTAAATCTATTAGTAAATAAGATTTAAAAATGTAATTTACCTTTGCCAATATGTTTCGATACTCCCAGGACTAATAATCGTAAAAATCATTAATTCTCATTACGGTGGAATTACTGCCCCTTAAAAAAAAATATAATAAAAATCTTCTTATTTGTTTTGTTTTACAACTTGCGAGAGGTGCTGGTGACATATTTCAGTGGATTCTTAGGAATTCTGGCGCCCATATGAAATAAAATTAAAAGTTGATTTTGTCAATAGCACAATTCTCAACCATCAATAGGCAAAGTTTGATCAGGAAATATAGCTGTGTTTTTTAGGAAAAGAAATACAACTTTCTTTTTTCTTTTGATACAGCTTGATCAACTCACGCTCAAATATAAATTTGAGGCGTATAAGGGCCTAGTAACAAGAAAAACGTTACAATATATATATATATCAGTATAAAATGCCTCAATCTTCCTCTTTTGTTTTACAATAAATTAATTCTATAGAGTGATGGAAAGTAAACTTGGCAGAATTCATTCATTTTAGATATATACATATGCTTAAGAAGAAGAATAGATGTCATATGGTCATTAGAAAATGGGTGTCAAATTTATTGATAGTTTATCAGTATTAAATACATACATTTTAATATTAGCGGATAAAAACCATGTGATTTTATTTTGCAGAGTGTATATTTTTTATATTCACATTGGATATCATTATCACTTTTCCATTTATCAGGATAAGTTTCTTATTATCCATTGCTCTGAACCTTTGTAAATAATTAAAATACATCATTATTCAAGCACCCATTTTATATTCCCTTTGCATTTGACATTGTTGTACAGAACAAATGAACATTACTAATATTATATTACCTTAAAAATTAAATGAATAGAAGGATATGCAAGTGATACTTCTTTTTTGTTTCAAATAATAATAAAAACACAACAACATTGGTCATATTTGTTATCAAAATAAGTTGTATGCAATCTAGATCTAGAGCAAAAGTGGGTAAAAATATTTTCCCCATGAAATATGTGTGTGAAGTTAGCATCTATAATACACTAATTATCCCTCTGGATTTAAAGACCTATTCATTTTTGAGTCACTGAAATCTCTCTAGTTAAACAGCTTACATTGAAGATAAACCTAATTTTCATGAGTACACTGTAAAGACATTTTCTATTAATATAATATTCAGTATAATTATAATATTTACATATTTTGTGAATTAAGATCTAAAAAATCTTAGATTGTTTTTCAGATAAATAAAGCCAAAAATATTTGATTTGCATGAATTCAATAAAACTGTATGCTCAAAAGTCATGTGACCATATATGCAAGTAAACAAACATTTATTTCTTTATGAAAATGCATAGAAAGATTCTAAGCTTTATTCACGGTATGTAAAACCTTCACTACTTATGGAAAAGTGGTCAATTTTCCTGCTAAATGTATAATTTTAGAACAACCTTTTATTGTCAGATGCCTTGCAGTATTTCCAGATGTCCACATTAATATAGCAATCCCTTATCTTACTTTACTAAAGGTAATCAACCTGACATGACATGAAAGTATGAGTAGTCATTATTGTAAGCTTTATTGATAAATTAGTTTATCTTGACATGGATAATTACCAATTCAGGTAGAGTCTCAACAAGTCATTTTATTCATTAAATCTTGATCAATAAATATTTTTATCAAAATAGGCAATTAATATATTTATGCATCTAGAAATAATACAAATACTGAAAGAGATATCAGCTCCAATCACAATCAACAAAACATTTATCTAACACAAAACAAGAAAACATAGATCATTTAAAGTTAATGTATCATCATCATCAACAACAACCATTATCAATCCACTGCAGGATGAAGGTCTCTCCAAGTTCAGTTCATCTTCTCTGATCTTTAGCTTCTCTTCACCCCATCATCTCTGCACACTTTCTTATTTCATCCACCCATCTCACATGTGGTCTCTTTCTGGGTCTTTTACAATGATCAAGTTTAAGATTTCAATTGCACATCTATTATCATCTCCTCTAGCAATATGTACAGCCCAACTCCACTTCAGTCTTTTAATTTTTTTAATGAGATCAGTAACACCTGATTGTTTTCTTACCCATATATTGTGTTTTTGATCTATTCTTGTTACTCACAACATGCATCTTTCCATATTTCTTTGCGTGATCTGAAGTCTCTATATTGCTTTTCTTTTAAGTGTCCAAGTCTCAGATCCATAAGTAAGAACTGGTAAAACACATTTTTTAAACACTTTCCTTTTCAAACACATAGGCATAGAATATAGTAAATAGCATAAAAGATCCCTATGCTTATCAGCACCAAAACATTTTCAACTTGCTGTCAAAGCAATTTTTGTAAGAAAAAAGTAGTCTAAGATGATTACATAGATAGTGAAGTTGACAATTTTACTGTAACTGATAGACATATTTAATTCCTAGGAGTTTAAATAAAACTCTTTAAACCTATTTTGAAAGTAGGCCGTTTAATGGCATTCTTTTAAACTTCCAGGAATTAAGAAACCCAGCTTGCTGCAATCAAAGTATCAAATTTACTGTTTTTTTCTTCTCTTTTTTAGAAAGCTTGCCTTGATTTTGATAGCTGAAGGCTGCTTTCAAGTGATTTACATTTATGGATCATCTAGATTTAAAAAAAAAAAACAATTTTATAATATATTATTATAGTATTAAAAATATTTTTTTGAATCACTGACTAGATATAAGTAAAATTACAAATCCAAGTAAAACTACATTCTCTTAGTCTAAAAATCCTCGAGGATGGCAGACATATGCATATAGCATTAGGATATCAGAGATTATAGTAAATATACTGAAAAAGCTTTGAATATTTTTTAAGGATCAATGAAAGAAATATGTTACATAAGAATACTGAAAGAAGCCACAATCAAACTCATTTGGATGATTTAGAAAAAGAAATTTAGGACAAGATGCTTATGCATATTATCTAGCTGACTGGTAGATTTAGCTGGTAGTAATCACATTAAATGAACTTGTATAAAAAATTTGAAAGCCAACTATATGGTATATTTTCAAGGATTTCTGGTGGCAATCCAATACAGTGGATAATAAAAGGTTATTAAATACACATTCTTTAAGTCGATTGACCACTTTTGCACATAATATATGACGACTATGTAATGGATTTTTTACACACTGCAATTGAAGCTTAAATTCTTAGATGTTTAGATTATTTTTAAGTCCATTAATCTATTATTTATTTATTTATTTATATAACATAATAAGAAAAAAGTAAAATAGGAAAAAATTATTAGCAATTTTAGTAAAATAATTTTTATCAATTCCAAATATCATCTCTCCTCAAAGAAGCTCTCAAACATGTATAATTACTATTTACTAACACTTATTAAGTTATACTTGAAAGAATTTCGAGCTATAAACAGGACTATTTTTTTTTTTTCAGGTGATTCACCTTGCAATACAAAAATGGTCAGTAATTGGGCCTTTAGCTAATATTTGTTGGACACTAAAGGTACTAGTTAACCTGAATTGATCAGTTGAGAATTGATAGACTAACAGCAAATAAGATGACATGTGCCACTGATGAAATGGGGATGTTATATTGTTTCAAGCAATTCATCCATGGATTTTTTAATCTTTGTAATTATATAAAATCTACTTTTTTATATGTTAGTTTTTAAATTTTAACATTAAAAATTTATTAGTAGCATAAAATATTGCTTTAATTTGATTTATAAATAAATATTTAAACAATATTTATTTATTTATATTGTCATCCAAATGTTGCAAATGTTAATGGCTGGCTTCTGTCAATGCTATAATTCATTTATCACTAACTCCAAAAATATAGTCTAAAAAGAGGGCAGCACTGTCTAAATAATTATTTTTATTATTTTTATTTTTAGGTTTATCTGGGCATAATTGCTGAGATATTCTTGACTTCGTTTAAGGAGAAACCACAATACATCACATCACATCATCACATCACATTTATTAGTGCCATTTTGAATTTATTTTAAAATTGGGAATCATTTTTCCATTATTTACTTAGTTTTAAACTTTTCTTACTTGATAGAAACTGCTTATCATCACTTTATTTTACGACTATGGATCATTAAGCCACACTTTTTCAGTTATCTTTTTTTTATTAATATTATTTCAGAACAGAGGTTTGTTTAAACTCTCTTAATATATTTTGTATTCTTGACATTTTTATGGGTTTTTTGTCAAGTCATTCGTTGCAGATTTTATGAACTCTTATTTATCTGACATCTATTACATCTGCATATAATTGTTTTGTAATGATTTCGTATATAAATTTATTTTAAATGTTCAAAATTTTGAATTTAAATTTATTCTCCTAAGAAATAAATTCTACTCACAGCACAATTATTTATTTTCACTATGATATCGGCAAAGCTGATTATATATATCTTCATTTTCTATTCAGGTTTAATTTCGAATCATTTTATTAGTAGAATATTAAAAATTTATTTAAATTGAAAAATAAAATAAAACCATTAATCCTGGTATAATGTCACTATTGTATGTTTATAATGTTAATGTGATTTTATTAATTTTATATATTTAATTCTTACTAGAAAATAAAAGATGTTTGCAGTTAGAAAACTAATTTCACTGTAACATAATTACTGACTTAAAGCCAAATTTATATAACTATAGACCACGATTTGATTTATGTACAAAATTTTAGGTTTTTTTAAATTTCATGCTTCTAGTTTAACGGTAAATAAAAATTTAAGTGACTGTTAAAGCATAATAGCATTAATTCCAGCTAAGGAAACTTTTACGAGTTAAATGATATGTTATTTGTAATTATAAAATCTTTTTCGGTATCATGTATTATCGTGAACTTCACTTAAGCATTTCTCAGTAATAGAATTGTCCAAACTCTAGAGATCTCTAGATTGGATTCAAAATGCAACATGTTTCATTAATGAAGGTACAAAGAGACAATACCAAAAATAAGCCAATAAAATCACTAAATGAATAAATATATTTACAGTAAGGTAGGGGATCTGGCTATAAAACGGGTGGCAGGTGTTTTTGAATCATATTCAGAACAGTAATTAACCAATATGGGACTACTCTGACAGTAGCACAAATTGTCCATTAATTGCAAGAATGCAGTCAGACACATTTGAGTTTAGAATGAAATGGTGTTGGCAACGAATAATTTCCAATCTTTTACAAGACACATCAACTTGTTTAGAAGTGATAGGTTTATTAAAGAAATCATGTCAGTCCCACTAAACGTAAAGGTCAGTGAACGTTTTGACTGTTATAAATAAAAATGTCTATAAATAGATGCAAAAAGTGTTTGATAACTACTTTAGTTGTATGCCAATTATTTATTAGCTGGGAAAATTAGATTCTGATAGCAAAACATATATAAACATTTAAATAAAAAATATATATTAAGGTTGTAACCTTAAGACTATGCGCTTAGTCTTAAGATTATAGCCTTAATATATGTCACTTATGTAATGACTATGCACTTAACAAATTAATTATAAAAAATATAATTTTTTATGATATTTGTATGACAATGTATAGATGGGGCTCTACGTAGTTTAGCAAAGGAATAGCATTTCTCACTCAAAAGCTTAAGCTCCCTGGATTGATGTCCAATCTGTCCCAATATTCAAGTACCATATGATTTCAATGATTACTATTAATAATAATTAATTTTAACATATGCTTAATTGACATTATGTAGATTATATAGTATTAAAAATTATTTTTATATCTCAATATTATATTTGCAAACAAATAAAACTAAAAAATAGTTTAGTCATTGACAGCCAATTTTTCATCATTAGAGGTAGTTATTGTTTTATTTGTTTTATTTTATCAAAAATAAAAAAAAGATTATCTCCAATCTAAAATATTAACTTTGCAAATAAAAAAATAACACTAACAAATGAAAAACAGTAGATAAGAGATGAGCTTCCAAAGAGAATGTTTTCATGGAAAGTAATTTTGGATGATGATACATAAAAAATTAGTTGACTAATTTCCATTTAAAATGTTTTTATATGGAAATAAAACTTTAACATAAACATTAAATATACAGATTCAAATATTTTATAATTTTATGAAAGAAAAAAAAGTGAAAAAATGTATGTAATATTTATTTATAGTTTAATAAAAAGATGATGGTGGATATGCACAATAGTGACTTTGATCTCTTTTATAATTCATACTCATACAATTTCAGTTTTTCAAAGAAAAATAATGCCATCTATGGATTAAGGGAGGAACTAAAACCTGACATTTTTCTAAACCAGAAAATGAACTTATAACATGTTTTTAAAATCATTTCTTATTATTAACAAATGCAACTGAAAAAATGGCCATAACAGCATGCACTATAAATAAGAGACTTCATTCTATGCTAAAAAGACTAATATTTAATATGGTTTATTTTAAAAAAAAAAAATATCTAAAGTTTGTTTTCCCTTTGTTTTTTGAATTAAAAAAGTCACATTTTTTTCTGGTTATTATTTTGTAGAAAACAATAAAAAAAGAAAAAAAATACAGAAACTAAAGCTACTTAATTCAGAAGTTCCTTCTTTTTCTTTAAATATCTTGCTTTATATGAACAATTTCTCTTTATATCTTTACTTTCTTTTTTTATATTTATCTTTAAATCAGTCTATATATTATTCATATTGTATTATCTACAAACATTTTACATTCTAATCTTTTTTGTATAAATTGTTTTTAAATGATAACGTCTATAATAAGAAGATATAAATAATATATTATTAAAATCAATCAACACTTAGAGGATCCCAATATCAATAACAGTCAACAATCTCAACCTATTGTCAAGGGAACCTTCTTTTAACAACAATACACACACACATATATATATATTGTACCGGGTCGAATCGCTGAAACCACCCACTTATACGTATATAAGTTTTGACCGGTTTCAAACTCCTTTCATATACATTTATAATCTTATAAATGATACATGAACGAGCCGGCACGTTCGAGCAAAATGGGAGATCTTATTGATAGCTTTAACTATCAACAATGACCCATCTTGGCTGCTAGATTCAAACCCCTACTATCCAAATACTTTATTTGTTTTGGAGTAAACTCCCGACCCCAGCTAGTCCAAAGGACTAATGTATTCGGGCAGTAGGCTCATAATCCAGCGCTTGAAACCATCCCATAAACTAACCCAGTCTAATTTTAATCTGTAATAAATTATACAAAAATTGGTGGTGGAAATAATTAATAAAAGGTTGGTAAGAAGAATTGACTGACAAATAAAGTTTAAGTTTAAAGATAATTTATTTTACTTATCATTAATTAAGTTTTAAAGATAATTTGTTAACTAACATTAACGCATTATAAACATTTCTATAAATCCAATTTTAACACACGCACATTTTTTTAAAATTAACACATGATAATATATTTTAAGAAAAAAGCATAAATAATCTTTGACCTTTAAATCATTTCACATTCACAAACATAATACTAAAGCATTAATAGCATTTGAAACTTACACACACATATCAATAGTTCATTTTATGTATGATAAAGTTCATATAATTTGCATCTTGAATATTTACGGATTACAGTGGTGACTACTACATATAAATGATAATAATAAAATATATACCTAGGATTTTTTTTTCTTGTCATTGGCTGCTTCTGCTGCTTCTGATGGATTATATCTAACCGGTTAGATTTTGATGATTCTTGAAGAGATTTTATGCGAATCCATTTGTTTTATTCTTGAAGACAGTTGAACATTTGACGGAGGATTTTGGAGTTGTTATGAAGACATTATTTTACAAGCAGGTTTTGATGATCTTGTTGGACAAAAAGGCTGGAGCACAAGCGTATATTTCCAAGGCTGCTCAACAGTGCATGTTGGTTTCTGTATACATAATAGAAATTGTACTGAAACAAACTGTCACTGGAAACTAGACTGAATTGCAAACTCAAAACTAGCCTGTCTGATAAAATCTAGCTATTTATATCTGTGAATTGTTTTCATTTTGATATCCTCCAGGAATAAGTGCAATAGGTGTTGTCGAAATTCCTTGATAACTAATCCTATGACAACGTGTTTTTTGATTGATTGTTTGATTAGTAGTAGCTTTCATAAATGTATTGTTTTTATATCTTTAGTAGCCCACCACTGTGTTTTTAAATACATTTCATTTCAATTATTATTATTATTATTTTTTTTTTTTAATATTATTCTAACACGCATTTATCTTATTAATGAGCTAACATTTATTTCTATTTACCATTGCACATATCTACGCATTTATTCTACTAAACTGGAATGAAAAGAGATTTTTAACTTTTAATTTTTTTTATAGGAAATCTCCCTCTCCCCTCTTTAAAGTAATTAATTGTAATTTTTATTTCAAATTCTTTTTTCCGAAAGATTTTGATAATAATTTTTATACAAAATTATTTTATATACATGTGCCAATTTGGCATTGGCACAATATATATATATATATATATATATATATATAAAATGTAAAAGTATAATACACATTATAAAAAAAATATATAACATATAAACAAACAATTTATTGGTAAAAGAAATATTATATTTTAAATTCTTTAGTAGCGCTTTCAATTACATAGTAATCCTCATCAGCTTTAAATGAATTTCAAATTTTAATGCTACATAAATTTCCATAAACTGAGTATGGTCACATTTGCAACTTGCTTATTAATAACATTATCTTTATATTTATCTATTAAAATTGCCTCTTTAATTTTCTTCTTTTTATGATTCCTTTCTTCCTTTAATATTTTTATTTCATTACTATTAAATGTAAACCTGTAATTACAAGTTTTTTCATAGTCAAAGAAAACTGAAGCTGTATTAAATTGACTATTTATGTTATTTTTAATTCGATTATAAAATAATTGATACTCCTTTAATCTTTTTTCTACAGAACATCTCGATTCACCGATATATAATTTTTTACATCCACACAAAATATGATAAATTATATTACTTCTTTGCAATTTAGGAATTATACCCTTAGAATTATTAATCAATCAATTAACTTTCAGAGGAACACAAAATGAAATATTATATTTTTCTTTAAATATATTCTTAATTAATTTAGATTGCATGTTATTTACAAATGCTGTAGTTATTTATTTTTTATTATCTAAGGTAACATTGCAAACCCTCTTCTTATTATTAAATGAATTTACTGTATGCAAGATTTGGTTTTTATCATAACCAACCTTTAAAAGTTCATTAGCAAAGAGTTCAATATTTAAAATTTTATCACTCGTATATTTACATAATTTATCATTAAACAATATTTATCTAAATCGCATGTTGTTAAAATTGATAATAAATTGAAAGTATGCTAGCCTTTCACATGCGCAATTATAACAGAGACAGCCAATCAGATTTAAAACAGATATCTAATAAATAATCAAACATAGACACGAGACAGAGATTTTGATAGAAAAGGTTGATACGGTTGATACCAACCTTTTCTAAACTTAACTTTTATATATATAAGCCAGTCTTAAGCATTTTAGCCCGAAAGCTTTAAATATATAAACAAATACAATTATCATTCATTGTGTTATTAATATCAACCTTTTCTATCAAAATCTCTGTCTCGTGTCTATGCTTGATTATTTATTAGATATCTGTTTTAAATCTGATTGGTTGTCTCTGTTATAATTGTGCATGTGAAAGGCTAGCATACTTTCAATTTATTATAATTTATCATTGTGAGCAAAAATGATTTCAGACTTGCCATTTTATATATCACTGGAACACGTGATTTAAAATGAATATATTATCTTTCTCCAATAGGTTTAAAAATTAATTTATAATTTAAATCAGTAGCATCTTTAAATATTTGTAAATCCAAAAATTTTATTTTTCCATTTTGTTCATTCTCAATAGTCCATTTTAAATTGTTTAAATTATTCAGTTTATTTAAAAGAACATTGATAATGTCTTGAGGACCACGGACAAAAACATCATCAACATATCTAGTATAAATTTTAATATTTTCAAAATTATAAGAATTAAATATAATATCTTCATATTTTGATAATGTAAAATTACAAATTTGTGCAACCATAGATAATACCATTGGCCATCCTTTACTCATTTTATAAAATTTATTATTATATGTTGCAATAATATTATCACTTATAAATTTTAGTGACTCAATAACAAAATCTATCAAATGTTTATTTACAGACATATTACTTAATGCGATTTTAATTAAACTTATAGATTCAAGATGATCAATTGCTCCATATAATTCCATTACATCCAATGAAGTTAACATATCATTATCATTTATTTTTAAATTTTTAATTCTATCAACAAATTCATAAAAAGATGCAACTGTATGTCTTCCAAACCCCAACAGATCTTGTAACAATTTATCAATATATTTAGCTGTTTTATACATAAATGATCCACCAAAATCTATCATCAATCTAAGATTATTTCCTACTTTTTGAAGATTAATATTAGCAAGTATTCTTGGGCATATAGACATAGATGGATACATATAATAGTATGTACAACCATTCAAAAAATGACATTTAGCCTTCTTTAGAATACTATTTATAAATTTCATATGTTGCCCCTCCATGTTATAACTATCACTAATATTAAATTCCAATTTATATAGTTATGATGATAATAATTACATGAATTTAACCGATGAAAAAATTAGTTTTACACAAAAATGTTTTACAATATGGTTCAATGTATGTAGGAAGTGTATGAAAAGATTATAATATGGAAGTGATTGCATCAGTGCAGAATATTTTTGATGTTAATATGAACCACATGATCACCATCTCCTATACTAGCACATAATTGCTTATAAACAAGGCAAAACTCTCCATACAATAGTCCACCCTGTGTCAACCAGTGTAATCAATGTCACACTGATGAAGGCCACAAGCCAGAAACTAGTTGGGGGATATTGGATGAGTAAGCATTAGATAGGGATTTTATGCACAAGCCTTCTGGCATCCATTGATTACTCTGGTTGGCACAGGGTGGCAATACTGTATGGAGAGTTTTGCCTTGTTTTGATAAAACTATGAACTTACAAGATTGTAGTAATATAATTAAGGATATTTCTAATTATAAAATAAAAACTAATAGATGTGATCAGTTATGGAATTATGCTGTTTCTGAATTTAAACACCTTAGAACTGAGCAAAATATATGTTTGAAGGAAGATAAAGGTTTAAGAATGTGTTTTATTAAAAAAGATGCATATTTATGATAAAATTAAAACACAAATGAATAAATTGGGATTTAATATTATTGATAGTTATAACATGGAAGAACAACATATGAAATTTATAAATAGTATTTTAAAGAAGGCGAAAAGTCATTTTATGAATGGTTGTACATAAAATGATATATATCCATCTGTGTCTATATGCCAAGAATATTTGCTAATATTAAACTTCAAAAAGTAGGAAATCCTCTTATATTATAATAGATTTTGGTGGATCATTTATGTATAAAACAGTTAAATATATTGGTAAATTGTTACAAGATCTGTTGGGTTTTGGAAGATATACAGTTGCATCTTCTTATGAATTTGTTGATAGAATTAAAAATATAAAAATAAATGATAATGATCTGTTGGCTTCATTGGATGTAATGGAAGTAAATGGATCAATTGATCATCTTGAATCTATAAGTTTAATTGAAATTGCACTAATTAATATGTCTGTAAATAAACATTTGATAGATTTTGTTACTGAATCACTAAAATTTATAAGTGATAATATTATTACAACATATAATAATAAATTTTATAAAATGGGTAAAGGATGGCCAATGGGATTACCTATAGTTGCACAAATTTGTAATTTTACATTATCATAATATGAAGATATTATATTTAATTCTTATAATTTTGAAAATATTAAAATTTATACTAGATATGTTGATGATGTTTTTGTTTGTGGACATCAAGATATTATTGATGTTCTTTTATATAAACTGATAATTTAAACAATTTAAAATGGACTATTGAGAATGAACAAAATGGAAAAATAAAATTTTTGGATTTACAAATATTTAGAGATGCTACTGATTTAAATTATAAATTAATTTTTAAACCTATGGGAGAAAGAGGATATATTCATTTTAAATCACATGTTCCAATGATATATAAAATGGCAAGTCTGAAATTATTTTTGCATCGCATGATAAATTATGTAAATATAGAAGTGATAAAATTTTAAATATTGAATTCTTTGCTAATGAACTTTTAAAGATTGGTTATGATAAAAATCAAATTTTGTTTACAGTAAATTCATTTAATAATAAGATGGTTTGCCATGTTACCTTAGATAATAAAAAATGGATATATATGCCATTTATAAATAACATGCAATCTAAATTAATTAAGAATATATTTTAAAAAAAAGTATAATATTTCATTTTGTGTTCCTCCAAATGTTAATCGATGATTAGTAATTCTAAGGATATAATTCCTAAATTGCAAAGAAGTAATATAATTTATCAGATTTCATGTGGATGTAAAAAAATCTATATCAGTGAATCGAGATGTTCTGTGGAAAAAAGATTAATGGAGCATCAATTATTACATAATTGGATTAAAAATAATGTAAATAGTCAATTTAATACAGCTTCAGTATTCTTTGACCATGAAAAAACTTGCAATTATAGGTTTACGTTTAATATTAATGAAATAAAAATATTAATGGAAGAAAAAAATCATAAAAAGAGGAAAATTAAGGAAGCAATTTTAATAGATAAATATAAAGATAATGTTATTAATAGGCAAGTTGCAAATATGACCATACACAGTTTATGGAAATTTATGTAACATTAAAATTTGAAATTCAGTTAAAGCTGATGAGGATAACTACGTAATTGAAAACGCTACTAAAGATTTAAAATATAATATTTCTTTTACTGTTAAATAGTTTGTTTATATATATATATAATTATGATAAACTTCATTTAGTATCACTAAACATCACATGATCAGCATTTCTTATGCTTTCTCAAGCTGTTAAATCAGACAAAACTCTCTTATACAGTACTGTGACTCAGTGCAAGCCAGAGTAATCAATGGATGCAAGAAGGTTTGTGCATAAAATCCCTATCTAGTGCCTACTCATTCAATATCCTCAGACTAGTTTCTAAATCCTAAAATCTAGGTGCAGCGGTCTCAGATCCAAGGTTCCTCATTAATGAAAGCCACATGGTAGAAACTAGTCTGGAGATATTGGATAAGTAGGCACTAGATAATTTTTTTTTGCACAAACCTTTCTGCATGAATGGCACTACTGTATGGGAGAGTTTTGCCTGTTTCATTTTTATCATAGGTATGACATTTGCATATATATATATATATATATATATGCTTTACAAAGTATATAATGTTTAAAAATGAACGGTGCTTTCACTTTTTAGTTGTGATTAATGCATATTACATTCCAAGCATCTTAATCATATCTATTCTTGCTGAGTCTGGAGTTCATTCTAAAGCTACTGTACAAATGCTCTGATTAACAAACTCTTACGATTTGATAGCTGGATTTTTGTTAACAATCTTATTGTTGTTTGCCATGTACAACACCTTTTGATTTTTCTTTTCCTATTGTCACATTCCATGAGATCATCTTAACCCTTTGTGAGTTAAAATAGTGTCTGTTTTTCATGATCTAAACACTCAGATGTGTGCTAAATTGTCATTGCTCTCTTATACAAGTATTTCTGCTGCTTTATTCTCATGGTTTATTTTAAATCAGGATTCATCATGGAATACAGCAGTTACATTCTAGTTCATTGCATTAAGCAGCATGCACTACTTATAAAAATTTGTCTTTCTCAATTTTGTCTTTGGAATTATTCAAATTTATTTAGATTATTTCCATGTATAACATATTAATTATGTCACATACTAAATTATTCCAGAGTGCTGTGAGTCAAACGTAAAGTCTAAATAATGCATCATCAATAAAAGTTCAACTCTTTATCCATAAACCACAAAGTATGTTGAAATTTAGACCTATGCACATGAAACTAAATCATCAAAAATCATAATAGCTGATAAACTAACAATTATAACTTACTAATCAAAGCAAGATTAATACAATAATCATTTTTAAACGTATAACAAATAGGATAGCTGCAATCTCTATCTGATACAAAGATAAACATAAAAAGAACATATGATTATTGAAAATGACTACATACACTGATTAAAATGTAGAAAAGATATAATGTAAATAGAGGTATGGAGAGAAATGCTTCATATAATAAAGCAAGATTTGGAAAGAACAAAGTGCATGGAGTTTTTTTATATATTGATCATGTCATTTTATGTAAAAAGAACAAATTGGTTTAAAAGAAGAGAACCAATCCAATGCTCGTCTTATTTGTTTGGTTTTTTATATTTTATTTTTAATATAGGTAAATATTAATTTATTTAGAATTAGACTACTACAATATATATATATATACCGTTAATTTTATATATATATATATATGTATGAATTAACTCAAGGAAATATAAAAAATACTAATAAAAAAAACACAATTACTTCTCTATAAAGCTGCTTTAATATTTCAAGCAGAAGACTGGTTTTCATCAGAGAAGTAATTGTAAGTTTTTTCTTATATTGCCTGCTTTGATAATATTAGTTTTTCCTGCTTTGATAATATTAGTTGTTTAATCTACAATGAATAGATTAGTCACAGTAGCAAACAGTTAATTTTATTATTCAAGTGCACATTAAAATCTACATTAAGTTCCAAGCACTAGTGGTCTAATTGCCAATGATAAATATCATTATTTGATCTTCAAATCCTATGGCCAGTGCTGGCATGTTCAGCATTCTACAAATTATAAATAAAAAATTCAGAAATATTTTAAGGATATTTTGATTTATTTTTCTAAGCATAAAGATGCCTTCAAACAATGACACTTACTATTACAAATGAAGTTATTGCATGGTCTGTTGCTCTGTAAGTCATGCACATTTGAGCAACAAATGGGAAAACAAGTGTTGGTGGCCTAGCGGTTAGCATAACTGCCTTCCAAGCAGCTCCCGTTCAACACCTTTGACATAAAAAAAAAATGAAAACTTTAATTCAATCCTAGAAAGCTTTAACTCTTGAACCTATCAATCTAACATTAAATTAAACAGCAAAGAGTACAAGACTGGTCACAGCTCTCAGGATTTCAACTCATCATCATCTAATAAGTCTAATATTGTTGAACTTGGATAATTATCCTGTATTTTCAACATAAAATGAATGTAGACCCTTCCTTGCTTATCGTGTTGCATAGGCCTATTGACTAACCTATTGAACAGAAAACTTGTAAGTCCTATGGTGAATGAATATTAAATGTACATAACAGATGGTCTGATAGTATGGATCCTACGGCAAATTTTTATAACATAGAAACAATAAATTTTAAATCAAAATTAGATAAAAAAGGGAAGAGATAAAAATTTTAGATTATTTAATTTGAGAAATTACTTTTTTTGCCTTTCAAGGCTCAATCAATAAGAACAAAATATTTTTTTTTCTTTTCTATTTATAAAATCTGATTATTTTAAACTCCACGAATTTTATCTTAAAAATGATAGATTGAATTTACTTCAATAGAATAAAGCCCTATAAGTTTAAAAGCACGATCAAAAACATTTCAAAGCAAACCATAACATATTAAAATATAAAACTTATTCTCTTTTTTTATTTTGCAAAAGTATTTAGCAATCATTAAACAAAAGCTGGATTTTTTTTTCTTTTTCTGAAATCTCTTTTAAATTAAGCTACTTGAACTAGAAAGTGAAAATCTAAGTATTTTGATTTGAAACTTTTACTGCAGCATAAATGCGTTAAATATTAGTTGTTTTTGAAATTTCATAGTATTATTTATTACACACACGAACATATATGTATATAGGAATAAAAAATCTATTTGTCGTGATGCTTAGAGTATCCACTTGCCATGCATAATGATATAGGTTCAAATGTAACGCTAGACAAACTTCTTTTCATTTTTTTAATGAGCTTAGATGTTTTACCTAACTTAGATAATTTTTCAATTAGTAGTGTGCATATGGACATTTACTCATTTTTAATTAGATGGTAAAAGAAGAATAAAAAATTACTAAATTTTATTCCTCATAGTTTAGCAAGTATGAAACTGATGAGTTCTTTACTGTTTCTCTCTAAAGTATCGATTATATAATTTTTTTTCTTAGATTATTTTAAAACGCTATCTGTGTATATATATATATTAATGTAATCTATACTGGGAGCATTATGAAATAAATTACACACAGGAACGGCTGTAACGCTAACTAAAGCTCTCCTAGTAAATATAATCAAAAAATTAAATAGTAACAAAATATTAGGAAACTTAAAATTTACAAAAAAATGTTCAACTCATGACTTTGGTTTCATTTTTAGACAAATATACTTTTTCAAATAAAAAATAATATATATATATATATATGAAAGCAGTCAACACTTAATGCCGATTACACTCAACAATCTCAAAGTGTTGTCAAGACAATCTTCTTTAAACAATAAAAATGGAAATCCATCTTTGTATATAGTCTACTATGATTACATAAAGACTAAAAATTGCAACTTGAATACAAAGGGTGAAATTATTAATTCAAAGAAGTTTAAATAAATCTCATTAAACAGGTAAATATAATCTGTTTTGAAAGCAAAGTGACAATTAGGCAATTATGATTTTCATATTGTACTCCAACTACGTATTACATAGATAATAAAGCTACTAATACCAAACCTAGATAGATAAATAATGTAAATATATGAAAGCAGTCAACACTTAAACAATATCATTTAAAATCAACAATCACAATTTGTTGTCAAGGAAATCCTCTTTAAATAATAAAAATGAAAATCAACCTTTATATATGGTCTAATATGTTTATATAGACACTATATAACAGAACTACTCACAATATAAAGGCAGTTATCAATTATGTTTAACATTAAAAAAAGCTGTCATAAGATTGATGATCTCAGATGTAAAATGATTAATCAAAAGAGTATCATCAATGAACAAAATTTTATGACCACTCACTTTCACACTTGTATAAAATTGAGCTAAAGTATATATTCTTTAAAATTATGAATTTTAACTCATTTCATAAAGACTCAAATGCTTTCTTTATATAGATCTTAAAATAGCTGCACAGAATTTTTATAAACTATTCATAGAATATTATTTTTTACTTATCAATTTTTTTATGATTATTTAATAAATAAATTTAAAATAAGTTCTTTCTGTCAAACATCTCTCTACTATTCTTCTCTAAAATAGAGTTTTTATGAAATAACTAAATTTCATAAAAATAGAATTAAGAATATCTTAGTACAGTTTTATATATTGATGGATATAATACTGGTAATAAAATATTCAGGGAAAGATTGTCTTTTATAAATGTAATGAAGTCTAAAGAAGGATTAAAGACCTAAAAAGGTCTACTTGTCTAAAAGTAACCATAGTCATTATATATATATATATATATATATGTCCACAGATGGCGTCCTACCAAGACTGCCAATCAAGCGTATGTTTTGTTTACATAAACGTCTGAGTAGTTAGTATTCACTATCTCTAACTATAATTCCACTTTCAGATCATGATTTCAAGCTATTTGCTATTGTCAGTGAAAGACAGGAATAAAGAAACTAGATCTGAATACAAACTCTGAACGTTTATGAAACAATTTCTATTCAGCTTGCAAGCGTGAATTTTTTAGACACGTAATGTCTTCAAACTCAGCATAGCAAACCAGATAGCTACATGGGTCTGATCTCAGTTCAGCATCACCACATAGTAGAAGCCTCTGCAATCTATATCATTGCAAGAAAGACCTCAAAGGTACATTTATGATAAACAAAAATGCAAGTTAAAAAACTTGCTAACGCTTGTATTTATGTCCACAGATGGCGTCCTACCAAGACTGCCAATCAAGCGTATGTTTTGTTTACATAAACGTCAGAGTAGTTAGTATTCACTATCTCTAACTATAATTCCACTTTCAGATCATGATTTCAGCTATTTGCTATCGTCAGTGAAAGACAGGAATAAAGAAACTAGATCTGAATACAAACTCTGAACGTTTATGAAACAATTTCTATTCAGCTTGCAAGCGTGAATTTTTAGACACGTAATGTCTTCAAACTCAGCATAGCAAACCAGATAGCTACATGGGTCTGATCTCAGTTCAGCATCACCACATAGTAGAAGCCTCTGCAATCTATATCATTGCAAGAAAGACCTCAAAGGTACATTTATGATAAACAAAAATGCAAGTTAAAAAACTTGCTAACGCTTGTATTTATGTCCACAGATGGCCGATCTACCAAGACTGCCAATCAAGCGTATGTTTTGTTTACATAAACGTCAGAGTAGTTAGTATTCACTATCTCTAACTATAATTCCACTTTCAGATCATGATTTCAAGCTATTTGCTATCGTCAGTGAAAGACAGGAATAAAGAAACTAGATCTGAATACAAACTCTGAACGTTTATGAAACAATTTCTATTCAGCTTGCAGCGTGAATTTTTAGACACGTAATGTCTTCAAACTCAGCATAGCAAACCAGATAGCTACATGGGTCTGATCTCAGTTCAGCATCACCACATAGTAAAGCCTCTGCAATCTATATCATTAAGAAAGACCTCAAAGGTACATTTATGATAAACAAAAATGCAAGTTAAAAAACTTGCTAACGCTTGTATTTATGTCCACAGATGGCGTCCTACCAAGACTGCCAATCAAGCGTATGTTTTGTTTACATAAACGTCAGAGTAGTTAGTATTCACTATCTCTAACTATAATTCCACTTTCAGATCATGATTTCAAGCTATTTGCTATCGTCAGTGAAAGACAGGAATAAAGAAACTAGATCTGAATACAAACTCTGAACGTTTATGAAACAATTTCTATTCAGCTTGCAAGCGTGAATTTTTTAGACACGTAATGTCTTCAAACTCAGCATAGCAAACCAGATAGCTACATGATGCTGAACTGAGATCAGACCCATGTAGCTATCTGGTTTGCTATGCTGAGTTTGAAGACATTACGTGTCTAAAAAATTCACGCTTGCAAGCTGAATAGAAATTGTTTCATAAACGTTCAGAGTTTGTATTCAGATCTAGTTTCTTTATTCCTGTCTTTCACTGACGATAGCAAATAGCTTGAAATCATGATCTAAAAGTGGAATTATAGTTAGAGATAGTGAATACTAACTACTCTGACGTTTATGTAAACAAAACACAGATGGCGTCCTACCAGGACGCCATCTGTGGACATAAATACAAGCGTTAGCAAGTTTTTTAACTTGCATTTTTGTTTATCATAAATGTACCTTTGAGGTCTTTCTTGCAATGATATAGATTGCAGAGGCTTCTACTATGTGGTGATGCTGAACTGAGATCAGACCCATGTAGCTATCTGGTTTGCTATGCTGAGTTTGAAGACATTATGTGTCTAAAAAATTCACGCTTGCAAGCTGAATAGAAATTGTTTCATAAACGTTCAGAGTTTGTATTCAGATCTAGTTTCTTTATTCCTGTCTTTCACTGACGATAGCAAATAGCTTGAAATCATGATCTGAAAGTGGAATTATAGTTAGAGATAGTGAATACTAACTACTCTGACGTTTATGTAAACAAAACATACGCTTGATTGGCAGTCTTGGTAGGACGCCATCTGTGGACATAAATACACGCGTTAGCAAGTTTTTTAACTTGCATTTTTGTTTATCATAAATGTACCTTTGAGGTCTTTCTTGCAATGATATAGATTGCAGAGGCTTCTACTATGTGGTGATGCTGAACTGAGATCAGACCCATGTAGCTATCTGGTTTGCTATGCTGAGTTTGAAGACATTACGTGTCTAAAAAATTCACGCTTGCAAGCTGAATAGAAATTGTTTCATAAACGTTCAGAGTTTGTATTCAGATCTAGTTTCTTTATTCCTGTCTTTCACTGACGATAGCAAATAGCTTGAAATCATGATCTGAAAGTGGAATTATAGTTAGAGATAGTGAATACTAACTACTCTGACGTTTATGTAAACAAAACATACGCTTGATTGGCAGTCTTGGTAGGACGCCATCTGTGGACATAAATACAAGCGTTAGCAAGTTTTTTAACTTGCATTTTTGTTTATCATATATATATATATATATATGTGTGTGTGTGTGTGTGTGTTATAGGTAAATAAATAGATGATGAGTAGATAAAGAGAGACAATCAGATTGTGTGATAAATAAATAATATAGATAGATAGATGGAAAGATGATATATATATATATATATAAAGAAATGATAAATAAGTACAGAAATAGATAAATATAAATAGATAGATAGATAGATAGATAGATAGATAGATAGATAGATAGATAGATAGATAGATAGATAGATAGATAGATAGATAGACAGATTGACAAAAAAGTAGAGCCAGATAGGTGATAAGTAAATAGATAAATAAGTAGATAAATATATACACAGATAAATAAGTAGGTAAATATATACATAGATTAATAGGAAGATAGAAAATAGAGTGATAGTCAGATAAATATTTAGACAGATATTATATACTAAATAGATAGATAGAGAGAGTGATAGATAAATATATACACAAATATTTTATAATGGAGAGATGGACAAATAGGTAGATAGATATGTGGACATTTAAAAAGATGTAGATAAATGTATAAAATAAATATATTTGATCTTTACTAAATTTAAAGCCTAATGCAGTAGTAAAGTGGTGTAAAGGTTCTTGAATCAAAATTTATCCAGTCATATCTCATGTTTGAATCTTACATAATCTCAGTAACTAAACTTTTGATTTTTCTATTTTATTAATAACATCTGTATCCTAGGTGGAAAAAATGCCATATTTTCTGACCTAATAAAAATGACTAATGAATTTAATTTACTTATTAAAGAAGATTTGAACACAGAATTTCAAGCTCCCTTCATCTATCCACTCTATCTCATACAACCAATACACATGAAAAAGATAAATGATTTCCAATAAGTGTGTTTCATGCTGAATCAGCAGTCATCAATTGGTCTGAGTGGATAACTGAAGGGAAATTGAAAATATGTTCAAATTCCCTATATGCGTAAATACAGCATTAGCAATATAAATTTAGATAATATGCTTCATTTATAAACATAGCAATAGGGTATGCTTAGATGTTTGAGCAACATGAAAAGACCTGATTCAGAAAAATGCATATTAAGATCTACTAGAATATTGTTTCTTGTCAGTTGTTATGCTTTGAATATGAAAGTGTAATTAATTATAGTTTCACAAAGTATACGATATTATTGATAAATAGAAAGAGAAGAATTAAATAATTGTAAAAAAATTGTTGAGAATAAGCATAAAGAGTTATAGATATATTGAATCTTTAATAAATTTAAATACAATATGTAAGGCTAAAAAGTATAATAATTTCTGATCTAATAGAAAATGCTTAATAATATTTTATTATTATTCAAAAAGCAGTTATTTGCTTGCTAAGATTACAGTACTCGTAAGATAAATTTATGTTTATATATAATAGCCAATTTTTTATTATAATCAGTGGCAATATAATTATATAGGTTGAATATTAGTAGAATACTATTCATCAGTTTTTTAATATAATTCCCCCCTATCTATATATATGTAATACAAATGTCCATTAATTGAAAACTATTGTAATATTAATAATAATTAATTATCATTATCTTTATTACTTTTATTGTTATTACATATATTATTAAAAACCAGTTAACACTTAGACAATTCCAATATCAATAACAATCAACAATTTCAAACTGTTGTCAAGGCAACTTCCTTTTAACAATAAAGGTAGAATGCCATCTTTATTAATGGTCTAATATATTTATAGACACTATATATATATTGTACCGATTCATACTCTTTCACGAAGTAAAACCTTACAAATTTTTTTTAACTTTACACTATATATATATTAAAGAAGAAAGAAAAAAGAGTGTAATTTTTTTTGTTTGTTAAACTAATGTAATAATAAATAGAAGTTCCTGGATTTATTATATGTATCTTAGTTTTCATAAAAGAAAAATTAAAGAGAGGTGCTAGTTTTTTGGTTTTTTTTAAAAAAAGAAGCTTTTGGGTGAAAGTTTTTTTGTTTTTAAGAGAACTTTAATATCCTCTTTGTAAAGGATCAATGGATTATTTTCAATACTAAATATCTCTGTTTAACAGCATTATAAAATTAAGCTGATTAGAACAGAGATAATTGGTGAAATTTATTAATACAGCTAAAAGGGAAAACTTTGCAGTAGTTGAAAATGCCATTATCATGAAATAAAATTTAATTAGTGCACTGGTTAAACCTAAAATTATGTAGTCTCTTCAAATTCAAGGTTTAGAAATGTTTTATCTGCACCAATCATTGAGATAAAAAGTTATTACTACCTGTCATCTTCCATTTAGTTTCTTTCTGCTTACTCATGAAATCTGAATCCAAAAAATAATTCACCAAAATATATATCTAGTAAAGCCTTAAGCCTTAAAATTGTGTTAAGGGTCAATTTTTTAAAAAAAAAATTGAACCTTGAATTTAGTAAAGTATTAAATTGAAATTTAATAATATGGTAAAACAAATTGTATTTAAATTAAAAAGGCCTTTAATAAAATGAATAATAATAAGATTGATAACTAATATTAAAGTTAATATTAATATTCAGTTAATAAATTTTAATGTGTTATTTTTTTATTAAAATACATATTAATTTTTTTTATCTCTTCTTGAAATAATATTTTTTTACTTTTTATTTATAGACGCTAAAATAAATATAATGTAAAATTGATTTCTTGTTTAATCAATAATTGATATTTTTTTATACCTGTGATATATTTATTTTATCAAATAATTAATATGTTTTAATCTTCATTTATATTATTACATTTAAATCATCAGACTTGTGTGATTATTTTGTATTGGATATAGGCATTTCAGAACTTATAGGTTAAATGCAAGCTAATTAAATGAATTGTCTCTAGTATGGTTATATACTTACATAAATATATCTGTATATTATATTTTGTTTATGCATTAGATCCATATCTAAGTATTACATACAGTGTAAATATTGTAAATAAATTTTGTGTTATTTTATTTATACTATTATAAATGTTATTTTTCTCTCTCCTTCCAAATGTAAGTAAATATAGCTCCCACACATCTTGTGACACATTACCATGTTTTCTTTTGAGCTAATAGTAGATAAATGGAAAGGTTAACATCTAAAAAGCTAAGAAAGGATTTGAAACCAACCTAAAGATGTTTTTTTTTTTTTTTAGGGATGGCACCTTAATCTGCAGTGACCTAAATCTTTTTTAAAATAATAAATAGCATCTATACTAGCAAAAGATAGATCATATCTGTACTTTGAGATATTTGA
The DNA here is from genome assembly GCA_028023455.1 of Epiperipatus broadwayi. Taxonomy (NCBI): domain Eukaryota; kingdom Metazoa; phylum Onychophora; class Udeonychophora; order Euonychophora; family Peripatidae; genus Epiperipatus; species Epiperipatus broadwayi. The sequence goes on from JAQFVV010012465.1 coordinate 1,549,389, forward strand.
TGGAAATGATGGTCAGGAAATATAGCTTGATAATCAGGCTAACTATTATTTAGTAAAAATAATCTATTGTTATGATTAACACCTATTATCCACTGGATTTGATTCCTCTTACATTCTGATAAACAATTATATTTGTTTAAATAGAGAAGTAAAACTGTAGGTCCATTTATATATATATATATAAGTTGTAAGGGTGGCTTACAACCAACAGCCCACCTGCACAAATCTACACCATACTAAGCCTAATCAAGTAATTATCAAATAACAGTTACCCTTTGTCAAACACACACACACACATATATATGCAAAGCATCACGATAAGCAAATTATTTTTTTTAAGAAAGAAAAAGTTAAAGTCTTCGATTTCTGCATTAAGAAAATAAATACACTCATATCTATACATAATATGACTAACAACAAGTGTCCTTAACTAACTGACATCATGACATAATCAACGGTAAAACGTAAAAGATGACCTAATGTCAAGCATGTTGCTAAGTGACCAGGCTTGAAAATGAAAAGATAATTCCAATAAATAATTATCTTAATAATATTACACAACAATAAATAAATATTGCAAGCACAGGAAATGAAAACTATCACATGGTCCTACTACAATTAAAACAAAACAAAGGTCATATATATCACTTTCATTTTTATAATTGCAAAGACTGCATGGGAATGTCAACATCTTGATAGCCATATTTTTATAACTAAACAAGATGGATGTGTATGTTTGCTTCTAGAGCAAAATTCAATCACACAAGATTAAAAGGATTTTTTTTCATCCACCAATATAAATCAAAATGTAAATATGCCTAAGTTATAAAAGCAAACTGAGTGATTTACACTAATTGTAAAGAACTCCAAGTTTCAATGAATCATTACGAGAAAAGAAATATTGTCAATAATAGTTTTTTTTATTAGACCACTTCCCATGCTAAAGAAATAACACTATAGAAATTATATATACTAAGGAGAATATTGCAATGTGATATGGTTAAAAGAATTATGTCATAGGAGGCTGGAAACCAGCTCTTCATGCTCATAGAAGCATTATGACATATGGAATGCCTATCTTCAGTGTGTCTTCTGTACTTTCTTCCAAGGAAACAACTGTACAGTGCTGATGATTTACAATCCTGGAATGCATGTGTGTCTACTAAACCTATGGACAATACACCACCCAAGGAAATCTATCACCAGAAATAAGAGATCCTTCAGTTATCCAATCTATCTCATACAACAGATACACACAATCACACACATGCATAAAAGATAAATTATTTTCAATATACATATTTTGTGCTGAACCAACACTCATCGGTTGGTCTAGTTCATCATCTACCACATACATACATAATTATAAAATTATTATAAAAAATAAATATTTAAACCTACAGTAATCATAATAACAATAATGGATTGTAAATCATATTGTGTTGTTATATTTAATGAATGCTTTATACTTGAGTTATAAATACCTGTGTGTTATCAAAAACTATGATGTGACAACAAAACATCCCATTGGAGAAGGTTTTATAATGTTTATTTAAAGTATAAGCATTAAATACAGTTGCAATACAATAATGTTTTATAACATTTTTAAATATACTAATAATTATCATCATCATCATCATCATCAACCATTATCAATCCATTGCAGGATGAAGGTCTCTCCAAGTTTAATCCATCTTCTTCGATCTTTAGCTTCTCTTCTCCACAACACCTTTGCACATTTTCTTATTTCAATCATCCATCTCACATGTGGTCTCTTTCTGGGTCTTTTACAATCTCTTGGAATCTTATTATAATAACAACAATATCTTCTCATATGTATTTATTGCTTAATCCTCTCATGAATGAATTAAGCATTTAACCAACTCATTATTTTTCTTAAAATATATAACTTTAATGAGAACTGCCCATCACAAATGCTAGTGCCATAACATAATATACCTTTAGAGCTTATATTAGGATCAGAACTTTAATACAATATTGTTAAGTGTCAACCTCAACTAAATAGTAATATACATGATTAGCAATGCCATGAGGGTAATTCAATATACCATATACACATTAACTCATATGAGTACCTCTTGGGCAAAATAAAAAGGGTTACTTATAAGTATTTAACAGTTTATTTTAGATACCTTTTAATATAGAAAATATGAGGTTAATTTAAGAAATCAATAAAACATATGAGAGATTAACTATTATCTTGGATTTAGCATATTCTTAGCACAAGTCTCTTCTAATATTAATAACTTAAATAACATTAAAAAAACTTATGTTGAACTTTTTTTACTTTATAAAATTTTATTGTTTATGCACAAGACATTTTATTTTGTAAACAGATAATGGCCCTTTATCATGTTTGAAATATGTTATGATAAATGCTTGAAATATGTTATGATAAATACACAAATATATAGATAGACATATAGAAAAATAGATAGATAATAGACACATAAATATACAGATATACAAATAGATAGATAGATCCATGAAATATGTTATGATAGATAGATACACAAATATATAGATAGATATATAGATAAACAAGATGAGTAGATCGATAGTCTGAAAGACATAAAAACAGATAGATCATAGACAAACAGATAAATATACAGACATACAAATAGATAGATAGATCCTCTTACATGAATATTTTATCTATAACTACTCATTCATATGAATTGCATAGATGCAATTATTCATCATTATTGGCAAACATTGTTGATTTACTTGCAATTGAATATATTTCCATGTTTAATCTACTTTCTTTAATTCATGGCCATTTTTTTCCATACCACACACCAACTAACTATCTTATTTTATACAGCTATGTGAAATGTGATCACTTTCTAGGTCTTTTACAATCTCTTGAAATCCAATTTAAGACTTAAATATTTATATATCATCATCTCTTCTAGTAATAAATTTAGTCTAGCTCCATTTCAGTATCTTAATTTTTTCAATGATGTCAATGATACTCTTATGCCTTCACTTCTTCCTTGTATATACTACATTGAAGGTTAGAAGTCTGTGTACTGTTTTTATGTTAAGTGCAATTATTATTATTATTATTATTATTATTATTATTATTATTTTTTTTATTATTATTATTATTATTATTATTATTATTATTATTATTATTATTATTATTATTATTATTATTATTATTATTATTATTATTATTATTATTATTATTATTATTATTATTATTATTATTATTATTATTATTATTATTATTATTATTATTATTATTATTATTATTATTATTATTATTATTATTATTGTTGTTGTTGTTGTTGTTGTTGTCGTTGTTGTTGCTGCTGCTGCTGTTGCTGCTACTGCTACTGCTGCTGCTACTACTACTACTACTATTACTACTACTACTATTATTATTATTATTATTATTATTATTATTATTTGAAGTATTAAAATTTCCTTATATTATTATTACTACTTCTACTACTACTATTACTACTACTATTACTATTTTTATTATTTTTACTACTACCACTACTATTATTATTATTATTGTTGTTATTATTATTATATTTGATTATAATAATATAACTTAATTTATATTTGGTACTTTTTAAAATTTGTCACTATAAAATATTATTACAGATTAGTTAAAAGTTGAAACATAAGTTTCTATTTCAAATTTGTTTTTGGATGTTTGTTTTAGCAAAACTTGAACAGATTGAAAAATAAATTTTGCATGGTAATTGGTTGCAGTTTTTCTTAATCAGTACCTGTAGATTGCTTGCTAAAATTGACTTAATTAGGATTTGTGAATGAGTTGAACGTTAATGACAAGTACAGTCAGTTAAATTAAAGCATCACTTGTTTAGAACCTTGTTAATTAAAACTTTAATACTTAAACTTCTTTCTAAAATTAAAAATTACTTAAAATAGTTCTTATCGAATATAAAGGAACAACTTATATACTAATAAATAAGTATATGTCTTGCCATCAAATTATTCTTTCTATTAAAATGTTACTTGATATTACTACACCAGCTGTATTATTTAGATAAAAATATTGCTTTTGATAATTATTATTCCAATGCAGAATGAACGTCTTTCCATGTTCATTTTAAGTATATTGAAGCAGTCGGATCTGAGTTCGATCCTAGCTTCATGTTATTTACCCTAATACTAACCTTAAATTTCCGATGCAATGGGGCTTTATACGTTCAATCCACGCTAATTTCCATAATGAATAACTTATTTCAAATGCGTAGCAAAATTAATTAGTTTAGTTTAAAATTGATCAATTCTCTAAATAAATTCATGATAAAATATTCATGAATTTATATATATTAAATTGCGTGGATTGTGCATATATATATATATTTGTAAATATTAAATATATATAATTGTTCGAAAGTTTCATTGCGTCGGGAATACTTGTTTTTTTTTCACCTTTAAATAATTTGTAAAGTTTCGGTGATTAAAAGCTACATTCCTTCGATAAGCTTTAAAATTCTTAAAAACAATAGTAAAGCTTTATGAATTGGAAAAAGATAAGGATTCATTTTTCTAATTAAATCATTTTCAGATTTTAAGAATTCATTTTCAATTAGAGAAGGAATTCAAGCTAATTAGTTTGAAAGCCTTATCGAGGGAATGTATTTGAAAACAACTAATTATAAAAAAAACACATTGATAATAAAATGAGCGCTAGCCGGAGGCATCAGTGAACAGTATATATAGCCCTGAAAAGTCAGGAAAAAAGGCTAGCTTTTGTTGTCGAGTAGTGCAGTGAACTCTGTGCGTATAAATTGTATTTCATCATGATAGAGGGCTAAAACATCAGGAATCTGGCTACGGTTCCTAAAGTCCCGAGAAATCTTCAATGGGGCTGCTGAATCTTTTCCGGACCGATCATGCTGCTAAAATTATGAAAAGCTATTAAAATGCTGTTCCAGTAATCAATCAGTGGTGCCTGCGTTTTGACAACCTGGAGGTGTAAATTAAGGACTCAGCATGGAAGGGTAATATATTTCTAAATGAACATTAAACTTTCTGGCCAGTTTGAACTTTATTCTGCTCTCCTCCTATTTAAGAGCTCTTTATTCTTCAATGTAAAATATTTATAAAATGCTACTGTAAATCTATAGTGTAATTCTTTCAATCTCTAGTCTTTAAACTTTTCTTTTCTTACCTGGCGGTTCATTTAATATATATATATACATATATATTTGTGTGCTTTAATGTCGTATTTAAAATTATATGCCAATAATCTCTCGACTCGATGAGCTCCTTTGATCTATTTGCCTCACGCAAATAATATATTAATTTTAAATAGTAATTCTCACCCATTAGAACTAAATTTATAAGTTCTATCAATCATCGAGTCGAAAGAAATATTACATGTTTACTATTTTTATAATTGGCTAATAATAAATTATTAGCTCCGTTTTTCACCTATGTCCCCAGCTCTTAAGTTGCAAGTGTTTTTTTTTTATACTCACATAAGGTTAAAATATTGATTTCTTGTTCCACTAATATATATTTATTTAAATATAATCTTTGAATATTTTTATTGCAAAATGGGTCGATGAAGGGTTAACTATATTTTAATTCCACTTTGTTATTTTCTTTAGCTTCAGGAAGAGCACGTTGTTAGGGCATAGTTAATATAGTTTCCAAATACTTTCAAATAAGTTTTCTTAAAAGCCTGCTTGACTTTAATTAATTGGTCAAGTCATCATGTAGAGCATTCTACTGGGTTTTATTTTTCAATGATGACCATCAAGTCATCATCATCGAACGTTGCTGATGCAGGGCAATCTTCCGCTCCGTTAGGCTGGTTGGTGATCATATTCTCTTATTGAAATTTCTCAAGGAAGAAAGTACCTCCTTTCGTATTCATTAGTCAAAGGGCGTAAGACTTGTTAGATGCAAGCCTCCATAGGACTTCAATCATCGACTAGCGATCATATTTCAATTTTACTCTCTGCCTCGTAAGCCGCCAGTACCGTTGCATTTCTGTTCCGGTAAAACCCGCTCCATGCTCGTAATTCGTGATGAAGTGATTTAAATTAAAGTCGAACAAGTTCTCAAATATATTATTAATTCAATAAGTTTCAAATCAATTTTAACCTTATGCCCTAAAATACATTTTGCTCTTCATGAATAGATTTCCGAACGTGAAAATAAATCTCACATTCCACCGTAATAAAATTAGAACAATCATTTCCGTTCTTAATGAATACCTTTATCCGCCTTTATATTTCTCATTGGGGGCATAGACATAGAATTCTATGTTGTGTAATAATTGTTGGCATATGATAAGGACTGCCACTCTTATTATATTTGTAAATTCTTTTAAAGACTAGAGGTAATTAATGCATTCTATGTTTTATGGAAACGAAACAAATTATTCTTATTAAATATTTTCTAACATACTTGGTTTCTCAGTTCATCATTCTTTTATAATTATTTAAATGTTAATACTCGCTGTCTGTGTTGGCAACCTGAACATACATATGATTCGATTCAAAAGTAGTCAAAGTTAATTGATATTCGTGTCAGTAAAAGGGTCTCTAGTCCTCACCAACCGTTGAGCTAGTTCTTGGCGCATGGCACTGTACCATCGATTTCTACTATCTGAGCTGTTGAGTTGGGTTTGAATTCAGTTTTGGTTCAGCTGAGTTTGAATCCAATTTGACGTGCGGTGGTGGTGGGTTTCGACCGGTACAATATGAGATTTTTACTTCACTTTAAATCATACAAAATAGCCTCTCTGGATGTTACAGAGCTATATGGTCCCATTAATAGGTCTTTACCTATCAATATTATTAAAAATGAACTAAATAGAGTGAACTACTCCCAACCAAGCATAGACTTTATTATTGCATTTATCTTGTGGTTTAATAACAACATAATAGCCACTTTGAATGGCCACTACTATAAAATGTCTGCCAGTTGGCCTATTCTTCCTCTGAGTGGAGTCATCTCTAGTTTATACATTGACCATTTTGAAAAGATTGTTATTCCACAATATTTTGAGCACTTCCCAGATATATATATATATATATATATATATATATATCTATATATATATATATATATATATATATATATATATATATTATGTGGATAATATTTTTATCACAGGACCAGAACTAGCTATCCAAAAAATCAAATTGAATCTTTAAAGCAATCTTCACTACATCATTGTAGAATGGGAAGACTCCTCACAATGTCTCAAATACATTGATTTAACAACAAACAGGAAGTATTTACACATAGACGATTTTATGCATATTAAACTACTTGAAGTACATAGTTTCATGCACCCAAAATCCTCCACATTTTAGCCCACAAGCTTGTGGGCCTTCATCATTTTTATTCCACAAACAATCTTTATGCAAACATGAATCTTCCCATAAATAGAACAAAGAAGTATACACCAGTGACCTCATCTCTGACAGATTCCAACACACCCTCCTAAAAATATAATAAAACAGTTTTACTGAAAGCTTACCTTTAAACCCCAACCACACATTCAATGACAGACCATGGTTTCTTCCCCCATATATATCCACCCTCACCACCAAAACCTTCAATAAATTATTTTTACTTACATAACACCTTGCTTTTTAAACCCTTCATCCAATAGACTGATAAATAACTCAAAGGATATAACTTGAACCAGAGATCATCCTTTGCACTGTCTATGGAATTAAATATCCTAATTCTCTGTGTAATTCTGTTTATTTTGGGAAGGTCCTGGATGTCTTTGTCTATCAATTGGCACAGTATCAATACACATTCCAGAGGGCAGCCACCAAACCATATTGCAGTTCAGTATTTTTTGAGCATCAGAAATTAACTGGGAATTTGTTCATACCATCTTCAGCAGCAATTCAATATATTGAGGGGTACCACTCAAGTGAAAAATTTGGGAAGTATACTACATAGTCAACTTCTCCCATGCGATTAATTGCAAAGATTCATCCTTCCCTTTCTCTGAAAAATAGACTTTCTAATATTTGTCAACTTCCACTAATTTTACCTACATTTATATTTCCACATATATATACTTACACACATGTTCACACCACCACTTTACAGTTTCACCAGCTATGATTATGAGAGTAATATAATTCTTGAAATCACTCATCATCATTTTGATATTTCAATTACAAATATAAATTTTTCTTTAATTGTGTATTAGTGCACATCTTAATTCATTACTTTCTTTGAAACAAAATATAAATATCATATAATTACATATACAATGGACTACAAACCAATTATGAGCCTCAGTTTCTCTGTTCAAATGTTAAACCAATGCCTGAAATTTTTTTTATCATGTTTGCATTGCAAAATAATCTCCAATTGTTGCAGACTAAAAATTAATGCCTCTATATACAACCATCTAAGAATCTAATCACAGCTTGAAATACAATTATTCAAAACAGTTATCATAGGTCTCAAGGGAGTATTAAAAAAGAAAAAAATGCTTTACAAAAATGCCAACTAATTTACAGTATCCCTGACTTAGTTATTAATAAATGTAACAATGTATCTGCCAAATTAAAGGAGAAATTTAACCACAAGATCAACTTTCCAGCTTATAAACATGATATTACACTTCCAAACCAACAAAATGGAAATGCATTTGTTAATCTTACTACTATAAATCCCCATCCTCTGTAAAAAGTGTCCTGGATTTAGGATGAGATATATTGGCAATTGCTGGAAATAGCCAGTGATGGATCTCATAGTTGATATAGAAGTTGTAAGTATCATTTTTTCAATAATACATTGATCTCATAAATTCACAATTAAAATTGATAACATCACTTAGAGAAGTTGATATATCCATTCCAAATCTTCTCAAGAGTTTCACAAAAGGTTTTCTCCCCAGCATAAAAACATTCATCTTTGCAATTTATAAGCTATTGTGCATAAAGTACATTTATGTCTGCAATTAAAGTCCCAGATGGCATCCAAAGACAATAATAAAAAATTCAACAACTGAGAATCAGATATAAGAAGATTGCACCTCCAAATATTTTTGCTATCACTTTAGCCATACGTGAAATAAAGATCCATTTTGTAAAGTATTACAATCAATCCAGAACCCCATACCTAGTCAAAAATATACTGACAAAGAAGTACATTTAATTACAGAAAATATAGTCTTTGAACAATGTGTCCAGATAATATTAGTATTAAATAATACATGTTATGAGTTCTTCACAATATGATAATCCACAACAATGTAATTAATATGTAATCACATGCCAATTGTAACTTTTCTATTTTTCTCATACTATCCTACATATGTAAAATTTGAGCCGAATGTAACCTAATTTTTAATAAATGCTTTGAAACTAAAAACTAAGAATAATTAAGAGAAAAGAACTAAAGAAACTGTATTAGAAGATCAATTTAAAATTAATGAAAAAGTTTAAATATTTGCTTGAAGTAAACTTTATATGAAGCAGACAGATATTTGAGTGATTATGAAAAAATAAGATTAAAGATGTAAGAGAAGTAATCTGAATAAATTAGAAGGAAAATTTTTTAGAAGTATGAAATACTTATAAAAGTGAGAAAACATTGTTTATTGAGAAAATTAAGGAGAAAAAACTGAATCATTTACTTAGAAATAAAAAATTTATTAAATAATTTATTTAATTGGATGATATTAAGATATAGCAAACATTTTTGAGTAGCAGAGCAGATAATAAAATAGTATAGAAATGTGTTCCTGGAAATAATGTGTTGGTCATGCACTTTGACAGATAAATGTTATTTATTAAAATATGTATTTGCTTTTCTTGAGCCTCTATCAATGTGCATGTGCATATAAGCAATTGACAAACCCTCCTATCTGAACTGTAACCCTGAAGACCCATTGCAGACAATGTTTGTTGACAGCAGTTCTAACTATTTCCTGTATGCACAATTATATATCTTGCTCTATAAATAAATAAAATATCTTTTGAAATGAAAATATATTAGTTGTCACCTGACCTTAGTTAAATTTCTAAAAACATTCAAAATTAGAAATTGAAGTGATAAATAATAGTTTGCACCCAATTTTGCTGGGGGAAAAGGTTAAAGAAATGGTTCCATTAATTTCCTGATAATGCAGAAACACAACCATACATCACAATGGGTAACAAATTGGATAATTTTACAATTATTTTTCCACAGAGTTAAAATGTAGAGATCTTTATTACACAGTAACATTGAATAAATAAAAATAATTTGTTTGTTTAAAAATATCCAGAAATGTTCAAATTATAGTAATATATAAATAAAATAATTTCAAAATATCTATTTCTTTTCAAATTTAGCTCAGCTTGGAAAATATATAAATGTCATTACCCTTTTTGCTAAAAAAAAAAACAAAACTTATTTATTACTGAACATACAAAGTACCCACCAATATTTGGATGATTTATTACAACCTTTGTCAAGGTAGATATTTTAGAAAACTGTCTGAAACATAAAAATAAAACAAACATATCAAAATTTTAAAAACATATATTTATTGGTTTATTTATATTTCTTCAGAACAACCATTAATTATACCATATTTTCTTTTTGTGTATAATATTTATTGTTTTAAAAGAAGCCTAAAGTGAATAGAAATCATCTCCATCTTGCATGAGGGAAGTTTAATGAATGATATACTAAAAATTAGAAATCTATTTAGCTATATATATTATTAATATAGTGCTAATAATGATTATATATATATTGAATTAAAATTTTTATGGATTGTTATTATAATAAAGAATAGATACAAGGGGATTATAACCATGTAAATAGAGTTAAATTTAGCTTTTGTCATTGCTTACCAACTATCAATTATATATGGATGCATGTTAAAATAGGTATTTCATTAATAAAATGTTTTTTTCTGCATTCTATGCTAATAAGAAACTACACACATAAAAAGTTTATAAACTTCATGCACACAGACACATACACACATTTGTTTTTAAGTTTTTTGTTTTTATCAGTGCATATCTCATTTTTTTGCATCATATCTCAAACATCTACTAGCACAAAAACTTAGTCTGCATGCATTTTGCAAACAATTTTTACCTATTAGTTATGTTTGAGGCTAACTTTCATGCTTATATTAGTTCAAAAATTTTCCACATTAGTCTTAATTTATTGCCTTTATTTGGTATCCCTTGCAATACTTTCCAATATTCCAAAGCATTATTTAAAAAAAATAATGTCTTAAATGATAAATGAGGTAGTTATGTTACTTATATACTCTGAGGTCCTTTTCTGTGAAACAAATGTGGTACACCTGAAATTAATATTTCTAGATATATATGATACCTTTTCAAAAATAGATGTAAACTATAATATTTCCATTTGTGTTTGAGGATAGGGCATCAAGACCTGTTAGATTTTCCTGAGATCTGATTTACTGTTTATTTAAGGATAACAACATTTATGTTTACCAAGTGTTATATAACAGGTAATTGATTTTACCATTAATTGGTAAGTAAAAATATTGTGATTACTTCCCTTAAAAAATTCTCTGCTTCTCATCATCTTCATCTCATCAGAGTGACAGACTGGAACTATTTCCTTCACTACCAGATGCTTGTTTGTAAAATAGCTTTCAGTATATTACTTATAGTTTATTAGTAATAACAATAATAAATGTAAGAGCAAGAAGTTTCTGAATTAAGTCACATATGACAAAAAACAAATATTCATTTGAATAAGATTGTTGTATTGCATATAGTTACATTAGTGCTCCATTTTGTAAGGCTTTCAATGATAGAAGATAGTGGAATAACCTTTAAATATAATAACCAACTATGAAGAATACATTATAAATACCCAATCAAAAGCTGCCATCTTATATGATTTAATGTTTAATCATCAAAGGCTAGGTACTGTTTTTTCTGTCCCCCTTCCTCTTTTCCTTTTTTAGTTATTTAAGTTACTGTAGGACTTAGTTATCATGAGCCTTTCATGCCATTCAGTTGTGTGATAGCTCATTGTTTTTTATTTTTAAGCTTAAAAAGATTACTGGGTCATATGATAAATGACTTTAATTTTTATTGACTATTTGTAGGATATTCTGTTTGTGCATCAACATTTTCAGTTTTTAATTACAAGAATGAAATTTTTTGCATAATTAACTTTCTGTGACTTTAATTTTTAGTACAACTACCATTGTATTACTAAAAAAATAAATTTCTATAAACATAAATTTAAAAAATTGTTAAATGTTTTCCTGATTAGAATAACTTTCACAAAATCTAATAATCATCATAAACCATTATCAATTCACTGCAGGATGAAGGTTGCTCTAAGTTCAATCTATCTTTGCCAGTCTTTAGCCTCTCTTCTCCACATCTGCCCTGCACATTTTTTTATTTCATTCATCCATCTCACATGTGGTCTCTTTCTGTGTCTTTTACAATCTCTTGGAATCCAGTTTAAGATCTAATAATACTAGACATAAAAACTATGATATAAATATGGAACTGTATATATTTCATAGTTTTAACTTAAAATTATATATATAAAGTAATAATAATATTTATGAAATAATAATTTTCAAATATACATATAATCCTTTTTTTAAAACTCAGTCTTTCTCTAGACATTTTTAATAAATTTCAAAATAACATCTCATGTCAAAGCAAATACCCCAATCATAAATAATTAATCAATTTTCATCAGAGCTTCAACATTTTATATGAGTAATATGTCAGTCATTGACATTTCATAGAGGTGAAATATTACAAAAATAGTAATTTTTACAAAGCCTTGATGTATTTCAAATCACAATGCAAATATAAATTCTACTAATTTTAACAATCACAGCCATTGTTCAAAGCCATTAAAATTAGTATACTTTATAATTGCATTGTGATTTGAAATTACAAACTGGCTAGAATGTGGTTTTGCTAAGATCACTCCTAATATAATATTTCATCCCAGTGAAATATCCATAACTATATTATGACCCGAAGATCTTGGAAACAAGACCAAAGTAGTTTCATTTATCATTTAATTATTTGATTGTATTGCCACAAGAGGTCATTTTTACAAATTCAATGCTTATTGTGTAAGGAAGGCATAGAAAATATTAGGCGTCTGTTATTCAATGTAAATGCTTGGAAGCAGAAAGGGTACAAATAATGAAGTTATGGAAGATTAAATATGAACAAAGTGATTATACAGGAAGTGAGCTATTGGTTTTTATGCTAGGTTTGGGAAAAGATAAGGGGGATTTAGATATGAAGGTCATGGCGTTGACAAAGATTATGTTGTGGAAATGGGATGGAGCAGATTATGGGAAAACATAGGGTGGACAATGGAAAAGGAAGGTAAAGTGGCTAACAGGCTTCTCTGAGCATAGCTGCTGAGAGATTCCTGACTCCGTTTAAGAAGTCACAATGCATTACACCACATCACATTTTACAAAGTCTGGCACTAAAAAAAATATTATATCATGAACAATTAAAGATTATTATTTGATTAATATTATACAATCTCTGTGCTATATATATATATAATAATTGCTGCTTGTTTATCTAATCATTAAAATTGATATAAAATAGTCAACATTTCTATTAATAGTATTAGATCATTTTATAGTAATACATTCATCTTAATAAATGATTAAAAGACACAAATGTCAATTAGAATTCTATTTTAAATCATTCTGCAGTTTTTATTTATATAGATTTTTATTTTTCAGTAAAATGAATAAAAGAAAAAGGATAATTGATAATTTACCCAGTTTAAAAAAACACCTCCATACTGTCAGATCGTTTTTGTAAAAGCAAAAATAACATTTATAATACTAATCTTTAGAAAACTGAACCATAATAAGTTCTAAAGATACTCTTGCTAATAACATTTTCCTTCCTTTTTATCACAGTGGAAAATGTAAAATATTAATCACAATATAACAGTTAAGCAGGAATATTATTTTTTTTAAATAAAGGATGGCAATTCATCAAAGGGTAATCATCATTATAAATCATTAATTCTAAAGCTTAGAAAATGTCAAAACGTAGACTATAATGCCATTACTAGATAAATAAATATTATTCTATGTTGTTATCAAATTACTTTTCTATTATTAAAAACTTTAAATATTGTGTATTATAAAGTGATAGACTGTTTTTTATTCTTTTACTTTTTTTTAAAAAAAAAGAAATTTTTCTTCACGAAATTAAGAATATATATAGTTTAGAAACTTACAACTAGAAAGCGTTTTACTAACTCTATTAATAAATCAAAAAAATTAAAAGAGGTAAAGATTTTTTAGTTTTTTTGTTTAGATCTTTACAAGATAGTAGAACGAGAATAGGATTTTGAAATTAATTAAATTTTATTAGAATGAGAAAGGAGTCAGTGTTGTAAGAATGATTTGGTAATAGAGAATAAGAAATACACGATTTATGGCAGCATATAATTGTTCCAAATAGGGGAAATGTGATTTGACTAACAGAATCTCTGCTTATACGATAATTTAGAAAAATTCTGACTTTGTTTAAATTACCACATGATAATATCACAATGTCCAAAGTGGATTAAGTTTTAAAGGAGTACTGTTTTATAACGGGTGTATGTGAGTGCTCCTTAGAAAGTACCTGGTTTGTACACATTCAATTGCCATAATATCTATATTACTAAAATTTGAAGCAATAAAATATCCTCAAATTAATAATTTATAAATATAAATGCAAAGAATGGTACAATAAAAAGTAAAAATATCATTCTAAAGTTTACATTGGATGGCTTTTTTGTGGCATAATTGCTCTCCAATCAACTTTGAATGGTACCATTACTGGTATCTGTAGAATTGCTCCTACCAGTAGCTTTAATATGACATTTTTTTATTCACTTAATGATGACACTTTGAACTTAAATATATATTGATTGATGTAACTTTCAACTAGAGTAGCTAGATGTCAGCATCAATTAGAAAAAATTAATACAAAATCTAGATGATGTTTAGACAAAGAGTTGGCTTAACATTGTACTTAAAAGTATCTATTAATATCAAAAATCACAAGCTTGCAAATACTTTTTTAACTTGTTTATTTTTATTTAAGTAAAATTAAATTAAATATTTTGTTTTTGGTAAGCATACAGTGGGATTATAAGTTGAAATTTTAAACTTTTAAAATTATACTCATTGCAAAAAATTTATTCAGTACTTTGGTATTAACATGCTGTGAAATATCACAGATGTACTCTTCCAGTTATAATTATTCTAACTTTACAATCTTGTATTGTATTTATCCAGTGATAATTATTCAAACTTTGTGATTTTTTGGATTAATGACAGTTATAACTTTATAGATTCACAAACCAATGTTCACACATATAATATCAAAAAACTTTGGTGTTCAGCCAAATGACTGAATAAAAAATGAGAAATTACATATAAGCATTGGCCAAATTTATGTGGAGAAGAATGCACAAAAAATGGATACTTTCACTTCCATTTTGGAAAACATCAAAAAGTTCAGTCTTCCCCAGTGATTAATCATTATTTTGATTTTGGGGTAAAAAAATTGATCAATTAAATTTGCCTGAAGTTCGCACATAGGCATTATTGTATGAGATTACGCAAAATTAGATATTTCACAGCAGATATAAGACCAATTACCAGTAATTATTTATTGAAATAAAAGAAACTTATGCATAATAATTCACTGAAATATATATTTTAGCCTGGAGGTTCAAATCAAGCCTTTTGTTTTCATTATTTATTTTACTAGATTACACTTTTATTTAATTGCAAAATTAATATATTATATTCAAGGTGACTCATTTTAATAAATATCACAAAAATATACATTTTAATGAAGAATTAAGATTTCACTTATTAAAAATAAAAAACACAAAAATATTCACAAAATGGCATAAGTGCTATTTAAGAATACATTCTTAATGAGTTAAAGGCAGGTTGTAATAAGTTTATAAAATTACTGACTGCAATTTTTCGCAAAAAATATTTTATATATTTAAAAAATCTTATTCTGGAAAATTTTATTGCTAAAAATACATCATATGCTGACTAAATGACTAAGAGTATAGGGTATAATTGTCTGAATAGTTTCACTTTAATGTCAAAATTGGTTCTATGTTTAAATATTATCACAATAATTAATAAAAAATAATGATAAATATATCATATGGAGGACTTGTTAATAAATGTATTGATTGCACTATGTTATTCTTAATAAAATTTTATATATAATTTTAAAATTAAAACTAGAGGTAGGAATGTTTATTTGGAACACTAACTTTACACTATTCTCAAGTTTATACAGAAGTCCTATGTGCATGATTTTAGTATGAAAGCAATTTATATATTGGATTAAATGAAATATTTTAGTTCAGTACTTTATGCAATTTAAGATTGCCAGTTCATATAAATATTTTACTTTAAAAGAGACAATTAAATATTTAAAAGCAATCTAAAAAATAATAATCTATGCTTTAGTAATATTTTATAATAAATTCTTTTATATAAATAAGTATTTATCATAAAATCCATTTAATGCACTTAAAGTATAATTAGGGTATGCTTTTCAAAAGTGCTTTTAATTTTTTTTTTTTTTACTTTCCACTATATATTGCCAATTGTAATTCAAATCAGTTTGAATTGAAGTAGTAGCAAATTAAAATTATTTTTTTACTTATTTATTTCTAAAAATTGCTTTCTAAATAATTAAAATATATTAAAAATAGTAAATTTATAATGTAAGACTTGACTTAAAATTAAGTGAAATTAAAAAAAAAGTTTTTGTTTCTGCTCTTATTAGAGTAATGTAAAAATATTTTACTATTTGCTATTATAATAATAATTACCATTAAGCTAATGCACATGCGCTTTGTGGACCTTAACAATAAATGAATACTCTCATTCTTTTACAAAGACTTTATCTTGGATTTGAAAAATAAGAGTATTCATTTATTGTTAAGATCCACAAAGCACATGTGCATTAGCTTAATGCTAATTATTATTACAATTTAAAACATTGCGCTATATAAAATAAATATATTATTTGCTATTATGTAAGTTTAAAAATATTATAAGTCAAATTTTTACATATTATACTTATATTAAATCTCAAATTGATGACATTTTTATCTACTAACCTAACAGAGTACCTATTAAAGTATATAAGTTAGGATATGTATATTAAAACTATTTCTTCTTTTAATTACACCTGACATCTAAGAACAAAAAGAATCACTAGCATTACAACAGAATAATTTACTTTAAAATTGTGATAGAACTTTGAATTTAAGCTAACACAATGCTACAATGTATTTTTAAAAGATGAATTTTAAAATAATATTAGTGCCACAATACAATGTATATTCCTTAGAAAGGTTAAGTGCAATGCATATACAATTTTTGCTATCCAATCATAAGAATTAAACTTTATATTGTTAATCAGTTCCATATTGGCTTTTTCAAATGTATTGCTAATAATATGTATTATCATTTATTGAAAAATCATATTAATATATAATGTCTCTTTGTATCAATGACTAAATTGTCTACAACAGCAGTTCTCACCTATACTCTAGAACCATCTGCTGTAGATATGAGTAATGAATGGATAGTAAATTGGTATAGTTTTATATGCACATTGTCAAACCACTTTTGTACTTCTTTTTTCATTAGTGAGAACATAGAATTCAAAGCTAGAATAAACATCCTTAAACATCAAGTAGTCATACTTCACTCCTTGGCAATATTCCAGCTAATAGTCTAAATTAGTATAGCAATATCTTGAATAAAATAAAAAGAATAAAAATGACTGACTGCTATATCAATAGTGCAACATTTCCAGCTTTAAATCTCAAGTTCTGTGTTGAAGGTAAAAACCAGAATCTCATCTGCATATGTAGATATTATAATATAATACCTCCTGGAGTTTATTAATTATTTATATTTATACTAGATGTTTCTGGAGTAATATAAGGAGAATTGTTTTTGAAAGCATATGGATAAACTAAGAAAGTTATAAGGTTTCATTACCAAATTGTTCTTTTTACTAAAATAAATTTATTTACCAGTCACACAAAATGAGTTATCTTTATATGTAAGGCCTAAACTGCAAAGTCAATAACTTGTTTAGCAAAAAAGAAATAATACAAAGAATATTCAAATTTGGCATCTAATGAAGTTCTTTATTGCCTAGATATTTATAATAAAATATGTATGGAACAAAATGATTCATTGTTCATTGGAATATTAACACTTTTAACCATCATTTACAGGTATATCTAATTTTTATAATTAATATACTACCTAATGTTTTGCTCAAAATGAATTTTATTAGAATCCAATTTGACACTTCTAATTCAAATGCAGAAAAATATATATGAGAAATAGTGACCTGGACCAACTGATGAATTCTGGTTCAGCTTCAAATGCATCTTTGGTGTCATGTCTCTTATGTATCTTTATTCATATGATTTTACAAAAATATGTGATGGTATGCAGTTAAAATATTTATAATAAAGTTACATTGCTGATCCTCATAGAAAATGTTTAAAAATTATTGTGAAAATGAAAAAAGAGTAATCTCTTCCACATCTTTTAAAATATAAATATTATAATTTTTCATTGATTTTTTTCAACATGCATATTGCAATCCCTCCTCTACCCTTTTCAATATGAATATTTCTCTCACTCATCTTGTTAAACTTAACTATAGTAATATTTTCATGCTCTTCACATTAAATATTTTAATTTCTCATCCATAATTTTTCCATGAACATTATATTTTTTGTCTATCCTCTTCAACATGAACATCATAATATTTTATGTCTCTTCATCATGAATATAATAACCTCTCTTTCATTTTTTCATGAATATAGTAATGTATTATCTATGATTTTTGAAATATATATTGAAATCTCACATCCCTTTTTTTCAACATGATTGCAATAATCTTAATCTTTCATCATTTCTATAAGAGTGTTGTAACTCTCTTTCATCCTTTTCAACATGAATAGTGTTATCTCTGAACTGTCCTTTTGAACATTTATGCTGTAACATTTGGATTATTCTTTGCATCATGACATGTTGATTTCTCAATATCCTCTTCTATATGACTATTTTAACTTCTTATTAATTTTCTTCATCATTAATATAGAACTTCTCTCCTGTTCATCATGAATATAGTAATATTTGTTGGGTTTTTCATCCAAGTTCTTTAAAATCAACATTGTAATTTTTTATTAAGTCTCTTGTACATCTTCTTCATGATTATATAGATTATATAATGTTTTATCTATTATTGTCAACATGGATATTGGAAAATTTTCATGCAATATTTTTATTCTAGTAATCTCATTTTCATCACCCTATATGAATATTGCAAACTTTCAGTAATTGTCTTCAATGTGAATATTGTAACCGCTGATCCATTCTCTTTATTATGAATATAATAACATCTCCATTTTTTAAATATGATTAATCTTTCATTGATTCTTTTCAACATGAATATTGCAATCTTCCACCCACTTTTTAAATGTAAATAATGATTCTTTTATCCACCCTTTTCAATGTGATTATAATAATCATTAATTCACCCTCTTTAACATTTCATCATGAATATTATCCATCCTCTTCATTAAGAATATAGTAACCCTTATAAATTTTTCATCATTAACATTTCATTCATTCTTTTCTTTCTGAAAAAATAATCCCCTCATTTAACTACTTCAATATGAGAATAGTAAGAATTAATTTATACTCTTCTAAAATAATGTTATAATCTTTCATCTAGTTTCAAACTTTTCAATAATGAACATTGGATCCTTTAAGCCATCTTTTTCAATATGAATAATGTAATTCTTATTCCTTCTCTTCATCATGGTTATAGTAATGTTTTACTTATTCTTTTCACCATAAAAATTGTAATCACTTACTCATAACATAAGTGCTGTGACTTATCATTCAGTTTCCATTGTGAATATAGAAACTTCTCATTCATTTATTTCAGCTTAAATGTTGATCAAATAAAACTTAAAAAAAAAATATGGTGTAAAAATGGTTAGACAAATTTGCAATGCATTTTTGATTTTTAGATCTAAGGAAAATCCAAAAAATTAATAAAGCTCAGCAAGAAAATGCACAGGTTTTTAAAAATCAAAGGGAACTCTGAAAATCAATATGAAAAAGACAAAAAAAGAGGAACATCCAAAAAATTTTACTTTCTTTGGGAAAAATAGCTGCAATAAATTTAATTATAGTGAATATAGGACTTCATTATAATACTATATGCAAAATAAGAATTTTGTGAAATAAGAGAATGGTTTTATAATTTATAAGAAGTTTGGGCACCAGAAGGAAAACATCTATGTACAATCAATGGAACAACTCTAGAATCTATACCCTTAATATTCCACCAAATCACACAAGGCAAATAGAAGACTGTTTACAAATATCAATAAACATAATTATGAAACATCAAATATTTATGTAAAATATAGAGGCATATCTATAATGAGATCTATATACCAAGAAAAATTATAACAATGTAAAATTACAACTTCATAAAATGAATTGCTGGTCCAAAATGTATATCATGAATTGATAGAATAAAAATGAGAATATGTAGAGATAATTTAAAAAAGAATACTCTAAAAAATGTGAAAGTAAAAAAAAAAACAACTGTTCTCAAGTCATATTCATCACAGTTGAAGAATGATCCTAGAAAATAAAAATATAAAAATATGTTAGACCTTGAAAGAACGTTTTGCATAATATAAAAATAGTATAAAACTTAGCAGATAATTAAAAGCAAAGAATATTCATTTTTAATCATTAATACATTGCAAAATGAAGGTCCTTCCAAGTTTAATTATCTTTTTTCAATCCTCTTTTCTCTCAAACATACTGATAAACTAATTTATTTAATATACACATCTCACAAATGATCACCTTTTAGGTCTTCTAAATCTCTCAGTATCTCATTACAGGCTTCAAACATCTATTTATTAACAGCTTTTCTAACGATATGTCCAGCTCAGCTCCATGTCAATATCTTAATTTTTTCAGTGATGTTTGTTTGTTCTTTCATTTAATCGTACTGAAGTTAAAACATGTTATCAATTACTGAATTGAATGAAAAATAAAAAAATAGGGTTTAGTTATGAAACATCACATGAAAAACAGTCTTGTATAGTTTAAGACAGTGGGAGTGATGTCTCAGAAGTTAATGGTTTTTAGGTGAGGGTCATTACTCATGATCTCCAATACGCAACTAATTATTTAAATTTATGTATATGATAAACAGACTAGTAAATATAAACTTAAATTTAACAACAAATTTCATTGTTTTTAGAAGTTTAAAATTATATTACAATAATACGTCATGAAAATTTTAACAAATAAATAAAACATGAAGTAAGCTTGCGAAGAAGAATACAAAAAAATAACATCATCTCTAATTAACGTAAAACATTAATATAGAAATCAAATTAGTCTAAAAATTTTATTGCAAATAATTTACTAGAATACATTAAGGGAATTAAAATGTAAAGATTATGTAAGCGTTTTCTTTTTTTCGCGAATCTTTTTTTATAACATTTTCAATTTTATACTTTTAGAATAAAAATTACTTTATGAAAATTTTAGCAAAATATTTTCCAAATCTATTTTATACTGAATATGCAAGACCTGATAATGAAAAGTACTGAAGAAGGTGTATATGCTTCAAATTGGTTATGCACGTATTTATATAATTATTGGTATAGTATATTATATATGCTTTTGTAATATTTAAAGCAGTTGTAGAGTGGCCAGACTCTGGAATGTAAAGTCCTCGGATCGATTGGCCTTCTAGCACCACCAGTGGTCGAACTAAGTATGGCATCTTGAAGAATAAAGCCATTATATTATTATTAATGAATTTTATGAAGGTGTTTATTTTTGAAATAAGATTAATACGACAAATTAATAGATAGTTATCTCTGACCCGAACATTTATGCAATATTCTTCTATCATTGTTTGCCTATTTGTAAACAAATACTTTTTAAAAAAAATTGTTCATTATTAATGAATTGGGTGTTATTAAAGCATCATTAAAAATGTTGTAATCTGATATTAATAGAAAATTGATTTTATGCATTTCATTATAATTTTATCATACTTTTATAAAGTTGTTTTTTTATTCTCCTAATATTTAAAGTTTTAAAAAATATAACTACTATTTAATATTTGCGGGTTTTTTTTTTTTATATGTCAAAGCGTTGACGGGGAAGCGCACCCGGTACAGCTACTTGGAAGGCAGCTATGCTAACCGCTAGGCCACCAACACTTGACATTACTTGTGCGTTTTATTTCTCATTTAACTGGAATTGTATATTTGCGTTTTATTATAAATATATAAAAAAGATATTGATAAAGAAAAAAAAATTGGAAAACGTAATATATTTTTATAACTATGTTTTAAATATTACATAATATAAATTTGAGTTTTCTTCTAAATAAAAGATACAACAACCTTAAATAAATACCAATTTGCAGGGGAAAAGCTTTTTCAACAACACCTCATGAAGGAATGTCAAGGAGAGAGCAGAAAACGTATTAAGTTTGCAAACTGCTGGCTGATGTGGTTATGTCCATTTTAATCTTTGTTTTATCCTTTGGTTAGGGATAGTTTCTTTATATAAATTATTACAAAACTTCTGAAGTTCAAATTATAAAATGTAATATATCATTATTAAATACATAAAAACATATTAGTTACAGCTAATTTATATATTTTCTAGCAGCAATGACATATAGATTCTATTTTATAAGTAAAGTTAAATGTGGAAGAATGTATATTGGTGAGACCAGTTGCTTCATTGAAAAGTTGTTGCAAAAGCACAAACTGATGATTAGAAGAGATAAAATAGATCTGTCTAAAGTAGCAGACCATGCATGTTCCAATGAACATATGTCCAATTGGGGAAATACAAAATTAGTGGATAGGAAAAAAAAGATACAAAGAATACCTTAATTTATATATGTTAGCTGCTATGCAAGATTTCAAATAACTTTAATAATTTATAATATATAGGGTATATGAGCATAAACTTTCATTCGAACCACCGCTCTCCACTCTATCTCATAACATTGACACATTTGAACACATATATGTCAAAAAGATAAATAATCACCAATATGTGTATTTCATGCTACACCAGCAATCATCAGTTGGTCCAAATTATCATATATATATATATACAATAAGTGCTCAGATAAATATTATCATATATATATATATACAATAAGTGCTCAGATAAATATTAAGATAGCCAATCTTCATACTTTAATGGACAGGCTTCAATCCACTCCACACTCAACTCTTCAACTGTCCAGCCAATAATTTATGTATATTTAAATAGTTCCAAATATTCATTCATTATAACAATATAATTATTTTTGAGTTTAAAATTTACACTTAGACTATGATTGATATGATAATCTCTAATCTAACAAATGATTAATGATAATCATTAAGATATTTATCTGAAATGGATGGTTTTAAAGTTATAATCCAAAACTTGATACTTGTAAATTAGATGGTAATTGTGTATATATGTAAATACAAACTTTTTTGTAGAGGTTAATATTATATGCTAATTAGATTAACAACTCAATTCTGGTTTATAGGGCACATGCTATTATACTATCTAGGGAAATGAAGCAGCTCTCTATTGGCATAAAGGATTTTCAAAAAGTCAGTGCTGATATAAAGCAAGCTATTGTAAAGGTCCAAAAGGAGATGGAGGAAAAAGACACAAGATACTGACTAAAGTTCGAAGATTTTCAACCTAGTATCACTAGTCAATTCAATGCCAAATTAGTAGAAGTGTGCTAAGACCACAAAACCTTTGAAGAAGAAATGCATGAAAACCAAGAAAGACACAAGGATGAAGTTCAAGGGAAACTACAGATCATCCATATGAAATTGGACCACCTTTCCACTAGACAGAATATGAAGATAGAAACTTTAGACCAAGATAAAAACACTTAGATGAAGCTATTAGCCAAAGACTTGAAATTGTTGAATACCAGCTAAGCAAGAATACATTGTTTGGACACAGAAGACTGAGATCAATCCAAGGAACCCAAAATAATGAGAGAAAAGCAACTGATGCAGATACCCAAGCATTGGCACTACCAAGAAAACCTACAGAAATGAACCACAAGAGAGATAAGATTGAGGCAATCCCACAGTATCAGACAATGAAGAAGATGAAAAAACTACATTGGAAGATGAGAATAAGATCTTACCTGGTAGACCTTATTATTGTGATGACTGGTGCATTACTCAGGGTCAATATTGTATGTACATTTGGAGTGGTGCTGGAATTTTGGAGCTATCAAATAGTATCAGCTGTTTTCAATTTATTATAAATGGAAAATCTGTTATGACATACCCTGGTGGTAGCTCAAGGGATGCCTCAGATGATTCAGAGAATCATGAATGATTTTTAGAAAAATTATAGAGTGCATGTAGTCAAGTTATATTGGTTTTTTTTTATTTTAGTGAATGGAAATTACTTAACACACACACATATATATAAATATGTGTATATATATATATTGTACCGGGTTCAAATATGTGTCCTCGAAACACCGGCCTCTTAGGCAGAGAAGAACATACTCGGAGTGTATATATGCCCAAACGATAGCTATAAAGTATATAACTAGTGTTACATTTCCAGGACATAACTTCTTCTCGACTGTTGAGTTCAACACCAAGTTCAAAGCACTTTTTTTGTTTGTGTATAAACATGGGCACCAGCTATCTATTCAAGGATGAATAAATAATACACTTTGGACAATGGCCACTAACTCAATGCCTACACATCCATGACTAGCTCAGCTGTTTGTAATCACTAATAGATTATACATAATTAATGGTTAAAAGAATTGATAAAGAATTGTAAAAGGAATTTATAAAAGAGATTGATAAAAAGAATTGACCGACAAATAGAGTTTAATTTTAAAAACAATTTATTAACTAACATTAATTTACTAAATTTAAACATCTTTATAATTTAATATAATACACACACATTTTAAATTAACATTTCTAAACTAGTTTAAATATTCTTGTAGATTTTAATAATAGAACACTGGTATTTATCTAATTTAACTAGTAACACTGATATAATGATCACGCACATATTAACTCATATAGCATTCACAAATATAATAATAAAGCATTAATAGCATTTGAAACTTAAACACACATATCAATAGTTCATTTTATGTATGATATAGAGTTCATATAATTAGACTCTTGGAGGATTCGCATGTATTAATGCAATGCAATGGCTATTACAGTATAAACGAAAATAAGTAAATGTTTTACCTAGGATTTTGAATGTAGATTTAGAACTTTGTTTTCTTCTACTATTGGAGACAATTAGATATTGACGGAGATTTCCAAGTTGTTAAGTTGACATTATTTCACAGGCGGATCTTGCTGTTTTCATCGGACATAGGCTGTGGAGAAAACGTGCGTTCCCAAAATCTTCTCAACACTGCATTTTGTTTCTGGATACCATTAACTTAACTGACTCAATTAATTTCTGAAGTCATTTCACTCAATTAATTTGTGAACTGACTCTTGTCTCAACTAATTTGTGAACTGAACTCTTGTCTCAACTAATTTGTGAACTGACTGATTATCCGATAAAATTTTACTATTTATACCTGCGATGTGTTGTCCTTGTAATATCCTCCGGCAAAAATCTGTTGTCAAAATTCCAGTGATAATCCTTTAACAACGTGTTTTGGAAGATTGTTTAATTAGTAATAGCCATGCAGAAGTGTTGTTTTATATTTTAATTAATAACCATTGCCGTGTTTTTTAATGATAATCTTCTTTAACTTTCATTTATTTATAATAACATTTATTACGCATACATTTATTCTATTATTGACAATCGCACATATATATGCACATATATTACTAGTTTTAAGATTATTTTTCTTTAATTTGAATGAAAAGAGATTTGTATTTTTTTAAACTTTAAATTATTTATATTTTACTAATACTAATAAGAAAACTCTTTACTTCCCTTTTATAAAACCTTTAGTTTGACTTTTCTAACGAAACACCCTTCTCCCCTTCTGATTAATTAATTGTAACTTTTATTTCACACACTTTCACAAAAGATTTTTATTTTAAAACTCTGATTTTTTAATTTTACTTTTGACAGCAAACTGATTTTGTTTACTAAAGAAACCTTTTAGATTTTTATAAGTTATTTAATATATATATATTATTAATTTTAAAATAAAATTAATATGTGCCAATTTCAATATTGGTACAATATATATATATATATGAATGTGTTACCTCAATTTATTACCAGTATCTATATTATTATTTTTAAAATGTTGTTTATACTATAATCTTAATTTCTATGCAAACTACATGTATAAAAAACATCTATGTTATATATATATATATATGTTGAAAAGTACTTTACACTTCAGTTCATTAAACAATATGAATTCTATTGTACTCAAAGCATATCAAGAAACTTGGACTATTACAAACAGTGTAAGAAGTCTGCAAAGGGGTAAGGAACAAAATATAGTAGACATCATGCCTCCACTATATATATATATATAATAAACGAAAAAGCTTATTTAGAGCTATTAGCATGCTCATTATATTATACAAGTTAATTAAGTTACCTGATGTGACTTGATTTTCTTAATATATATGTATACATAAAATTTATATCTTCTCTGAAAATATTTGTCATAAATGGGAACCTTTAAAGTGCAGATTTAAACATTTAAATACCAATAACCACAACTAATGCAAATATATATATATATATATATATATATATATATATATATATATATATATATATATATATATATATATATATATATATAATATAATCAAAACTACCCCAAATCTAAAATTAAACCAACCAGAATAAAAATAATATTAAAACACAACCTAAGTTCACTCTAAAGCAGACTTCTCAATGTAAAAAATAAAAAAAAAAAACCACACATTATATATACTATTAAAAACTACCCACAAATCCATTCACTTCCCATCCACCCTTAATATTAAAGAACTCTTAAATAAGTTAATTGCTTCAGAATAATAAATTTTCAATAATAAAGACTCTTTAATTCTTCTTTTGATTTCATTTCTCTCAAAGAAACAACCTTAGCTTCATCAAAATCAATATCCTGTATCTTTTTCATACATACAAACAGAACTAAGATATCTATTTTTAACTCTACTTTTATGAACCTTTACTCTTTCATTTAAACTCAAACTACTCTGACCTATGTAAACCTTCTTAAAAATAAACAAGAATAAAATATACCACACCAGGAATAGTCTTTCTATCAAAAACTTCTTTTGTATTATTTAATAAATTATTCAATGTAACACCCCTTTTCCAACAATTTTCCTATTTCCAAACAATTTACTATTTCTACACACAATTTTATAAGAAACAATTTAAATCAAAAAAATAAAATCATATTTTTCTTTAACCTTTACATCCTTACAAATATTACTATTAAATAAAATACTTTTAACAAATTTATCAGAGTATCAACACTCAAATAATCTTTATAAAATTGATATTTCTGAAACAAAGCTACCCCACTAGAATTATTTAATTTAATATTCCTATGACAATAATTCCTTAAAGCACTACTTTATGAGATACAACTGATACTATCAGTTTAATTATAAATCTTTAATTCTTTACTTTTACTAAAGGCACAATACACAATATTCTATATTTCTAATCACCAAAGACTAAAAATTAACTCCAAAAAACCCCCCTCCTTCTCACAAATTTATAAAGACAAAACAATAACCATACAAATCCTCAATTATCATTCCAACAACAAAAAACAACACAACAACACAAAAAACAAAAACAATCTTTTAAAAAACCCTCCATAAAAAATAAAACGAACACAAAAAAAAAACATACCCCCTCCAACTTAAAAATCCTAAAAACAAGAACTCCAATACAAAACAAACTAATCCAATTATTGGAAAGAACTTCTAACAATACAGCAAAGAACACAAACTAACCTATACAACTCAAACAAACTCCAAACCCACTCTTCCATTTTAAAATATAATCTATCAAAACCCAAAGAAAAAAAACCCAAAACACCATTTAAAAAATACAAGAACGAAACCCCCACCCCTGTAAAACAAAAAAACTAAGAAAAACACAGATTTAAACACAAACACCAAAAATAGGAACATTTAAAAACACTCTATTAAAAATTTAAATAACCATCTTCATAATATCTACAATTTTCTTTTAATCAAATTACCGGATTTTATCTAACAACATATATTTGCCATTATTTAATTCTCTATCCATTTCTCTTGAAACCCCTTCATAATAACAAACCCCTTTGTCTTCACGAAATTATAAATAAACAAAGAATTTTGATAGAGACATCCGGGGATATTTATCCTGTTTATTTTGTAGAAGGTTTAGGTCAGGAGTTTGAGTTTAAAGAAAGAGAGGTTTATAAAAGAGGTAAAAAAGAACTAGTGCTTTGTAGCCAGAAAAGAAAGGCCACCTTTGGACGGGTCTTTGGAAAAAACAAAGAAAAAGCTATAGAAAATAATCGAACATTAAGGTTAAATGGGGGGGGGGAAGGGGTAGAGGTTTTTTTTCGGGGCGGAAGGATTTTTCTGGCGTAGATTGGGGGTGTTAATTGGTTTCTGTGAGTTAAAAAAAATATATATATATATATATATGTTTCAACTACTGACATATGCATCGTTGGGTCACAGGCACTATTTGATTGTCAATCATTAAATTAAAAGGTGATAAAATGATAAAAAAATAAAAGAGAATATTTTTTACAAATTTTATATAGGGGTTCAAAGAAATTGTAACTATGTTACTGATTTCATTTACAACTTAATCTTTTTAGAGACACTAAAAAGTATATGAACATGTTTATCAGATTAGAATAGCAGTTCAATCTTTTTTATATAAATACAGTCCTATGATAACTTTTATTTATACTCTGTGAATATATTTTCATGTGACTGCACTTTTTATTTGTGTTCAAAGTTATGTTAGTCAAAGAACCTCTATGTAAGGTATATATTTTAAATCTTACATAAATTTTATGTAATATATATATATATATATAAACTATACATATTAAAAACTAATAATAATATCTAAGTTAGATACAGTAAATTTATTTTATTTTTAGAAATTCTGTTTTGATATCTTTTAGCTTAATGTTTGTTTTGTTTTTAAACAAGGGAAAGGATTTAAATAAAAAAGTAAAATGTCTTACCTGCATTCCAAAATTTACGAAAGCATTAAAAGAATAAAAGAAAACATCAGTTTTTTAAAATTATAAATAAATTAATTGTAAATTAATTAATTCATATGTTACTAACTTTCTTCTTTTCTGAGACTACATAATATCTGGTAAAATGAAAATACTTACAGAAAAGGTAGTTTTTTAATATTTAGCTTTATCACTGTCTAGCATGCTTTCAGTATATTTACTATATCATATTCATGACATTGATATAGTAATTATATTGAAAGCATGCTAGGTAGTAATGAAACTAAGTTTTCATTTTACCAGATAAACTAATTAATATAAATTAACACATTCACTATTTTATTATATATAATGGGTGTAAATAAATCGTTTTATTGCTCAGGAATTCATAAAAAATTTAAATGCTAGAAGAACCAGAATTTTAATCCAATAACTTGATTCTTCAGAGTCTGACATTTTCCTACTGCACCAAATCACATTGAACACTACTTAATTATTACAAACTATCACCAGTTAACTACTAAAGATCTCTTCTGAACTAATACCTCAATTTATCTTTTGTAAATATCTCTATTCTATATTTTCTTTTAGAAGGCTAATTATAGGTTGATCATCATTAATCTGAAAAGAATAGGTTTCCAAACCTTTCTAGATGAATGGACTATTTGATTGACGGTTGTCACTCAGTATTTAAAATGAAATAATTCAGTTACTTTATTGTTTAGGAGTTCATAAAAAGTTGAAGCACTAGAAATAATAGAACTGGGTATGATCCGCAGATCTATGCATGTCATTTAATATTAATGAAAGTTCTGGATCTTCTAGTATCCACTTCTTATAAATTTCCAAAGAATAAAGGCATTTGATTGTTTCATTTAATGCATAAATGTCTGTAGTTGTTTAAAAGTACCACATACACAGTCCTGCATTAGTTGAAAAAAAATTGAAAATAGTAAAATAGCTTTTATATAGACCATATCAGAGCGATGTCTTCTCCAACAGCCTTCATAGGAGAAGAATGAAGAGAAGACATTACTTACCAGATTTGTAAATGAGAAGTGGATGCTATTCTGTTTTGTTAAAAAGTCACATAAACAACCATAGATTAAAACATTATTCTTCACAAATTACTAAAGGTTTTTCATTACAATTGCCATAGGTTCTTTCTATACTAGTTATTTTTAAAAGATTGATCTTTTTTATTGTCAAATCATTTGAATAGGAAATAAGTGTTCTCTAATAAAAATAATAGAAAGACTTCTTTTCTCACTACATTTATGCTACCAAGTGTAACCATTACTAACAAATAGATATCAGATTTTGTGTTTAATAAATGTCTACCTAGTGCTGTCTTCTCTAATACCCCAGACTAGTTTCTAGATTATGGTCTTTATCATAGATGAACTTTGGATCCTGGGCAGTTTTCCTAGATCTTTTGGATTTATTCCCCTCTAATATTTTTTATTTCTTTGCTTTACTATCTTGCTGCTACCTTCAATTGTAAAAATTTGTGTTTTCAATCAGGGACAACAGGATTGTAGAAACTTATTGCTCTAAAATCAATTCAGTATCTACATATTATAGTGTTCTTAATTTTTTATCAGTTATATGCATCTTTATTCTAATGCTGGAATTGGTATAAAATTAACAACACATCACATAACATCTGCTTGCATATATGTTGTTTAGTGTCAAATTCTTTATTTTTCATGACATTTAGTGTAATCACTACAACATGGCATTCATTAATTATTAAATATTACACTAGATGTGATGAGAAAGAAAGATTTGTATCTGAACAGCATTTGTGTAACAATGTGTCGTGATGTTTTATTGAAAATATAAAATCAACTATATAAAAAACTTATTGATTTGTTATGAGAAAAATCTTATATCAATCACAAATATATAATTGTTGCTTCAAATTAAATCGTTTATGTTTCAGTACTGTGATAGAGTTAGAGATCCAATAATTCAAAATACATGGATTGCATCTAATCTCTGTTAAATTCAGCTCTCAATTTGTATATGATCTGCAGAGTGATAAACCATTTAATTATTTAATTATACATAACCCAATATTTATTTCCTCATAAATTTTAAAGAGACTTTTACATCATTAAAATACAAAGAATTAGAAATATTGAGATTCTAAAAATAATATTTATTATAATTATAAATTTTATTAAACGCTCACTATTATTTCAGTAATAGTTTTAACAAGGCTGTAAACCTTAGCAATGAGCGTCTGAAAAAATCGTCACTAGGGACCTCTGTAGGTCTTTAAAACACAACCTTAGCAATGAGCGTCTGAAAAAATCGTCACTAGGGACCTCTGTAGGTCTTTAAAACATGTGTTTTAAAGACCTACAGAGGTCCCTAGTGACGATTTTTTCAGACGCTCATTGCTAAGGTTTACAGCCTTGTTAAAACTAATATTTATTATAGTAATAAAAATATAATTACAGACAATCTTAGTGTTTGTCTGAAATTTTATAATGATGGTATTTCAGTAGTAATTATTTGCTGGTGCATTTCCATAATCTGATATTAATAGATAAGTGCCTATAAAAAAAATCAAACTTTATTTAAACTTTTCAAATACACTAAATTGTTAGTGACAGAACACAGTTTAATATATAACAGAACATTATAAGTAGTGCTATTTCCATCTCCTTTTCAAGTGTTGCTGATCTGACCAGTGAAGGTACATAGAGGTTAATAGTACCACTCCTGAAAGATTGTGTTATGTACTAACCTGTATGTGTTTATTACCAGTTGAATGTATTTGTAAACGTTTAAATACAGACTGATTTTTTTCTGCAGACATTTAACAATCAATATTAAATGACATAAATAGTTTATTGTATAACTATTACACACAATTTAGTAACACATCTTATTGCATATTAGTTTATACATTTACACATATGCCATTCTATCTAGGTATATATTAGACATTTTATTAAGTTATGTGCAAGTTTATAGTTTTTTAATGAATGTTCCCATACCCAGCATAGATAGATATTTAATATAGATAAGTAAATAAGTATCCAATTATAATTAACTGAAGAATAGAATACCAACTTAATTTAGGTTAATTAAACAAGAATCTTTGTTACCAATAAAACCAAATAATATGAGTATGTTAACACCTTCATCACTGTTGGTATAGATATTAGTTGTGACCTCTTCTACTTTTTTTTACATTCAAGATTGTTAGATAAAACTAAGAATTTAAAACAAATAGAAAAAAATCAAAAAAATCTTTATATTAAATGCTTTTATTTACCACGAACTTAAAAGTAAAAAAAAAAATGTTTCTTTAATCATAATTGGGATTTTTAGGTTTAACTTGCAAAAAAAGCATGGATGGAGGACTCGAAAAATTAATTAAGACAATCACTATTTAAGGAAATGAATTAATTTCTGGACTCTCTTTATGCTTGTATTTTAAGTTAAATCTAAAAATGCTAATTGTGGTTGAAGAAACATTTTTTTTTGTTTTTTAATTCATGGTAAATAAAAGCATTTAATATATATAAAAAAGTATCTCTATTTAATTTTAATTTTTTAATATTGTTACAGTAAATAAAAATATAAAATTAAATTGTGCTGTCAAGGATTGGTGGCATAGAGGTTAGCAGAGCTGCCTTCCAAGCAGCTGGCCCAGGTTCTTTTCCCGGTCAATGCTTTGACACATAAAAAAAAAACTAAATTTTATTTTAAAACAACTTGATACAATAAAAAGTATAAATATAATGATATATTAACTATAATATACAGTTATTCAATTCACGGAAATACTTTTGGTGAATCCTTTAATCCTTCTCAACTGCTGTTAAATTAAAAAAAAGTTAATGGAAGGAAACATCAATTCAAATTTCATGAATCTCAAATTTTAATGTTAGCAGCTTGTCTATCAATTATATTCATTTTATTACTATTTATTAAAATTGCCTTCTTAATTTTTCTTTTATTATGGTTTCTCTCTTCATGAATAATCATAACACTTTCAAGATCAAACTTAAATTTATATTTACATGTCTTTATATGGCCCAATAAAACTGAAGCAGTCATTAAATCATTATTATTTTTACTTTGTGCATGCTTGTATAACAATTTATGTTCCTTTAATTTTTTCTCAATACTGCATTTTGATTCATCTATATATAATAATATACATCCACAGAAATTTGATTCACAACATTATTTTTTTGCTTGATAGCTATGACACTTTTAGAATTATTCACTAACTTATTAACATTATTATTAACACAAAATGAAACATTAAACTCATTCTTATAAATATCCTTAAAAAATTTTACTTGAACATTTGAAATATATGGAATAGATCTATTTTTATTATCAATCTTCAACTCCTTTAAATCATTATAACTTTTTTCCAATTGACATAAAATATTGTTAATTTGTTCAATCAACTTCAAGCAATTCCTTGGTAAATATCTCAATACTTTTTTAAAATTTATCACACTTATAATAACTAATTTTTTCATTATGGTACATGAAAGTTCAAAAGCTTGTCATCTTATGCATAATTGATAGTTTTGATTTACAATTTATATATCTCCTTTTTTGCAATGGCTTGATTATTAATTTATAACTTAACGTACTATTATCTCTTGTAAAAAATAAATCCAAATACTTAATATTTTTTGTCCTGTTTTTTTTTTCAATAGTCCATTTCAAGCCATTCAGATTATTTAACTCTTCTATAAGTAATTTTATAGTATTAGTATTTTCACAAACAATACCTTTTGTAAATTTTAATATTTTTAAAAGTACACATATCTAAAATATTACTATCAATTGCAGACAAAATAAAATTGCAAACTTGTGCAACAATAGACAGATTCATAGGTCACCCTTTAGACATTTTATAATATCCACTTTCAAAAAAAGCAACAATGTTATCACCAAAATATTTTAAAGAATCAATAACAAATTTTATAATGTATTTACTAACACCTTTACTTTTTAATGCATGTGTTCAATTATTTTTATGGAATCTATTCTACCAACAAAAATATATTTCTATCACATCTAATGAAGCAATAACATCACCTCTCATCAATCACTATATTTTTAATTTTATCTAGAAAATCAAAAGATGAAGCAATAATATTTTCCCCAAATCCTAAAATCTCTTGTAACATCTTACCAATATATTTAGAAGTCTGACATATAAATAAACCAAAATCAATCATAATTTGCAAAGGATTACCTTCTTTATGTAATTTTATATTTGCAAAAATAGGATGATATATAGTGCAGGAAGTTTACATTTTATAGTGAATATTATTACTTATGGATTTATTCTTAGTTTTTTAAAAAAATATTGTTAATCAATTTTATTCTCTGCCCATCCAAATTATATTGTTCACTCAAAAAGAAACCAAATTTGTTCGTGTGCACTTTAATTTTCTCAATATACCAACATTTCATCATTAAACACATCAGTAGTCCTTTATCCTCTTTCAAACAAATCATGTTATCAGTTTTAAGTTTCTGTTTAAATTCTGAAATCATCAATTTCCATAAACTTTTATATGGAATCACATTAAATTTATGAAAATTAATTTTCTTTATAATTTCATCAGCAATATGACTATCACCAGGAATCATTTCAAACAAATTTTGAACATCTGTAATTAGTTCCAAATTATAATCATCTCATGTACCCTGACATATTTAGCTTCATGACATAAACATATTTCTGAATCAAATTTATCTTTTTATCTGACAAATTAACAAAATTCATATCACTAAAAAAAACATTTTCTTCTCAAATTTATTACATAAGTTAAGTTCAAATAATTCAAATCTCTTTTCATAAACAATTTTATATTCACTCCAAGAACACCATTCATTTAAATTAGTAAATTTTCAATTGCTTTCAAATATCTCTGAAAATACATGACAAATTTTACAATACTTAAAGAAATGAAGTTTCCATTTAAGTTTAATAACTTTTTTACATTGCTTCAGCCACTCCTTAATGATCCACCATTTCTTAGTGTCATTTAACTCCATAACATTTAAATAAATAAATAAATGTAATACAAATAAAATATTTGTTAATTACTATTGTAATAACAATAAAAATAATAAATATAACAGTAATTAACTATTATATACAGTCTTTCAATCCACAGAAGTAATTTCAATTCATCCCTTACTCTTCCTAAACTGCTGTTAAATTCAAAAAAACATAACTGAACACATCATCAACTCAAATCCCATGAATCCCATAATGTTAGCAGCTTGTCTATTAATTATATTCATTTTCTCTCTGTTTATTAAAATTACATTTTTTATTATGGTTTCTCTCTTCATGAAGAATTTTAACACTTTGAAGATGAACTTTAAATTTATATTTGCATGTACCGTCATGATCCAAGAAAACTGAAGCAGTCATTAAATCATTATTATTTTTACTTTTCATATGCTTGATTCATGCTACATTAATCTTTTCTGAATACTGCATCTCAATTCACCTTTATATATGATAACATATATCTACAAAAAATTAGATACATATTATTTTTTGCTTGACAGTTATGACACTTTTAAAATTATTCACATATTCACATTATTTGCAACACAAAACAAAACATTAAACACATCCATATATATATATATATATATATATATATATATATATATATATATATATATCCTTAAAAAATTTCACTTGAGAATTAAAAATATATGGAATAGATATCCATTTTTTACTATCAATCTTCATCTCCTTTAAATCATTATAACTCTTTTTAAATTGACATAAATTATTGTTAATCTGTTCAATCTTATAACCAACTTTAAGCAATTTCTTGGAAAATATTTCAATATTTTTTAATTTATCACATTAGTAACATCAATTTTTTATTATAATAAAAACATTCAAATTATCTTAAGCATAATTTGTTTTATTTATGTTTATATATTCCTTTTCATTTTTTATTTATAACTTAACATTATTATCATTTCAATAATTAAATCCAAATACTTAATACTTTTATTACAAGTGATAATAGTATTAAGTTATAAATTAGAATCAAACCTCAAAAGGGATATAAATGTAAATCAAAAGTATCAATTATCATAAGATGGGAGCTTTAAATATTTTATTTAATAAAAAATTATCATAGTATAAATTAAAAACTTGAGATATATCCAAGGAATTGCTTGAAGTTGAAACAAATTAACATATTTTATATCAATTGAAAAAGTTATAATATTTAAAGGATTATAATAAAATAGATATCTATTCCATATATTTCATGCTAAGTAAAATTTTTTAAGGATATTTATAAGAATGTTTAATGTTTCATTTTAATAATAGTTAATAAGTAGTGAATAATTCTAAAAGCATAGCTATCAACAAAAAAATAATTTGTAATCAAATTTTTATTATATTATAGATAACGATGTATTGAGAAAAGATTAAATGAGAGAATTATATAGTAAAAGTGAAAATAATAATGATAGTGAACTTTTTTCTATAAAATAAATATAAATTTAAGTTTATTTAAAGTGTTAAGATTTCATGAAGAGAAAACTTAAGAAAAATTAAGGAGAATTTTATTAAATAAAAATAAAATAATAAATTAAAGAAGTAAATAAATTGATTTTGAGTTGATGATTAGCTTCTATTATTTTTGAATTAACACAAAATTGAGAAGGTAGGGTGAAAAGATTTCATAATTACATTATATTTATTATTTCTATTATTATTATATAGTTTTAATTAATGAAGATTAATATATATTATATATATATTTATTTATATATATATATATATATAATATAAAAAAACAAACCCATATAAAATATATATAAAAAAAACAAAAATTAACTAAATATAATCTAAATTATTTTACACCTTCAATTACATAACCTATCAGCTTACTGTTTCAATTTAAACTTATGTACATAATTTTATAATATATTGTTCATTAATAACATCATCTATATATCAATTAATACCCTTATTTTTTTTCTTCATAAAAAGATGAATAAGAATTAGAACGTAAATAAAGAAAATGATCAATATATAAATATTACTTTTATACTGGATAGTAGCATAATAGTCATGGACAAATATATTAAAACACATTGATTAAATGAAACAATTTCTATAATTAGATTCTAAAGAAACATATCAATAATTATAAACAATATGCTGAGACTTATTAATTTTATTTCAAACCCTTAGAGGATTATATCAATAAAAATAGATCAAACTATAAGCAATTATTAAAACAAACCATATAACTCAGAAATAAATCAAGGGTGAGTATGGAACTAAAAAAAACTTATCTATAAGATAGATTTTTCACTCTGGTATTTTTAATAAATAGATAGATTACAAAGAAAATACTAATTTACTTTAACTTTTATTTATTTTTAATAGATAACATAATAATATTTATAAACATAAAACCTTAAACAAAGGGAGATATAATTTTATTAGACAAAACATTTCCAGATCTTAACATAAAATTCAATTTTTTATTTTTACTTTCGATTATATTATTTAAGATCAACTTCATGATAGAATGGTGTATAATTTTATAAAACAAAAAAATAATGAAATCACTTATTTATCTAAGCCTTAAACATTTATCTATCCCATTATAAGTATGGTGATGATGATGATATGATAACAATAATGGTTCACCTTAATAACTAATATAAAGTTTTATAAAAATAATTATATTTAGTATATCTAATTAACTTAAATAGATATCACCTGAAAAAATCACAACTAATAAAAAAAAAATAATATATACACCTTTTATAAAACAAACACTTATATAACATATAAATAAAATTTATACATTTATATAACATAAAAACAAAAATAACGACTTAAAAATAAATCATTTAAATTCCCCCCCCAAAGAAATTAAATTAGATAGAACCAAGAAAATTAAAAAAAAAAACCTCTTTTTACCCTAACATTATAACTAAAAAAAAAGAAAAATAGAGATGAAAGAGAAGAAACATTTCCATAAAAAAAATAAAAAAAATAAGTTTCTAGAACAAAATATTAAAAAAATCAATAAAAAATAAATAATAAATATCAAAAATTTAAATAATAGCAATTTGACATATAAAATAATGAGATATAAGTAGAAACTAACAATCTTAAAAGGGAAATAACAAAAAATAAATATCATTTATGTCTAATAAAAAAAATAAAACATATTATGCTATCTTGACTACTAATGATCAAATTACTGTTAAGCTATACTTGACAATAATTATATTTCTTAATTTTTATAATGATAGGTTTCTTTAATAGTGTATATTATTCCTATTATGATAAGTATATCTCGTATACTTTTTTAAAACTGACTCAATTGGTAGATGATTCAATTTGACTAAATGATTTAATACTTATCAATTGATTAATCATTTCCTTAGCTTTTAAATGCAGGTGAATCTTTTCTCTTACTGAAAATATCGCATTTCTTTCAGTCATCAGTCATCAGGTGTAGAATATCTTAATTTCATTTCAGACAAGACTTTTTTATTATTATTAATTTTTTTTTCTTCCTATATGATGTGCTAGCTCTGGGGTGAATGGGACTTCACAGACGAAATATATTTATTTTAACCTGCCATGCTGTTTTTCATCTTCACAAAAAAAAACTTTATATTAAAATGATTTTTAAAATTGATATTTGCAGAATTAAAATGCTTGCTTCCTTAGTTTCAATATTTTTAAAACTCTCACCTCCTGATTTTTCCCAGACAGGTATTTATACTTTTTTTTTCTTTTTTTTTTTTTATCTTTATTTTTGACCAACTCATTTAAGTATATTTATAGCCTATTTTCAGCTAACTCATTTTTAGCTGGATAGTGCGATCTTTTTTTCAGCTGTTAGTTAAGGAAAAATATGAAACTTCACACCATCATGATTTTTAGACAAACTTTTGTTTTGAAGGAAAAAAATAGTCTTAATCCTTTTTCTGTCACAAAATGTAACACCTAGAGTTTGAGCTTCTTTCTTTCATCAAGCTGATGGGAAACTTTTAGAGCTAGACTTCTCACATAGTCTAAGTTTAACAGAAAAACAATCTTTATATAAAAAATAATAAAAGATAATTTAACAGATTTTCTTCTTTCTTTTTCAATATGTAATAAAATATACACTTATGTATGTAATGTACACACACACTTATTCAACTCATTTATAAAACTTGCTGACTAAAATAATCTGAATGATTTTTCTTTAGAAATTTATAATTTTAATATTTAAAATCAAATCCTTAACTTCCAAACCCCAAACCAGAATCATTTTGAAATCATAATATTACAATCATAGAAAAACAAAAATAGAAATAGAACAATAAAATAGAAATAGAATAAAACATTAGAATTTAGCAAATGTAGGTTAGCTTTGAAGAGAGTTTAATATTTGAAATATACAAGGACAATTAAACAGTTTTCACACACACTTCCTATATATGTGTTATTACTCTATTTTTTTAACAAAAAATTAAATACTGAATAATTAACTGTGTATACTTTTTGAGTTATTAACCACAAACAAATAAAGAATATAATTTGCCACTCTCTTCTGTCTTAAGCTTTAGAACTGATCTTGTAGGTTTAAACTTGGGTCCTACCATTTCTTTACTATATAAAAAGATGATGATTTTTTACATTTCTCATGCACATTACTACAAATTTAGCTAAGGACTAAATTTAATGCACTATATATATATATAATTGTAAAAGATATAATATTTATTTAATGTTTGTTACAATATAGTCAATTATTTGTAATTACTGGATTTATATATGAGGGTTTTGATTTATTTTAATGATTTATAGAGTTGTTGTTTATTTTAATTTCATTATTGAACACTAGATGGTTTTACATTTGAAATAATTTATTAATGTTAAATAGATTATTAATATTTGAAAAGGGCACTAAACTAGGTGCTGAAAAAGGCTTTTTATCTGTAACAATTATTATTGATATTTATATAGCTGTTATAAAGAATTTATTATTTTCTAATTGTTATATATGTTAAAATATTTTAATAAATGAGAATTCCCTTTTTAAAATCTGGTTAAAGTTTCAAGTCATGATGTTTCCCAAGAAATAACCAATCAAAATTTGCTGTGCAGGCTGAAATAATAGTGCATAGTGTATGTTATTTTAACTTAAAGATGTTACTTTTAATTAATACTCAATATGAGTTTATACTAATACAATATCCATATATAGATATGAGAATTTGAAAAATCACAAACTTCTTTTAATTTTCATTCGAATTAATTGTATGAAATTTGATAAGGAATAATAATATGCAATAATTGTTTTAATAAATGCAATATTATAAAAAAGAAGACATCATCATCATCATCATCATCATAAGTAACTATAAGTAATCCTGCAGCAAATAATCATTAACAGATATACAAAGATTTAGCTTAACCAACAATAGATGTCCAATGTTGTATTATCAACAAGCCAATGACCAATTTGTGTCATATTATAAAAAAAAATGGTTAGTATTTCTTGTTGCATTCTTATATACAAGTGCTAATGATAACTATAAATCTAATTGTGTATCAAAAGTGCTAGGATCATTATATCAATGCTGATCTTCATCAATTCTCTGATCTATTTGCTACCATAAACGTATTAAACTTCAATATACTACTTATTATAATTATAAAACATATATAGAATGCGAAGTTTAAAAATAATTTTCATTTTATTAATGCCACTTAATAGTTCTAAAGAGAATTTTGTAGATGTTCACACACATTTGTATTTTATCTACTGTTATGTCCAAAGTTAGTTCATAAATGTAAGGACTCTGATAAACAAAGAAAAACACACAATAATTAATTTATAATAGTATTAAGTAACATCATTGGAATAACTTCAAATAATGATTGATAAATTTATTAATCAATTAGAAATATAAAAAATGAAAAGTATGATAAACACTCTATCTTACAAATAAATCATTCTGATTTTACCTTAATTACATATATCAGATATTATTTTCATAGACTAAAATAAAGTAAAAAATGTTTAACACTGTTTAAATTATAGTTTACAGAGTTACATAAATTATAAGTATTATTAAATAAATATGTATATGTAGTTCCACAAATGCATGTCTAATATTTACTAAGGCAATAAACTTTTAAGCATGTGCACTTGAAAATGTGAAGATAGGGACCTCTACAGGTCTTAACCACAAGCTTACTCTTTGTAAGAAAAGAGGGGAACCCTTCTTTACTTCAACCTACTTTCTATATAAATAGGTGAAGCTGAAGCAATTAGATCTGAGAGCATGAAGCTATTCAATACTTTACTGATAGAGTCCACAATTCCTATTATATATTAATACTCGTGAAATCTTTTGATTTACAACAAATCAATGGAAGGATCTTATAGTTAGAAATCTATTACGATAATTTAAAGTTGTAATTATAAATTTATTTTACCACACATTGATTACATAAGTAATATTTACTAAGGCAATAAACCTAAAGCATGTGCGGTTGAAAATGCGAAGGTAGGGACCTCTACAGGTCTTAACCGCAAGCTTACACATTGGAAGAAAAGAGGGGAACCCTTCTTTACTTAAATCTACTTTCTATATAAATAGGTGAAGCTGAAGCAATTATATCTGAGAGCATGAAGCTATTCAATACTTAACTGATTAAGTCCATGATTCCCATTATACATTAGTACTCGTGAAATCTTTCGCTTTACGAGTCAATGGAAAAGTTAGAAATCTATTATTTTACTGCACATTGATTATGTAAGTAATATTTACTAAGGCAATAAACCTTTAAGCATGTCTAGTAACACAAAACATTTCAATTATTATTATTACTTTCATTAACAATATTGACCCACATTACTCTATTTTAATAATGTATAAATAGTGAATAGATTTAAATATACATAGAAATACATAGATATGCAAATGCTCTCACATGACAATATAAATATATTTCAACTCTTATTAATTAATGGGGATATGAACACAGATTTTTAAGCTCCCTACAGACATCCATTCTATCCAATATAACCAATACACATGACATCACATCATTACCATTTTTTATGCTTGCATATAACTGTTATTAAAACAGGCAAAACTCTCTATGTGTATTGGTGGAGGGTTGCATTAGATCTTAAGATCTAGATGCAGTGTTCTCAAATCCAAGGCTTCTCACTGATGAAGACCCCAAGCCAGAAACTAGTCTGGGGATATTGGATGAGTAGGCACTGGATAAGGATTTTATGCACAAGCCTTCTGGCTTCCATTGATTACTCTGGCTTGCACTGAGTGGCAATATGTATAGAGAGTCTTGCCTGTTTCAATACACATGATCACATACATGTGTAAAAGATAAATGATCTCCAATATACGTATCTCATGCTGAACCAGCACTCATCAGTTAGTCCAGATCATCATCTCCCCAATTCAAAAAATCTCTAGGCTAATATTCTATTATATTATAAATAAGTACAAATTTATTTTAAATATAGTTGAATACATATATAAAAATAATATTTTGATTATTAATTTTTAATTTTCATTAACAAATAAATTGAATTTTTTTCACAATCTAATTATAAAAAATATAAATATATTAACACAATTTAAAATCTGGATTTTTTCTTGTCATTAACATATTTATAAAAATATGGAAAATTTTATTCTATTTTCTACTTCTTTTAAAATTAATCAAGCTAATCTTTTTGAAAAATTCAAACAATAAAATTTAAGAATCTTTACACAGAAACCTTCCTTCTTTAGGGCTTTATATTTTTTTATTAAGAAATCCTTTGACTTGCTTTCCATTAAAATTCATCTGCTAATTTATCCCAAAATTGTTTATTTCACTTATAGTAAAACCATATTATACGTTGTATAAATACACACTATTTCTGTTACAGGGTATCCAAAAATAAATAAATAAATGTAAATAAATAAAACACAAAACATAAATATTTATAAATGTAATAAATTTTACAATTCATGAACAGGCATATTTCTATCATGGAGTGCTATTCATGATTGTGTTTATTAGTAATTTGTAAATATATACATTTTATTATTCATGTAGATGTTTTATAGTATATTATGTCTATTCGCTGTTCAAAAATAATCAACATAAAATAAGTATTTCTCATGTAATTATTTTTTGTAATATGTTGTGACTGTAGGAATTTCACTCATGTTAATGTTTGTATTATTTTTAAATTATAAACATTTAAAAATTTAATTTTTTAGTCATATATTATACAATTTTCTTCTTCTTCCTTTTCCTATGTATTGATTTCTACTTTAATATATCATACCATTTATAACTTTCTTAAACACTTTATCAATACTCTTTATTTATATCAAAATTAACAATTTTGACTGTCCTGTAGTCATCATCAGAAATGGGATTGTAAAGACCTCTGATGATGACTGCAGGGCAGTCAAAACTGTTAGTTTTGATATAAATAAAAAGCATTGATAAAGTGTTTAATAAAGTTGTAAATGATATGATATATATTATACAGCTACAACCACCATAATTTTGTTTAAGCACATATTTTTTATTTATTTTTATGTTAGCTTAGCAATTTATTTAATCTTTTATCTATTAATTGTAAATTTAAATTTAATATTTGCTAACCTCTAAATGTTGTATCTGTATTGCTTTGAAAATTACAG
This sequence comes from Epiperipatus broadwayi, assembly GCA_028023455.1. Taxonomy (NCBI): domain Eukaryota; kingdom Metazoa; phylum Onychophora; class Udeonychophora; order Euonychophora; family Peripatidae; genus Epiperipatus; species Epiperipatus broadwayi. The sequence continues at coordinate 1,593,497 of JAQFVV010012465.1, forward strand.
ATCATATATGTATTTACTAATGAACTACATAAAATATTGTTTATCAAAATATTCATTATTTGTCCTGGACAAAATATCAGAAACACTTTATTGGTACTTCTTGATAAATTATCTAATGTTGTTTATTACTTGCCTACATCAGCAGTGGGTTAGTGTCTTTCCCTAGTGTCAAAAATATTCTATAGAAAAATATCAAATAAATATGGTTGGTACATTTCAAGCTTTCAAGTCCCCATTATACATAATTAAATATCATTAAAAACCTGTCAACAGCTAGACAATCCTAATATCAATAACAATCAACAATTTCAAACTGTTGCCAAGACAACCTCCTTTTAATAATAAAATTAGAATAATACACCTTTAAGTATAAATCTACCATTTTGGATGCTCTTTTTGTCAAAATATTGTCATCAGAATCATAGTCTAGGTATGCAAACTTTTTATGAACTGTTGACTAATAAACCACTCAACTGGGATATCTAATATAAGAGATCATTTTGTATTAAGGTAGTAATCTAAAAAACACAGGGGAAGGCATTCTTTGATTTATAAAACTGATAATAATAATTGAAAGAACATATAATCATGTCATAGTAAGTAGCAGTTATTTGTAATTTGAATGGTCACACTATTACTGATAGACACAATGATAGTTAATTTAGAAAGAAGTAAATATTCATGAATAATAATTGGATATCAGTTTGTAGATAGGTAAGCAGATAGATGAGGAAATAGGGAGGTTGGTAATTAGATAGATAATAGAATTGAAAGTAAAAAGGGGAAGAAAAAGATACAGATAGTATAGCAAGTATACAGACAGGTCATGTCACTCCAACATTCTCTGCAAAATTAACAATGACTGATGATAATTCTAATCAGGAATTATTATTGTTAAGTGATGAGACATTGGGCAGTTTTGCATCTTCATTTAAACTCAAATTAAAAATAGTTTTCTATTTATTTACTGAACAATATTGAATGACTAGTTGAGTTGTCTATGGATTGTTTTACTTGTAAAATAATTCTAAGCCTGATTTGTCTAACTCAGATTTGAACCCATAACATGTTATGACAGACACATACAGCATTATTTCATCATTTTGTTCTTAAATAGCTATATTATTAGTATCCCAAACATAAGGTTTGGTTATATATAATGCATTCATTTTAAGCTTAACATTTTTAAAAAACTTGATGTTAGTCATAGCGTATCTAGATTCAGTTCCATATTATAGATATCGCAGACAGTTGCTTCACCATTACAACACTAGTAGACCTTTAAAATAAATTTATATCAGTCAGTTATATGATTCCTTTTGAATTTACTGTCTTCATTTCAAAATATAAGTTCTTTATAAACTTAGCATTAGTCATTACCTAACTCAGATTGAAGTATTTATCATGACATTAGTAGACGTTTGCGCTATTGATGCAACACATGACCTTTAAATAGATTTATTATATTTATTTGTTTATATTTCTGATTATTAGGAATACAATGTATTCATTTCAAGGCTTAAGCAGTTTTTAAACTTAATTTTAGTTATTGTTTATTAATATTTGAAAAATAGGTAATATTAAACTTTAAATAAAAACTTTTTTTGAAAAAACATGCAAGAAGTTTAAAAAAAACTTACAGATATTGTTTAAAATGTTTTTTTCTTGTTGTTGAAAATATATAATGAAATAAAAATGTATTAGTTTAGTTTTATTTACTTTCATAGAGATAATTAAAAAATTTTTTAAATGATTAAGTAGAAAAATATTTTAATATTGGACTGTTTCCTCTCATTAGTCTTTTATTTACTGTATAAATTGGTGTTCTGGAGCTCAACAGTCATCTCGATCGCTTTTGGTGTTGAGCCTTTTTATGAACATCTGAACAATAAACTATTTAATTATTTACTAGTTCTTTAGTACTATTTACATTCCTTTATGTAGATATTGATGGTTCTCAAATATATGGGTTAATATATTCATGAATTACAGTTTAAATCTATGTGAAACTTGGAAGTTTTTCTTGTTAGGTTGATGAGTATTTTCAGGTAAGCTTGATTTTTTTTTTCATGGTTAAATTAAAAAAAAATTATATTCGCTAAATTTCTTTAAGGGGGGGGGTATAAAAACATTAACCAACAGATAGTTTAGGTCTCTGGAGAGGAATTCCGAAGAGCTACTTTTCTTGCAATAGTAGGAAAGAATTAACCCAAAGGCATTAATTTTTAAACATACTATGTTACAATTGTAATAAAATTCTAAATTTGTGTATACTAAAAATAACTGAATGGTTGAAGACTCAGGAGTTTATAAAAAGATTGAGCACTGAAAGTAGCAGAAATAGGTCACAATTCATGGACTAGGAGTTTCAAAGTCTGCTACCCTATCATTGTGCCAAACCACTGAGTGCATAATTGAGAAGATATATATATATGATGAGCAATTATGATAAATAAATAGCTTTTTAGGTAGCCAAAACTTTTCATATATCTTTTATTTGTAGCAGTCATATGGCAGATAGAGTGTTAAGCTATAGTTGAGATAGATAGATAAGTTTTTGATTATAGTCTAAGAGATGGACTATTATATTGTATAAGTGAATAATTAGGTAAAACAGCATTTGAATATCCCATTGTAAAACAATGTTTTAACAACTCTCAACAAACATACAATGAAAATCAAGCAGTAAACACCAGGATTGCCAAATGTGAGGTGAGAAGGATTGGACTATTTTCTATTCATGATTGAATAGCTAGACCCATTTTATATCAATTTAGGTGTTTATCTAATTTAAAAGTGGACTGGATGCTTGAAAAAAATGATCAAGCATGTTAACAAAATTTTAAATTACTCAATCTAGAATCAAAAACAGATTGTAGAAGTAGAAAACAGACATAAGAAATAGTGATCATATGATATCTGAAAATGTGTATATTTCCCAAGTCAAATTATTATAGCATCATTATTATAATAATTCACAAACTATATTCCCAAAAAATAATTTAGGTGAAGTTGAAAATAATACCACGTTTGTATGAATTCCAATCTGTTCGTCAGATAAAAAATGATCAATTTTATAAGCTTTTCAGTTTGTTATATAGTAATAAATCAAACACTGATACTTAAAAACACTGAAACTTTTTATTAACAGTCATTTTTGTTTTTACATTAATCAAGCTGCTTGCAGTTTCAGATAATAATTCAGATGAAATTTTAATAATTTTAAAAAGCTTGTAAATAAATTAGAGCTTATCAAATATGTAACACTGGTGATATAAATCTATTCATGAAACAACTAAATATGATCTTGTTATTATCATCAGCGATACATTTATAATAAGCATAATTTATTTTCAGTTAGGTTAAAATTATTAAAATTTTATCTGAATTTTTATTTAAAACAGTACGCTGGCTTGATTAATATCAAAACAAAAATCATTACTAAAAAAAGTTTCAGTCTTTTTGAGTATCAATGCTTGATTTATTACTAAATAACGAAGTGAAATTCAGATAAAAGTAGCCATTTTTATCTGATAAATAGATTGCCATTAATGCAAAAAAAGTGGGCATATTTATAAATTGATTTAAATATTTTTTGAGAATCTGATATATAATTATTTTAATAATATTTTTGAATTTAGTTGTTTTGTGAATATATTTATATTATCAACATCACATCTTTGATAACCTAAAATTTATTTAGTCATTAAAACTATTAAATTAAAAATATTTATATATGTATGTGTTATCCTATAATTTTTGAGTGTGTGGGTTTATTTATTTATATACATAGTCAAACCTATTATATGTATACACACAGACATATTTGGCTCAAAACCTGGATTGAACTGCCCAAAATTCAAATGGGCATATATATATATTATAGATAATAGATGGACTGTTAAAATCTAAAATAGGATTCCAATAGATTTAAAAGACCTAAAGAGTGACCACATTTGGGATTTATGGATGAAATAAGAAAATATACTAAGATGATGTGGAAAGGAGAGGCTAGATATTGGAGATAGATTGAACATAGAGAGTCCTTCATCATGCAGTGAATGAATAATCATTGATAATTATGATGATAAAAACAAACCAATCATTAAAATTGGAATAGACTTTTCTAATAGCCTCTCAGTTAGAAATATGATGAATGAAGTTCTGCTCAACAGTTTCTGACTCATAGCTGGTAAGGGTTTTGCTAGTTTTTCATTGGTTTTTGAAACTCTAGGGAAAATCATTAGATCTCATTAACTGATCAATATTGGATAGTCAATTTATATTCATTATATACTAACAGCGTAAAAAGTATATTCCTGAGACTTATTGAAACTGAAATGTTTTTTAATTAGGTTTCAAAAGTAGACTATTAGTAGATAACCACTAATTAAATTAAAGATTTAGTCTAACTTAACTTTTGTTAAAAATTCTTTTAACAATATATACATAATAATTAATTTAAATATCTTTATATATCATTGATTGCCATTTTCAAACATTACTGTTCCATATTAAGATAAAGTTCTTTCTGAGATTTGTCCAACTTTTGTGATTCATAAGTTCCTACCGTTCAGTTTTAAAAAAATTTTCATATCGTTTTATCTACTATTTTACTTGGACATTTCTCTAAGTTGTCATAAATTAAAAAATTAAAAACAAATCCAACACCTACTTAAAATCTAAAAAAGATGATAAAAGTTCCCTTTTTCAGAGTTGAGCCCATGCATGAGCACTAATAACAATTATACATGTATATGTTAAGTTAAATATTTTCCATGGATTATTATTCTAAAAAAATAGAAATAAGGAAACTTTATTCATAAACAGAGATAATCTGTGTCTTTGATGTTGTCAGAAGAGTATCATTTACTACTAATTGACAATCTCCCTGAGACCAAATAAGTTTTCTCCATTAACCTATAATAGCTCTTTTGTTTGGTTTATTGTTGAGGTAAAGGGAAATATTTAGTGAATTGAATTTTCCATTTATAATTATTTAATTAGAAAGCTCTTTACTTAGAAAAATAGTCAAGAAAGATTAACACACCAGGCTAAGAGTGAAAGTAAAACTATCAGGCTATTGCAATTAACAGAATTCACTCTCAGGCTAGATGAGTTAATCTTGATTAACTACTGCTCTAAGCATAGACTTTCTAATTAAATAATTATAAATGAAAATCCTCCACACATTAAATACTTCCATCTAAACATCTATTCAGTGTGTGTATGTATATATATACACACTCATCAAATTGTAATTAAATAGGAAATAATTTGTGTAACACACAGATTTTGATGAGAAAAAAACTTTTACAATCATAGTTCTTCTTAGTCAAAATAAGAGTCATAAATCATGTGACCCTATCTCTTAAGCTTGTAAGTTATAAAAACAATGAGGATTGCCAATTCCTCTACAAGCTTTATGATAAATGCTTAGCCAGAGCCAGCACTTAAAATATCTCTGTCAGGTAGTGTCTGAACCTACCCTGACACCTCTCTGAGGAGTGCCAAAGCATAAAACCATGGTCAGGGGTTTGGGGAGGGGTTCCTAACAGAGATATTTTAAGTGCTGGCTCTGGCTAAGCATTTATCATAAAGCTTGTAGAGGAATTGGCAATCCTCATTGTTTTTATAACTTACAAGCTTAAGAGATAGGGTCACATGATCTATGATTATTATTTTGACTATTTATAGTCTCTGCCATAAGTCTTATGCAATTTTATATTGCTAAGACTACTAATATATGTTATGGCTGAAGATCTATCAGCCCCATATAGCTATTTGAGTTGGATAGCTGGGTTTGAAGACATGTAGATGTCTGAAAATTTCAGATTTTCCACTCAATAGATAACTTTTAGTTAAATGCTTGGCTTTGGGTTGGTATTTTTAGATCTAGTGTCTGAACCTACCCTGACACCTCTCTGAGGAGTGCCAAAGCACGAAACCATGGTCAGGGGTTTGGGGAGGGGTTCCTGACAGAGATATTTTAAGTGCTGGCTCTGGCTAAGAATTTATCATAAAGCTTGTAGATGAATTGGCAATCCTCATTGTTTTTATAGTTCTTCTTGTTTATGCTTTTCCTCTGACTTATTTATATTAACAGCCAGTAATATTTACCTAGAATTATATCTATATATTTAATAAGTTTTCTGGTTTTTTATATACTTATTTATATATAGCTATATACTTGTTTGTATATGGGTCTCAATATTTACGTCTGTCAAAAGCCTTTAATTTCTCAGCAGAAATTTTGAACATCATATTGCTCTTTCTTTTTTTTTTTTTAATAAAACAATCTTTGTTGATTTAATTGGTTAATTACTGATACCACATTAATTTTTGAATAAAGAAGCAATTTTTACAATTATGTAATAATATACTTGAAATGTTATGAGCTCTATAAAGGTAACCATAAAAGACAATCATGTTGAGAAAATATAATAATTATCATAGAATTTTTAAAAAATAATTTACACTTTTTTAAAAGTAGTTTATTTCAAATTAATTCATAAATAGTAAATTCTGGTATATTGTTAAAGATTTAAAAGTGGTTTTTTTTTTTATTAATTTTAAATTATTCTACATTGAAATTTGGATAAAATGATTTATATAAGAATATTTTCTAATCATTCATTATTAACAATAGTTTCTTTTTTTCATATGTCATAGCATCGGCTGGGAGGCGAACCCGCAACAACCGTCTGCAACCAATTGCTTGCTTGCAAGGCTGCTGCACTGACCTCTCAGTTTGTTGTTGTTTTGTACAAATTAGCACATTTCATTGATTCAATCAAGTTTTCGTTGAAGAAATCTGATTAGAGGACTTTTATCCTAACAAAATCAACTCATGTATTTATTAACAAAATAAAAAATAAAAACAAATATCCATCACTAACTAAATTTAACCAATCTATGTGCTCATATAAAACATCTACCATATTTTTTATCAGACAATATGGACTGGCATTAATATATAAAAGGGTAAACATACTTCAATTTTATTTAAAAAATGGTTCTTTAGAATCTGTTAGCAATTTGTCCAAGTAATGTACTTAGATGTGATTGTTGCATGAAGTTTTTTTTCATGTGTCATAGCATCGGCCGTGAAGTGAACCCGCTAACCCAGGTCAACTGCTTGTAAGGCAGCTGTGCTGACCTCTTGACCACCAACACTTGATGTTTTTATAAGCACATATGCATATATCACAATAAAAATAATGTATATGTAATTACCAATTTATTTTGCAAACTAATATCAAAAATTAAATTATTATAATTAGTTTAATAAATTTTACTTTATTTTTATAATTAAAGGATTTTTTTATTTTTTTAAATAATAAATTTGAAGTAACTTATCAAGACAGTTCATTTCAGAAACAATTCATTTTGATATAAAGTAAAAATGTAAATATTAATATTATACATACCCAAAAAGAATCTATCAATTCAGTTTAAAATCATATATGAATTATCTTTGTGTTTTTTATTATAAAATTAGTTTTTGTTTTTATACATAACTTTTGCAAAAAAATATTATATGAAAAGAAAAACTATAAGTCATATTGCTATTGAGAAAATTCCATTTTAAGATAAATTATCTACATATGAGGTATTGCTTCAGACTTTCTGAGTCTCAATGCTTGATTTATTATGATATAAAAAACTAAAAGACAAATAAAATCCTCACTGTTTATAACTTACAAGCTTAAAAGATAGGGTCATGTGATCTATGAATTGGATCTATGACTCTTATTTTGACTATTTATAGTCTCTTCCAAAAGTCTTATGCAATTTTATATTGCTATGACGACTAATATATGGTATGGCTGAAGATCTATTAGCCCCATATAACTATTTGAGTTGGATAGCTGGGTTTGAAGACATGTAGATGTCTGAAATTTTCAGATTTTCCACTCAATAGATAACTTTTAGATAAGTGCTTGGCTTTGGGTTGGTATTTTTAGATCTAGTGTCTGAACCTACCCTGACACCTCTCTGAGGAGTGACAAAGCATGAAACCATGGTCAGGGGTTTGGGGAGGGGTTCCTGACAGAGATATTTTAAGTGCTGGCTCTGGCTAAGCATTTATCATAAAGCTTGTAGAGGAATTGGCAATCCTCACTGTTTATAACTTACAAGCTTAAGAGATAGGGTCATGTGATCTATGAATTGGTTCTATGACTCTTATTTTGACTAAAAATGATAATTCTTTATCTGACAAAATGGCATTAATATAAGAAAGTCTGGGTATTGATTGCAAGTTCATTTAAATGATTCTTTTGGAATCTTGCCTGTGAATTATGTTAGTAACTTACTCAGAAAATCAGTAGTAACTTTTTCCACACAATAGTGCCACCTAGTGCAAGTTATAGTAATTAATAGATGCTAGAAGATTATGCATATTAATCTCTATCCAATGCCTACTCATCTAATATCCCATTAGGTTTTAGTGTATGACTTTCATCAGTAAGAGCCATGGATCTGTGACCAATGCAACTAGATATTAGCTGAGTAGGCACTGGATAGAGATTAACATGCACAACTTTCTAGCATCTATTAAATACTATTGTTTACAGAAGGTGGCACATGGTGTAAAAACAGTTACTACTGTTTTAACTACTTGTTCAGGAATAGGGTAGGGTCAATATAAGAAGTTACTTAAACTTGTTTGATCTGTGGATGACATAATAAGACATATTAAATGGTGAAGTATAGACTATTTTTTTGGTTATACTTATTGATAGAATTTAAAAAATTAATACTTAAAAGTTGTGTTTTGTCAGTAAACAAGAGAGGAGAAAAACTGTCATCTTGTTTCTATTTAAATATATAATTAAACAATAATGTGATGGCTTTATTGTTTGGAAATTCATAAGAAGTCCAAGTACCAAAAGTGCCACAACTGGAATCGATTCAAGGATATTTCATTCCTGAGTTTGAAATTATCACTGCACTAAATCATACAAGGTAGCATAAAATATGTATTATTAGAAATCATTTATCTTTCTCACACGTGTGTGATCATGTGCATTGGTTGTATAAGGTAGATTGGATAGGTGATGGGAGCTTGAAAGTCTGAGTTCAAATCTCTATAAAATTAAAAGCTGTAACATAATGTGTTTTTTTACTTATTTTGGTGACTGAAATCTATATGATATATCAAAATGTATCACTCACTTTTGCAATTTTACGATTTTAATTAAACACACATTAATTTTAGATTACATTTAATTGGTTATGAAATTGTCAACAAAACAAATGATTTTTTTTGGAAAGGGAAGGAAAAAAGATGATGGAAGTATTTATGAACCATAACACAAGCAATTAAGAGCTATTATTTTAGTGATCAGTATTTTATTACATCATCATCATCTTTAGCCAATATGTCTCTACAAAATTAATCTAGTTATTCTGATCTTGAACTTCCTCTGCAACACCAAAAAATTTCCTTAATTCCTCTCACATGAGGTCTCTTCCTAGGCATTTTACAATTTCTTGGGATCCAATTTACAACATCAATTGCCTACTTTTACCATCTCATACAAAAATATCTCCAGCCCACTGCCATTTCAGTCTCTTAATTCTTTCAATTATGTCAGCAATATCTGTTTATATTATTTCATTTTCAATCTCTTTTTGTTACTTTTTTTTTTCATATGTCATAGCATCGGCCGGGAAACGAACCCGTGACAACCGTCTGCAAGCAACTGCTTGCTTGCAAGGTGACTGTGCTGTCCTCTTGTTACTTTTAATATATAATTCTTCATACTTGACTGAATTGTCTGCAACCTCTGTCCTTCACTCAGATCTATAAGTAAGAACTGATAAATCACAACTATTAAAACTCCTCCTTTTTAAAAACAAGCTTATTTTCTTTTAATATTAAATTTTTTCTACCAATGATCCTCCATCCAAGTTCAATTCTATGATTAATTTCATCCGTCGTGTTTCTACCTGTCTTTATAATCTAACTTGTAATTATTATCGTTTTCTATACATTTGCAAAGGTTTCTGTTTTCTTTTATCATTGAAGATTATTTGAAGAGTTGGGATTCCAGAATAAATAAAAGCAGCTATACATCTAGCAACTAGTTATCTCCAACTCCTTTTTTATCATTAAACTTATTTCTCAAGCTGATAATAGAGGGCAGATCATGTTTGAGATAGATTGGAGGTTGCTCTTATTTATATTAAAGTGAAGCTTTAATAAAGAATCAAGTAATATTGTGTTGCGATAAAGAATTAAGACCAAAAAAAAAACGAAAAATATGTAAACATTTCTGTAATAACAACGACAAAAAAACTAATTGAATCAAAAGAATTTACTATTATAATTTTAAATATTTATTATCAATTCTTTTGCAAAATTTTTTTATAGAAAAAAATGTTTATTTTTGATAAAAAATAATTAATTCAAACAGAAAAAAAATCTTTGATAGTATTTCATCTTATTAAATAAATCATTTTCACAAAAGCTAATAGCTTACAAGTTTTCGAGTTTATAAAGATTTAAGTAAATTTTAAATTGAATAAAAACGCTATTTGTCCTTTTACAATTGATACTTATAAATAGAAAGTGTAAGAGTGCGAATAATTATAGTCTATAATTGTCACTTATAATGTGAAGATTTGCAAAAAAGGGGGGAAATTAAAGATATTTAGATATATGTATTGTCAAAAACAGATACAATATATATTGTTAAGCTCCCTTCGACTATCGACTCCATCTTATTATATAACCGATACACATGACCACATACATGTGTAAAAGAAAAACGATCTCCAATATCCATATTTCGGGCTGAACCAGTATTTATCAGTTTATCCAGATCATCATCTCTCATATATATAATCAGTGCTCAGCCCATATTAAGATAGCAAATCTTTAAACTTTAATGAATAGGTTTCAATGTTCTCCACCTCCAACTTTTCAGACATTCATATTATTGAAAATCTGATGATGGAATGCTCAAAGCTCTTGTTGATGCCAATATTGTTATACTCATGTTGACATTGTCACTCCATTCCAGCATCAGATTTTTAATAATATGAATGGCTGAAGAGTTGGAGGATGGAGAAGATTGAAGCCTATCTATTAAAGTTTGAAGAATTGCTATCTTATATAAGTAAGAACTGATTATATTTATGGAGATGATGATCTGGTGTAATTAATGAGGTGCTGACTCAGTACAAAATACTTTTATTGAATATCACTTATCTTTTCAAATGTATATGGTCATGAGTATTAGTTATATAAGATGGAGTGCATAGTCAAAACTTAAAAGTCTGTGTTCAAATCCCCTCTAATTAGTCTGAAGTTCAGTGTATACATTATACTTCTTCAAATAATGTGTATTATTTTCACAACACTCTACAGGGATTTGACAATAGTGAATTACTCTACTACAGCATATAAATATGTATTAGTTCTATCTAATTTATATATATATTGTACCAGACGAAAGCTTTAGGATTCGCATATCCTGTACACAAGGGCGCCACTAGTCCGAAAATTGGAACTAGACATTTATTTTAAGGGTGGACAGGACATGCGAATCGAATGTGCTGGACTAGCTCAATCAAGCAAATGAGAACTTACATTTTATTCAGAAAATTGGAAAGGTAGCAACAGAAAACAAAATCAACTAAGTAAATGAATAACTAAATAATTTTATTATGAGTATGATTAAATAAACATAAATCTAAATAATAACCTTTAAAGCACACTTAAAATATGTACTACACGTACATTCATCAAAATTAAACTAAAATATTTTATATGGCTTTGAGAGCGATTTTCTGTGCATGAAAGTGTGCAAAATACTGACAGTAGCAGAAGTATTAGTAAGTATACAGTGATCTCACATAAGAAAAGGGAGGTTAGCTTCCTGCTTATAACCCATAGTTAGGAAAAGGCTGGATCTCCATATTTGAGATTTGTGCAAGCTTATGTCGAAACAGAAGAAATGCGAAGGTAGCTTCCAAAACATTAATAATAATAAAAAGAGTGTTGAAAGTTATTACTTTCAATCGATTGACCTCCCTCTGAGTGAGACAGGCTAGGAGCTCATGATCTACCTATTGAGAGGATTAAAATGATTGTATGTGCCCCTAATAAATGAATTGGAAGTTCAAAATAATAAAACTAACTATAATAGTTGATTATAAATAATTAAAGTTTCACAACATAAGTAGAACTAATAATAAAATGGGTCACGAGCCAGAAGTCAATTAAAATAGTCTGTAATATCCAGACTGCTTTCTATAATAAAAGGAATGTGAGATTATAAATAAAACTATACTATTTTACTTACTAAGACTTAAATAGGATGGGCAGTAATAGGTTTGAAACTAGCACTCGTTAAAAAGAAAAAAAAATATCAAGCACACAGAAACCGAATTACATAAGATACAACTTGAAAAACATTTATATTTAAAAAAAGAAAACAAATCTAAGACAACAAAATTATTTAAATTATGGAACATAAGGTACCTTAATAATTTAGTTAAATGCTAGTGCACTAGACTTCTTGAATATGATCTGTTAATCTGGATTCTTTGACAGTAGGCTTGGGCGAGTCAGTCAGTGGTTTCTTTGTAGCCAGTTCTTATAGCATTATAGGCAGTTAATGGAGACACAGGAAGCATGAATCTGTCCTGGCAAAAAGCTTAGCACACCATGGTTGAAGAAAATATCACTATGGTAGATTTAATGTTCATTCTAGGTAGAATAATTACCGGATCAGCTCTCAGAATATGCAAGAATCATTTTTTCCAAGTATTTTTGGCAGGAATTGTTTGTGTAAGTCTCTCAGAGTTGGTGGAAGTATCTCAGAGTTAGTGAAAAGATAATACAATGACCTGATTAAGTCTTTTATAACTGAATCATATCTGAACCAATTACAAAACTTTTTCATTTTAATTAAAATTTATAAAGTTCTCCATCTAGCTAACAATAGGTATCTAATTAACAAAAATAAATTGCCCTTTACAGATCTAGGAATTAACTAATGAAAAATTCTTTTCTTTTTGTCTTCTTTCTTTTTAATTATTCTTATCAATCTAAATCCCCAAATCTAAAAAGCAATTGATTTATACAATTTACTTTTACATAAATTAAAAAAAAAAAAAAGTAATCTTAGTTTTCTTTTTTTTAAAAAAATTACAATTAAAAACCAAATATAACTGTGGTATTAAAATATAATTCTCACATACCTACATATATATTTGTACAAGAATTTAAAAAAACCTTTTAATTAAGTTTTGCCAACGAAATTTTATAAAAATGTATTTTATTTTCTTCACCCCTATAAATCTTCAATTTTTGTAATGGTGTTTTAAACATCCATTACAATATATATATATGTGTGTGTGTGTGTGTGTGTGTGTAAAATAAATAAAATGTCCATTAATTAAAAACAAAATTGTAATTATAATTGAAATAATAAATTTAACGGTTTACAAACTATTACAAACAATCCTTAAATCTGCAGAAGTACTTTCAGTTAATTTCATAAACCTGCCTCACTGCCATTAAATTCAAAAACAAAAGCGGAAGCAAACATCATCAATTCAAATTCCACAAATCTTGCATTTTAATGTTAGCAGCTTGTCGATTTATTAAATGCATTTTATTCCTGTTTATAAAAATTACCTCTTTAATTTTTTCTTTTACTATGGTTTCTATCTTCATGAAGAATTTTCACATTTTCAAAATCAAATTTAAATTTATATTTACATGTTTTTTCATGATCAAAGAAAACTGAAGGAGATATTAAATCACCATTATTTTTATTTTTTACACGCTTATATAACAATTCATGCTCTCTCAATCTCTTCTCAATACTGCAACTAGATTCACCTATATATGATAGCATACAATCACAAAAAATTTGATATATGACCTTACTTTTCTGCTTGACAGGTATGACATCCTTAGAATTATTGACTAATTTATTAATATTGTTTGGAATGTAGAATGAAACATTAAATACATTTTTATATAAATCCTTAAAAAAAATCACTTGTGGATTTGAAATAAATGGAATAGATATCCATTGTTTACTAAAAGTTATAATAATTTAAAAGAAATAAAGATTAATAGTAAACAATGGATATCTATTTCATTTATTTCAAATCCACAAGTGAAATTTTTTAAGGATTTATATAAAAATGTGTTTAATGTTTCATTCTACATTCCAAACAATATTAATAAATTAGTCAATAATTCTAAGGATGTCATACCTGTAAAGCAGAAAAGTAATGTCATATATCAAATTTTTTGTGATTGTATGCTGTCATATATAGGTGAATCTAGGTGCAGTATTGAGAAAAGATTGAAGGAACATGAATTGTTATATAAGCATGTAAAAAATAAAAATAATGGTGATTTAATATCTCCTTCAGTTTTTTTTGGTCACAAAAAAACATGTAAATATAAATTTAAATTTGATTTTGAAAATGTGAAAATTCTTCATGAAGAGAGAAACCATAGTAAAAGAAAAATTAAAGAGGCAATTTTTATAAACAGGAATAAAATGCATTTAATAAATCGACAAGCTGCTGACATTAAAATACGAGATTTGTGGAATTTGAATTGATGACGTTTGCTTCCGCTTTTGTTTTTGAATTTAATGGCAATTGAGGCAGGTTTAAAAAATTAACCGAAAGTACTTCTGCGGATTTAAGGATTGTTTGTAATAGTTTGTAAACCGTTAAATTTATTATTTCAATTATATATATATAAGATATTGATTCAGACATATGTTTTTTTTTTAAAAGGTTAAAAGTCTGGAAATTCATAAAAAATAGACCCAAGATTAATTTGGAAAAAGTCCATTAAAGTGTATATATTTATCATAATCATTGTCATCATTAAGAATTATCAGTCAAGTTTTGGGTGATAGCCTCTCGAAGTACAATCTTCTTCCTGTTCTCTTCAGCTTCTTTTCTCAGCATCACTTCATTAAACTTCATTGCATCATCCACACATCTTGTATGGGATCTCTTTCTAGAATATTTACAATCTCATGACATCCACTTGTTTTCATTTATTACCATTTCTAATAGTTATAAATCTAGTCCAATTTCATTTCAGTCTCTACAATTTTTCAGTGATGTCACTAATACCTTTTTATTTCCTTGTTCATGTAATTTTATATTTTACATGATCAACAAAACATCACATGGGTTTAGCTTATGCGTATTGCCATTCATAAGCAGATTCTTTTATTCTATTAACTCTTTTGCCATCTGGTGTACGTTTTAGTAATCAACAGATTCTAGATAGTACTTATTAAATTCTTATTCAATATTGTTCTGTTCAAATATTTCCAAACTAGTTTTTCAATTTGGACTAACAGATTGATAGTAGAATAAAAAGTAAAATATGGTTTCGGGAGAAAAAGTTCCTAAGAAGAGGGAGAGTAAAAAACGGAAATTTTATATTAATCTTTAACTGTTTTTTGTTGAGTAGATTTCAGTCACTGCGGTTTTCTTATATTTAAGTGTCCAATACAATAAGTAAACAATGATAAAAGATATTTATAAAAGCTTTCATTTTCAAAAACTGTCCTGCATACTTTTAATATTACCAGCCTCTAAATTAATTTAATTATTTTATGATATATATTAAAAATTTAGGAGTTAAGCTTTAAAATATGGAATTAGAGCACTGAAGTGCCCTCTACTGAGATAACTGTTAAAAAAATATTAGATGATTTATATGTAATAGCCATTTTTGAAATGTAAACTATGATAATAATACATAGAATTTGTTTTAAGGGAATGGACTTTACAACAGTGTTAAGATCTTTATCATCCTTAATCACAAAATCATATTAGGATAGAATCAAACTATATACAAATATCATATTGTTGTTAAAAGGAGATTGCCTTGACAACAATTTGAGATTGTTTTTTTTTTATTCAGGAAAAGGAAAGTCCCATTAATTTCATAGAAGATTTACACAGATATCATTGTATGCAAAGTAAACATAGCAAACATTTACAAAAACAAATGGTTTATGTTAATTGATTATAACATCAATAAAGTAATGCTTCGTTAGTAAATGTTGGTCTATTCTTGTGGGATGACGACTCCACGCCTGGTTTTGAGAAGGTTTTTCACTGTTAGTACAGTAGTGCTTTTGCCAAGGTTTTATTGGAACTAACTAAATCTATTATTAAGTTTTTGCAAAATTAGATTAATAAGTCCAGCATTTTCATAAAGGCTTCTGGTATGTAGATTGTTGATTGTTACCTATATTGTGATTATTTAAGTATTGACTGGTTTCTAATGGTTATATATCACATTATAGTTATTGATATGTGAAATACAATTATTAAATGACATTTGCTTTTATAATTAATAAACCCATTTGCATAATTATATTCTGACGATATATAAATTACAAATTATTTTAACTTGATGTTTATTGACTATTAAAAACATCACACTAAAAATGTTTCTATTTCATCTTTTACAGCTTAAAATAAATATTTAAAAATTAGAACATCTTTATATTATACCAATTCTGAATTTCTTTATTTAAAAATGTAAAAAATAAAATGCAAATAATTTTTTAATATTAATCTTATATACTTTTGAGTAAATCCAATCCTCCATGTAATTATAAAACTGCTGGTCTTATATTAATATTAGCAAATTTATCATTGTGATGTTAAAATATGAATATTTGATGCTGTATTCCTTTTCCATAAATTACATTATTTCAGTATGAATATCTATTAATGAAGGAAGTCTGAGGCATATTTTATTAATTGGCTTTAATCCTGTACTTATATTATATAAATTAGATTATAAGTAAATAAGCATTTATTTTTATATGACGCTATGTGTATAATTGTATTACATTCAAAGATCAGCCTTTCAAGCTAATTGTGCATGCGTCTTTTTAGAATGTTAAATAATAAATGAATACTTTCCTCCACAATACAAGATATAGTATTTATGCAGGAATAAAAGGAATCCTCTTATTCCTATGACTCAACTTCTTTTATATGAGCAAATCTGAAGTTCTGTTGAGGAAAGCGTGAGAGTAGAAATCTCACTTGGAGGGAAGTATTCATTTATTATTTAACACTCTAAAAAACACATGCACAATTATCTTGAAAGGCTGCTCTTTGAATGTAATACAATTGTACACATAGCATCATATAAAAATAAATGCTTATTTGCTTATAATTAAGTTTCAGTTAGAGTGACATTTAGTAAATTCTAGACAATTTCACCGATGTCATTCATTCAAACATTGTAAATAGTAATTTAAAGTGAGAATTCTACTCTCATGCTTTCGTCAACAGTACTTCAGATTTGCTCATATAAAAGAATTTGAGTCATAGGAATAAGAGGATTTCTTTTATTCCTGCATAAATACTATATCTTGTATTGTGGAGGGAAGTATTTATTTATTATTTAACACTCTAATAAAAAGACACATGCACAATTAGTTTGAAAGGCTGATCTTTGAATGTAATAAATTAGATTATCTAAATATAACCATATATTAACATTGATTAAAAAATTTAAAATCAAAATATGTGAGAAGTAGGCTATCAACTTTGAAAAGATGTAAACTAAACTGGAGACATATTAGCTTTAATTCTCCAGAATTAAACATTTATTGTCCAGTTCTGTATAAATTACTCTGCACTACATTTTAGGTAACAACCCATAACTCCTCTGGAAAAAAAACAATTCTCTATGCAAATATAGCAATCCTTATCATATCAGAACATGGTGTTATAATTTTTTTAATCAATGTTAATTAATAAAGTAAGCCTTGGTTTTAATGGGCTAATATACATAAAGTTATCTGATTTTTAGATATTACTATAAAATAACCTGTTTTTATATTTTCATGGAGAATTGGCTTTACTTCAAAACCAGCTGATGATGATTTGTTACCTAAAATGTATATGTACTACTATGCAACTTGTAATCATTTTCATTTATGGGGGTTCAGAAAAGAAAGAAGACCTTTTGATGTCTCTTGTAGGCCTTAATGAACTGAGCAGGGCAAATTTGTAATGTCCATTCTATACATTCTTGTCATTGCAGCTGTTTTTACTATATGATTATTCATATAGTGTCTGTACATAGATTAACTACTCACCTGCACACGTTAACCAGTGTGGTGAATTTATTAGCTTTTCACTTCTGAGTTTAAGATAAATGACATCATAGTCTTCTCAGTTACCTGATAGCTCTTAACTGAAATCAGTTGAGTTGTCTTGAAGGCAGATTGAATGTGTGTGTGAATGAATTTTTTTTCTAATAGATATTTAAAATCATGATGGACAAAAATAAATCATGGCCCTTATTCCCAGGAAGTTGTAAAGTCATCAGCCAAGGCAGAAGCCAGCAGGAAAAGGCAGAAGGTACTAAGAATTACTTGATCATGAATCCAGGCTGCCATTTGATGATGACCTAAAATTATATTGCAGACCACTTTCAAGTGAAGCAAGATTGTAGAAATTGGATGTTACTGGACATTGTGAGAATAAAAAGTGAAAAGACAATTGATTTAAAAAGTTGACAGATACAATACTATAAAGGCATAGACATTAAAAATGCAAGTTGAAAAAAATTCATTATAAATAAAATGTGGTTGAACAACATGGAGATTGATGATGTATCTGATACAGTGGCAAGAGTAGCAAATTCAACTTTATAACAGGTAACAAGTGCAAATATTTCAGGTTTATGCTCCAACAAGTTCGCATAGTGATTAAGTAGTAGATGATTTTATATGGATATATAAAAGGCTTTTGATCAGACTAAACAACATTAAATTTTTATGGAAAACTTTAATGCTAGAATTGGTAAACAATTGAAAGGTGAAAGTATTATTAATACATTTGGTTATGGTAATAGAAATGAGAGAGGACATAGACTTGTGGAGTTTGCAGAAAAAGAAAAACTTTATATTATGAATTCTTTTTTTGCAAAAAATATTAAAAGGAAATGGACATTGAAGCATCCAAATGAAGGTACGTCAGATTTAAATTATATGTTGACTAACAGAAAATACATATTTCAAGAGTGTAATGCTCATAAGAAATTCAATACAGGAACTAATCTTCAATTAGTAAGATGTATGTTACATGTTAATGCAGAACTAGAGAGACAGAAACTATTAAGAAAAACAATATTTATTGTTAATATTTCTTATTCTCAGAAACATTCCAATGAATTAAATTAGAACTTGCAATTTTTTTCAAATATTAACAGATTTTGAACGTGATTCAGATTTGAATGAAATCAATAGGAAGATAAATGATACACTTTTAAAAACTGCAACAAAGATCGCTAGTACAAAAAGCAGAAATTGATCAATAAAATTTCTATTGAAACAAGACCAATTTATGAAGAAAAATATATATATACAAAAGTAATGATTTAATAAGGATTTGAATATCTAGAATTTTGTAAAATAATGTGAAAAATGGGGTAATGATATAAGGAAGTACAATTGTGAACTAGCAAGAAAAGCTATAAAAGAGAATAAATATCTCAAGAGTGCAAAACAACATTTTGATATTGGTAAAAAAACTTATTTCTACAATACAAAAGACAGATGAAACTATTATTAAACAGAAAAATGACATCATGAAATGTATAGAAGAATTCTGTCAAAAATTATATAATAATAGATAGCAAGGAAAATTATCTCCTACAACTGTTATATCTTGTGAATTTCCCAGGACTTTAAATGAAGAGTGAGATATGCAATTAATTTATAAAGAAGGGGAAAACTCCAGATAATGTTGGAATTATGATTGATATCTTAAAAAAAGCAGGTGAAGAAATACAAAAAATTTTGGCAAATACCAAATGTCTAATTGAGAAAGATGTACCAGATAATTAGAAGAATGCAGTATTAATATCAATATTTAAAAAAGGTGATAAAGAAGATATTAAAAATTACAGATCTTTCAGCCTTTTATCAATTCTATACAAAAATTTTACCAAACCAAAAGAATAAGCTTCATTTAAAAGTGGTATTAGAACAAATCACATCAAGTATTGAGAGAAGTTATAGAAAGGACCAATGAATATGAGTTGCCATTACACTTTGGATATATAGATTATGAAAAAAGATTTGATTCTACAAGCATTTCTTCAAGATTAAACATTGGATCAACAAAATATAGACCCAGAATATTGTCATAGTCTGAAAATTATAAAAATCGAACAGAAACAATTATATTATAGAATAATACTAAAAAGATTAACATTGAGCATTGAGAAAAGTGTTTGACTGAATGACTGTGTATCTCTAAATACAGTAGTTTTCAGTCATATAAAGAATTAAGTATGACTTATAATTCCTATATAGTCTAGAGTAATAACCTAAAAAAATCTACTTTCTTTTCAAAGTTGAGTCAGTCAAATAATATTATTAAACTATATGATTTCGATTTGTAATGCAAGTTTTAATCCTATATAAATCATGGCTGATTGGAGAGATACAAACTTTTTTTCTTAAATATTGTTACATATATCAGTAGCATAAATTTCAAGGTCGTGAATAGCTGTGTATTTAAGCATTACTAATGTTAAATAAAATTGATTAAATTATTAGTTTAGTTGTAATGTATTTTATGAGGACATGCTCTATTCAATAATAATTCATATCTCAAAGGTATCACAAACACCAGAGTCAGAACTGGTGAAGTTGTGAATAAAGACAAATTTGCTATGTTTAAAAATTTTGTTTACATTTCAGCATATACTAATAATGAAAATATATCTCAGAGATGTAAAACCTGTGCTGACGTGTTATATCATAGCTAATGTTAACCAAAAAAATAGATAGAAATTCATATACATATTTTAATAATTATATCCATAAAGTTGAAGGAAAAATTTAAATTCTTACATGTATTCCTTTATGGGAAAGATTTTCTTACTTATAAAAATATGTAGCAAGTTGTGATATTTCTAGTTTTTGCAAACAAAGTTTTTATATATGAGTTTTACTCTAAAAATAAGACAGTTATTATTATTAGATAATGCAATTTCATTTTGCAAGGTCAGTTTTATTGCCTGTTTGCCTGGTTATATTATAGTAAAAATTTATCCAGAAAAATATGTGGAAGTTTTCTATACTTTCAATAGATATGTGGATATAAGTCTGTGAAAACCTTCTAATTACATATGTTCAAATTCCCTTTAATTAAATCTGACTTAAACCAATAAACATCACATGACCACCTCCTCTTATGCTTGTGTATAACTGTTGTTAAACAGGCAAAAACTCACTATATATATGGGCTTGGATTGAAAACATTAAGGTGTTTTCAGTTTAAGACTCATAGTTTTGTAGTTAAATGGAGATAAAATATGGTTGCTGGAAGGTTGCATTAAATCCTAAAATCTAGATGCAGTACTCTCAGATCCAAGGCTCCTCACTGATGAAGGCCATAATCCAGAAGCTAGTCTGGGGATATTGGATGAGTAGGCACTAGATGGGGATTTTATGCACAGGCCTTCTGGCATCCATTGATTACTCTAGCTTGCTGTGTGTGGCAATATATATAGTGAGTTTTGCCTGTTTTAAATCTGACTTAAGTATAAACCCTATACTTGTATTTTAATATTATATATGTGTGTGTATAAAATGAGGTTGCCTTGGCAACAATAGAAATTGCTGATTGGTGTTGATATTGGAATTGTCAAAGTGTTGACTGGTTTTTTAATGATTACTTTTAAACCCATTTAGCCTTGAACATTATTACACTTATTATTTAAGGAATACTTTGGGTGCAATTTGAAATTTATAATTTCAGTTTGTCATGCTATAATAGACTATTTATTAGTCTGCATTCAGACTAGGTTTTATTTATCTGTTTAAAGAGGTTTATTTAAACTTCTTTGTACTAATAATTTCAATCTCTGTGATCAAGTTGCAATCTTTAGTGTCTATATAAGTATATTAGACTATTAATAAGGGTGGGATTCCACCCTTATTGTTAAAAGGAGAAGGCCTTGAATACATTTTGAAGGGGTATAATCATAAAATATGTTACTGAGATAATTTGCAAACTAGATCTTTAAAAAAATTATTTAAATGAATTTTGAGAATAACACCCACCTTTTATTATATGAATCTTTTAGACAGATAAAAGATTGATAATAATTTTGAAAAAATAATTGGATATTATTTACCAGTTTATTTAAATGATTCTTTGAGGTCTAACTTGTGAATTATGCTAATAAGGTGTTTGGATTTATCAGTTCTGTGATTAGATTTATATTCTTAGCATTACATATTTGATAATATAAAATTCTTTTTGTTAAAATTGTTAGTATATATTCATTTATAAATTCTTGGACAAATCATTTTGTCTGATTGGTAGATAAAAATGAGTTTTTGTGAAATATTAATGTTATTTATATATGCCTAT
Organism: Epiperipatus broadwayi; assembly: GCA_028023455.1. NCBI lineage: Eukaryota > Metazoa > Onychophora > Udeonychophora > Euonychophora > Peripatidae > Epiperipatus > Epiperipatus broadwayi. The sequence continues at coordinate 1,615,934 of JAQFVV010012465.1, forward strand.
TAGACAGATATTCACTCTAACTGTATTTATATACCATTTCTTGTTGTATATTTTATTGGATATTTTCAAGATTATTAAAATACACATTTAATGCTTCTATCTTGAGGATATTAAGCTGAGCCAATTTGTGGCAGGACTTACATTCATGGTTATTAACATTTCATTCTCACAATTATTGTAGTCAAACCTTGTTTTTCATATTAATCTTTGCACTTCATGCATAGTGATCATTTTGTTTTTCTGTTTGCAGCAATTATGGTTTTGTTTCTTTAAAAATGTGTTCGATTTATTTAAACATGAGAGCTGTGAAAATGTGACTTATATATAACTTTTTTTTTTTTAGCAAAAAATAAAAAATCTATAATTTACTGGTTGCAAGAGATATTATCCTGTCATTTAATTAGAGATTTATATCTTCTTATGTTTTGTCATGACATGTAATCATTTAGAACATTTTATGGTTGTTTTTTTTTTTTTATATATAGCAGTTAACTACATCTGCAGCATTTTAAAGATGTTCATGATTGAATAGTATTTGCAATTTTGTACCAAACACAGCTTCATGTATTTATATATGCGATAGATACATAATCATCTTTATATATATTCATTAAATTTCTGGTGTTAAGTTTCAAAGCAGATCATCAATCTGAAATTATGGAGAGAAATGTGGATTGTATCAGAGCTGGGAATAGGTAATGTTTTTTAAAATATGGTGATGGGTATAACATTGAGTCATAGATTCACCTTTTTATTACACATGTTTGAATAGAGTGATTAAACCATGTTACCTAGTTCATAAAAAATCTGAACACCGGAAATGACAAAAATAAGATATGAACCACAGATCTTGAGCTCTAAAATCAGCCGTTTTACCATATCATTAAACCATGTAGGGCATTAATCACTCATAAAATATCTTTTTGTCTGCAGTGTTATGAACTATTAACAGCCATAATGAGTTTCATGTTGTTTTATTCAAGCCAAATATTTCGTACTCTTGTCTTTTAAAGTCGTTAATCTTGTGTTAAGATTTGTAGAGGTCCCTACTGTCGTATTTAGATTCTTGACTCCGTTTAAGAAGCTACAGTACATCACATCACATCATCACATAGCTTTAAGGTTATAGCTTTAATATATATTATTCCTCCATACCTAAATAGAGCTGACTGTCTTGTCCCTCTGCCAGTAGTACATAAATTGGTGCACCCATAAATTTGCTTGCCTGCCGTTAAAATAAAATTATAAATAAATTCAAAATAGTTGAAATAAATTTGCGTCAACACAATACGTTAGTATTACATCATAATAGTCCTACGTAATCATTCATCATCGTAAACATTTGCCTATTCTATCGCTTTGAAAAGATTATATATATATAATAGCTATATTAAATTTAAAATCTGATCTATTGACTAACCATTCGAAATCAAAATTAAGCTAAAACTTGATCATGTAAACACAGAAAATAAAAATGTAAAAAATTGATTTTTATGTGCCCTGGATAAGAATAAAATTTTCTTTAAAAAAATATTTCGAAAGCTTATGAAAAGCTATCAACAAATCATTAGACCTTATTGATATCTAATATTCTTAATGAGCTTGTCTCGCAGATATAGGATAAAATGATTCAACTTTTGTATTAAATAGGCTATTTTTAACTTAAATGTTCTATTATTAAAGGAAAATAGCGAGCGAACATGATTTAGCTGTTATCAGTGTGAAAGAAATTCTTCCTAAGTGCAGACTAAGTGTATTAGAAGAGTGATATTAAAGAATTCAAAAGAATAGCTCCCTTCAAAAGATTTATTAAAAAAGCTAAATTTTATACTAACTTTAGGTAAAATGTTAAATCATTAAAAGAATCTTTGTGAAGCAAACACTTTTTTAAAGGTTTGATTAGTTAAAAAAATAAGAGAGGTGAAAAAAGTTATGCGACTTAGTTTGGTCAGTCTCAATAAGGAAGTGCAATTATATATATATATATAATATTTAATTTACTGTTCTTTTTTTGTTTACATAGAATAAAAATGTAAAAATAAAAGGTCGAGAGCATTCGTCATTAGATGTCAATTATAAAATTGTAACCCATCTTCTAACACAAAAATGTAAAATATATCTCATCTGAGCTATTGGCTTTGACCACCTAATATTCATATGAAAACGATAATCCAAACATATATTTAAAAAATACACGTGTGTTTTTATTGCTTAGGAGTTTGTAAAAAGTTCGAGCACCAGAAATGAAATCAGGAGCCGCGATTCATTAACCTTGATCTACTAACACTGCAGTAAACCACGCAGAACATATTAAAACGCATTAAATGCGTTTTATCTGATTTTAATATGTAAAAGAATTCGCAATCATTACACACATATAAACTGGAGCTCAAAAGTAGTCATACATGAGTTTTATTATTATTATTTTCTACATTACAAATATTATGAACGATAAGGTAGTCCGAGAAATGAACCAAGAAAATAGATTTTGAAGCAGGATTGGAAGACTGAAAATGCCAAGAGGATGTGAAGAATGTAACAGGCATTGCTTTATCAACACAGCAGATAGTTTTTAAAAATGAGTGTGTAAATAGGGATAATTATGGGTAGTCAACTAATAAAAATCCTCATGTTACGATCATTGAATAAGGCAGATATCACTATGTAGAACTGGTTTTCCAGTCATTTTTAGTCATTCTGTGGATGATAACAAAGTTGTGCAATGTTTATGGCAGGAAACCTCATACAATAGATAAATCACTGGAACACATTTCACAAATTCTTATTGACATTGGTGCTGACAATTTCTAATAATCATAGTGCCAGAATATTATAACAATGATATAATCAGCTGTTCATATTAATTTCTAACACGATAATTTATCACGTGTGTGAGAAACCATGAGAATTATTTTTTTGGTCATGCTGTATGCATCTTTTTGGCACTTTCAGACTTTTACTTTAAGAATTCATATTTTTGTTTCTCATTCGGATTTTATGCTAACATTCTCAATAATTATAAAATAAAAAGAAATAATAATTAAAAAAACATGAAAATTAAGGTCAATTATTGAATTATCAATAGATAAGTTAAAATAGACCCGTAGCATATATGGTAGTGAATATCCCCAAGCTAACATATGGAACTAGAATCTTACATTTATTCTTCAGATATACTATTGTTCTTGATTTTACATATACCATATTTTCACATATATGCTTCACACTTGCGTATAATGTGATCCCAGTTTTTCAATAAAAATTTCAGATTTTAAATATTATCTATAATAGTAAAAAGAATATAAAGAAAGTTGCTTTATTAATTGGTGATTTGTGTTTCATCGTACTATGTGATTATTTGCCTTAGACCTTATCTTTCTTATTGTATTAACAAACCTATATAGTAATAATATCTATGTTGTTTATTATTTTTTACAATGCTTTTTTACAACCCACTAATAGCAGTTTCAATTGCCCAGCAATCTTCTCAAGTAGAAGTTCTGAGGAAGATTTCTGGGGTAAACGGAACTGTCAATAGCATTGTAAAAAGTAATAAAGAACATAGATGATATGGATATTATATTTGTTTTAGAGATGATGGTAGTTTTTTACATCATTCTTCTGCACAATATTTAATGTTATTTTCCCAGTTTTCATGCTCACTTGACACTAGAAAATAAATTAATGTAATATTGATGTATTAATTTTAAAAAATCTGAAGAGGTCAGTATTTATCAGTAATTTATAACATCAAAATAATTTGATCCAGCCTCCATGTTCTAAGCAACTTCAATTTATTGTTATTCAATTTCAAATTCAGTTATGAGATTACTTTGAGAATATTTTTGCAATAGTAAAACAATTTATTTTTTGTCTAGTCTATTAAAAATTAATGGTTACATTTACACAATAATTGTATAATAATTGTTTAAAAGGAAAATAATTCATGTATACATTTTGATTTTAGTTATATATGTTTGACTTTTAAAAATAAAAGTTAAGAAATTTGATCACTATGCTAACAACAAAACTTACAGTCAATAATATTGCAATTGTAATGCTTTTGTGATCAAATTAATAGAGGAGTTTTCAGATGTTCTAAAAATTGTAAATACAATTTTATCTTTTATAGCAGAATTTGATAGATTTATAAAAGTCTTCACAATTATTTATTTTCTTTTTAACAATAAATTTCTGTCACTAAATATTTTGTTAATTTTCTAGAGTCACTCATGTGACTGCACTCCTATGTACTATTGAATGAAGAAAAAGTTGTGTTTTTCATTATGGACTCGTTTGTTTTTTCAATGTTTGAAAGCTTCAAATATATTTTTTTAGAATGCAATTCATTTTTAAACTTATATTTCTAACAAATCAAATTAAATTTATTGAATATTAATATAGAATAAAGGTTTAATATTGAAACCAAATGTTGAACATTGACAAAAATTGCCATCAGGACTAACAATAGAAAATATCAACCTGTTAAAGAGTTCATCCCTTTAATCATAGAAATCTAAAAACTCTTCACCATTTTCATTCATATAGCCAATATCTTCAACATCTGCTCATCATTAACTTTCCTGATAAATTGCTTCTGAATGATGAATGGTATTAAAAAATCTAGTCTTCTTGATTTTATTTTTTTTCTTGCAGTAGTCCCATGATTTCTTTATCCAGTAACACACCTCACTAATGCTGGCCTTCTTTACTTTTCCTGTTGTTGTTTAATCATTATGTTTTGATATGGTGAAACTATTCCAATTTTTTGAACTACTCCTATATATAATATAACCCATTTTTTACATTCTAAAATTAAAAAGAAAAGTGCATGGTATATGTATAAAAGTATGATAAATATATTTTATGGTAGAGTTCTTAATATAAACTAAATAATTATTTCTCTTCTTGATTCCTTAATTCTTGCATTGCTAAAATAACATAAGTAAAAGAAGGCTAACTTTAGAATATTTAAATTCTCTTATATGTAGTTTTCAAAATGAATAGTTTCTTTACAATATAAAAAGGAATTTTTTAAATCAAAATTATTAAAATTAACTTTAAACATAATATTTACTTGGACATGAATGTGACTATGTCTTTAAGAAAATTTTTCAGTTAAAACCTCGCAGATACCTGATAAATAAATCTAGGTGTATTGGTTTTAAATTCAGATATAAAAATATGATAAAGTTATTACTTGAATAATCACATAGTAGTAACAACTACAAACAAGATCATATGGAATGGATATTAGGAATTTGATTTATTTGGTTCTTTTAGGATCTCAAAATAAAACAAAAACCAATTTTTAAATAATAGCAATTTTTTATGCAATATATATATGCATTCATAATATTATTTTCAAAAGTTTCCATGTAATAAAAATATAATAGCTAAATAGGTGACATTTCAGTACAATAACCAAATACTTTCCTTATAACAAGCACTTTCCTCAGAGCTCGGAGGAAAGTACTTGTTATTGTAATGAAGCTCCTGGAAAATAATACTATGAATTCATCTTTTATCCATGATAATATTAGAATATATATATATATTCTAATATTATATATATATTGTACCATTTGTTTATATGGTACAAATATATTGGCATCCGGTAAGATATTTAAAAGCTAAAAAAAAAAAGTAAATTTAGCGATCTTTTAAAAGAAAAACATTTTTAGATTTTTTCTGATTAGTATAATTTATTTTTTAAAAAAAAATATGTACAATGAAAGTTAAAATTGTCGTTCGTATTTTTTTTTTATGTAATTAAAAATAAAAGTTAAATTGGAAAGAATAAATGACATGCAGATTACTGATCTAGATAAATTAAAAGAATTTCAAAAATAAAAAGATTGCAAGTAGAAAAGTAAAAATTCCAAAAGTAAAAAGATTACAATTAGAAAATCTTTTTAATAATTAAAGATGGCAGAATTATGCTAAAAAAAATAATAACTTTGTAACTTAAATTTAAGAGAAAGTGTAGAAGATTATTATCTTATATGCTGATAAAAGAATGAACAAAAGATATGTGCAGAAGTTTCAAAACTGGATTGAGGTATAAAAGGAGGAGGACAACCTTAATCTAGGTCTTCTCTATACCTTCTAGTTACGTGTCTGAAAGCTGGAGGTTTCCGTGAGCATAACCTGTGGCAGTAATAGATGTCTGCACAGGTATGCCACTTGCAGTACCCAGTCATCAAGCAAGCAATGGAAACAGGCCCTGTGAAGACTGCTTTTGCAATAAAAGGGTCACAACAGCCATGCCTTTTCTCCAGTTATAGAATGGAACAATAATGGAAGATGCCAGCAGGAGAGACTGATGGAAATTTTTAGGAGCTCAGGATTCCAAAAAACACACACCAACTTACCGGTAAGTTAAGAGTAACTTTTCCTAATTGTGACAAAGTTTGCAAACAATTATAAAAATTGATATCAAAATAATCCCAATCAAGACTTCAAATTTTATTCTGCAAGAGACTCTTGTGTGCCTAAGAACTATAATCATTGAACTGTTTTATTATTATTAATTAATTCATATCTAGATTAGTGTGTGTGTCATCTTTCCAATTAATTAAATCATAATGTTTTTGTTTTTTATTATTTATATTTTAATTTGTTAAAATAAAAAATCTTTATTTCTAATACCCCTATTCATTGTGCGTTATTAATGATTATTAAAAAAATTATTAAAGTTAATTATGATTTGAAAATATAATTTATCTTGCCAATGCTGTATCGAAACTCAATCCTCCCGAATTTCTAGATAATTTCATCATAGCTAAATAAATAAAAAAAGGGATGTTTGCCAGTGGATTCTAATATAGAATTCTGGCGCCTTTCAAATAAATTAAAAGCTGGCTTACTTTATCCCATTATTTTAGTAGCTACATTAATTAAAAAAATGTTGTGTGACCAGCAAAAAAAATTGCATCCATTAAATCTTACTGAATTGTATGACAAAACAAATTTAATAGATAGGATGTAATTTGGTCACCGAGTACAAGTAGTTAACTCGTTTAAAACACTAAAAACGTAGTCGACATTACAATGGTGGCCAACTTGTGGCTTGGATGATAACCACATCCTGAGATAGGAGTAAAATAATAAAATTTTAAAAATAGTTTTAAAAAATAAAAATGAGCTAGCCAAACCAGATTGTACAGTTAAAAATATATATTTTAAATATGTATAGAAAAACCGAGTACAGACTTAAAATTTAAGAATAAAATTAGTTTAAACACCCATTTTATTCTCATCTTCCAGCGGTGGTGGTATTGTACCATTTGTTTATATGGTACAAATATATTGGCATCTGGTAAGATATTTAGAAGCTAAAAAAAAAAGTAAATTTAGCGATCTTTTAAAAGAAAAACATTTTTAGATTTTTTCTGATTAGTATAATTTATTTTTTAAAAAAAAAAGTACAATGAAAGTTAAAATTGTCGTTCATATTTTTTTTTATGTAATTAAAAATAAAAGTTAAATTGGAAAGAATAAATGACATGCAGATTACTGATCTAGATAAATTAAAAGAATTTCAAAAATAAAAAGATTGCAAGTAGAAAAGTAAAAATTCCAAAAGTAAAAAGATTACAATTAGAAAATCTTTTTAATAATTAAAGATGGCAGAATTATGCTAAAAAAAAAATAATAACTTTGTAACTTAAATTTAAGAGAAAGTGTAGAAGATTATTATCTTATATGCTGATAAAAGAATGAACAAAAGATATGCGTAGAAGTTTCAAAACTGGATCAGGGTATAAAAGGAGAAGGACAATCTTGATCTAGGTCTTCTCTATACCTTCTAGTTATGTGTCTGAAAGCTGGAGGTTTCCATGAGCATAACCTGTGGCAGTAATAGACGTCTGCACAGGTATGCCACTTGCAGTACCCAGTCATCAAGCAAGCAATGGAAACAGGCCCTGTGAAGACCATTTTTTGCAATAAAAGGGTCACAACAGCCATGCCTTTTCTCCGGTTATAGAACGGAACAATAATGGAAAATGCCAGCAGGAGAGACTGATGGAAATTTTTAGGAGCTCGGGATCCCAAAAAACACACACCAACTTACCAGTAAGTTAAGAGTAACTTTTCCTAATTGTGACAAAGTTTGCAAACAATTATAAAAATTGATATCAAAATAATCCCGATCAAGACTTCAAATTTTATTCTGCAAGAGACTCTTTATTTCTAATACCCCTATTCATTGTGCATTATTAATAATTATTAATAAATTTATTAAAGTTAATTATGATTTGAAAATATAATTTACCTTGCCAATGCTGTATCGAAACTCAATCCTCCAAAATTTCTAGATAATTTTGTCATAGCTAAATAAATAAAAAAAGGGATGTTTGCCAGTGGATTCTAATATAGAATTCTGGCACCTTTCAAATAAATTAAAAGCTGGCTTACTTTATCCCATTATTTTAGTAGCTACATTAGTTAAAAGAGTGTTGTGTGACCAGAAAAAATAATTGCATCCATTAAATCTTACTGAATTGTATGACAAAACAAATTTAATAGATAGGACGTAATTTGGTCACCGAGTACGAGTAGTTAACTCGTTTAAAACACTAAAAACGTAGTGGACTTTACAATATATATATAAAGAGAAAGAGAGAGGTGGTTGGATGACAGCTTATCTATGCCCCAACCTGCAAGCAATGTATGTATGTTAGCACATAAAATTAATATCTTTGCATGGAAACTAGACTTCATTTTGATTATGAAAATACACAATGAAATTATTAACACGAATTCCTGTAGTATTATGAGGAATAACCCACACCAAGAATACTATCTGGAAAATCTTTGGCTGTTGACAGAAAAAATGACTATATGTTGACAACAACCATGGGATCCCTCAAGTAACAGATATTCCCTCTTGTGATCAACCTTCTCTTCACTTAGGAAATACAATAAAATGACTTCAACTTAACATTGAATGTATATCAAATATTAAATCAAAAATGAAGCTTCTCTGCAGATTAATTATTCAGCATCACATCGATGTAATTGTACTTTAAGAAACTCATCATTTTTTCTGATAATGCATATTTTCTTAAAGCTCCTGGACTTATATGAGAATGCAGTCTAAACATAGTAAGACTACATTTGTTTTACATTATCTTATAAAGCAAACAATTTTTATTGAAGATAATTAACAATTGATATTATAATCACCATTTGGATAGATATTTTTTGTGGATGCAATGTTTTCAAATGTTCAATACAAATTGGCCCTAACCACTATTTTCATATCATCCTACACATAATGTATTATAAGATATTTCAATTTTTATAGTAACTCTTTAGATTAAGTAAATGATGATCAAGTAGATTGTCAATTGATATAATGGATGGAGTTAAACAATATTCACTAACTTTATAATGCTAAGAAAAGAGGAATATCCCATTCAGGCCAATGATAAACAGAAACAACTGCTTTCAACAATAATTACTTCATCATTATATTCTGAACTACTGTTAAGATCATTTTTTCCATAGTTAACATAAACCAAGTATGGTCACTCTTGCAATCTGCATTTATATAATTGAAAACTATTCTTTTCAATGATGGAATTTAAATAATTCTATTTGGATTGGGTTGATATACTGTCTGTCTTGGACAAAATATTAATAGATTATTTGCTATGATAAGATTAACAAACTCTTAGTAACAACTAACAAGCAATAAATCCCTCAATATCATAAGCAATTCATTCCAAGTTGGAATAAATTAACAGGGCTTCTTATATACTGTTTTAGTTTGTTAATAATCTGGAAATTGCTGACAAAACTTATGAAGTCATCGGATAAAGTTAGGAAAAGAAAGTGCAGAGTGATTACAGAAATACACAACTTTTCAAGATCTAATATTAAAGCCTGAAACCTTTTATGAAAGCTTGATGGATGTAAAATATCTCTAAAAGAGCCATGACTGTTACAGCTAAACAGGTTATTAATCTTATATACCAGACTTCTAATCCCAAGATTAACAAAATAAGGTAAAGTACCATGGTGCAGAATTGCAAAACATCTCTCTCACAATGTTCCTATAATAGAAATCTGACAAAAGTTGTAGAGGTTGATGAACCAGGACATGCCCTTACTTGTCTTTAATCAGAAGTTGTTTCAGGAGCAGAGATAATATACATTCAAAGTTTAAATGGGACCTAAAGCTAAAACATGGCTTGCAGAATAATTTGGTAACATATTCATATAGAAAATTTTCTTAAAATTTGGTATGCAAGTAAGCTATAGCAGCCATAAAACCAAACAAAGTCAATACAAAAACAATAAACTGTCACCCAATTTCTTCTTATGTGGTTCATCAAAACTTTTAGAAAGGATCATATTAACAAAACTTTTACCAATAGTTGACAATCAGTTTTCCATAGAACAGACTGGTTATAGGTTAAAAGAAGAAGCTATTGTGAACAAGTTTTATAAAGATTTTCAAAATATATTAAAAACTGTTGCTATCTTTATTGATTTAATCTCAATTTATAATTCTGTTTGGAAAAAATAGACTTTTCAAAGTATCAAAAATTCTTAAATGCAGAAAACGATTAATTTATTTTACCAAAATGCTCTCTAATAAAAAAGTTCAAGTGATACCAATTAATCATCATAATAGATACAAAATTTTGCAGAATGGATTGTCACAGGATTCAGTTCTTTTACTTATTTAATATATTCATTGGTGATTTTTAGGTACAGAAGATAGCAATCCAACTTTGTTGCTGATATCTTTGATTTCACAAGAGATAAAAATTTTCCAATAAGGATTTTAATAATTGGAAATGATTTTCAAAAACTAAAACCATTTACTCATATTTCATTTAAACAACAGGAAGAGACACCATAATCTGAATATAATGTGTTGCAATAGTAATTTGAAATACGATCATACCTATCTATTTAGAAATAATCTTGGATTGTATCCTAGTTTATTTTCCTCATTTATCCAAGGTTAGATGGAAATTAATTTCAAGGAAAACCTTTTTGAAAATCTAGATAGCACTGCTTAGGTTTGTGATGAAAATATTTTTGAGCTGCTTCCTTAGCATTAGCTTATCCTGTTCATGAATACTCAATTAGCTATTGCCATGAAGAATATTACTGGTACATTTATATATACTCCTTCACAGTAATTTTGTCTTCTTTCACACATTCCTCCATCAGATATCAGAAGAGAAATTGCCTTAAAAAATTTAAGAAGATTAGACTTTGCAATGCTCTGTTATAATTTCACCATCTAAAGGTCAATTCAAATCATAATACTCTTTTGGATATTCAACTGAGAATATACAATCAATGAATTATGGTATAAAATGGACTTCTTATAAAATGTCAAATAAATTCATTTTTTCTGATCTAATAATGAAGACCATCTGCATTTAATCTTCCTGGATATAACTGAAGTCTTATCAACACATTCAGAACAACCCATGGTTATTATGCTCATTTATTTCATAAATGAAATTTATCAGTCACTGTTCTTTGTAATCTGTAGATATACAAATTATGAAGGCACATAATTAATGATTGTCAGGTTTAATATTACAGTGGCAGTGTTGAAGGACTTAATAAAGCCATTAGTTAATTTATCTCCTGGATAAATCTCTGCAGGTTTCTTTAATATTGTTAACGATTAACTTTTCTAAATCCATGCACTAGAATGATAAATAAATATTTATATATATTTAAAACTTTTATTCTTATTTATTAAAACCTGATTAAGGATATCTGAAAGTGGTAAATGATCTTTATCAGATGGTTTTATTCATATGTTTCAGGTAGATAGATATCTGAGAATATTTAATAAAAATATAAATATTAATCTTTAACTAGATTTAAAATTATATATCTGAACTAAAAATGTTATGATGCCTAATAAAGGATTAGTAATAATTGTTAATGTAATTTTTATCAAATCCACGAGTATAAAAAAAATTGGTATTGTTTATCAAATTGTAGTATATAGAGGGATTTGAACTTAGAATTTTTCAATCTATATTTGACTTCCACTTCATCTCAAACAATCTTCATATATGACCACATACATACGATTAAGATATATGCTCTCCAATATATGTATATCACACAGAACAGGCACTCATCAGTTGGGTTCAACTGATAAGTCCTGTTTCTGCATGAAATACGTATATTGGGGATTATTTATCTTTTTCACATATAAGTGGTCATGTGGGTAAGTTTCTTCAACTGACGAGTGCTGATTCTTTATGAAATACGGCTATTGGGGATCATATATATTTTTTGACATTATGTGATCATGTGTATAGGTTATATGAAATGGAATGGATGATAAATAGACTGAAAAATTCTAAGGTCAAATCCTTCTACTTACTTTTATAAGAAACATTCAATACACTGAATGAATAGGCTAATTACAAATTGTAGTATTAATATTTATTTATTTAAAATTTGTGTTAATTATGATTACTTTTAAATATAAAAAATAAAACGATTTTTTTTATTTAATGTTTACTTATTATATAATTTCAAAAAGACGAGTATAATCGTTGTTTTCTTTTTTCTTTTTATTTTAATCAATACTCCACATTTTTTAAACCACATTTTCCAAAAGTTAATTAGAGCTTAAAGACATTAAATTACTGTAGACAGCAAAGGGTTAATTGAATAGAAGATTTATTTGCTTTTAAAATAATTCTATAAAAGGCATATTTGTGATTAATAATAAATTGTAAGTTTTAAAAAGCAATGTTATTTTAAAAAGTCGTAAAGGTTTATATTTATTATATACATAGAAAATACTATTTACAGGTAATAAAACCTCATTAAAACAGATCTTGAAATATTTTTCAGATGTAGCGATTTAATTTAAAATCCTATATTTTTATTAAAATTGTATTCATTATATATCTGCGTGTATAATTAAACATTCGCAATATAAGATACGTATAATGGTTAAATTATAAATTAAAAAAATAATATTGAATTTTTTTTTTATTGACAGCAATCTATATATCTTTACTATTTTTACTAGTAAACTGTTAATGCGTTTTCGAAATGAGATTTGATGACGTAAGATTTTTAACTGAGTTAATCGAGAGGCCTTTTATTTGTTTATTTTAATGTTATTTTTTAATGCAATATTTTATCATCATTATTATTTTCAGGCATAATAAAGGTGATGGCATATCTGAGCTGAATCCAGTTTCTTATATCTGTCATTTCTTTCTCTTCATCACAACCAACTAGCTATTTCACATATTACTCTATTGAGTTTATTCGTGATTTAATATATCACAAACTCCGATAATGTTTATGATTTATTTTCAACAACAAATCTAAAAATGCATATTTACACTATGTGTACAATCTTATACCTTAACCTGATAATGTAGGCTTGGTATAGCGTTAGTTACTATGAAACTTTTCACGTGCCCTTATAAGTTTACTTATCATTTTTAGTGTACCATGACAGCCTGCTCCATAAGTAGGAATATAGACACTTCTGCTTGTATTATGTCAGCTTGTCTCATATCTCATTTATGTCTAGCAGCTTACAGTTCTATGTGTATTTGCTCAGTGCATTATGTTGGGTATAATACCATTTAGGTTTGACAGCGGTTGTCTGATTTGACAGTTCTCTTCACCATAATCATTCATCTACTTCACACATTATCTCTGTTGTATTTACTAGTGATTTAATAAACACAAACTTGTGCAATATGTTTATTATTTATTTATTCCAACAAACATAAAAATGCATATTTAAAGTATATGTACAATCTTGTGTCTTCACCTGATACTGTTAGCTTGATATATTGTTAGTAGCTATTTCCAGCTGTACCATGACAGCCTGAATTACATGAAAGATGAATTTAAACTAATCCATGACACATATAAAACAAGATGGATAATTATTCTGTTTATTTGATAATTTGCAATTCAATCTTTTGACTTCTTTTGCTGCAAACTTTTATTTGTGAAAACTTTTAACACCATAATTAATTATAGTTCTTCAGCATATCTTATCTTTGACCAATAAAAACACTCAATATCACATTATCTTTAGAATTATTTTTAGTATCAATCTTTACAATATAAATGGGATCTACCTCTGTCATTTAACTTTAAAATATTTCTTTAACAAATCTTGAATTGTTCATTTGTTTCACATATCTACAATTTTACAAAAGTTGACTTTACAGTAACACTTACAGAAATTTGAAAAAAATATTAATTGGTCTTATGATCTTGTCATTGTATTTTTAGAATATGTCAAAGTATCTTTAATTGAAATTTTTCTAATACTTCTGTGTTGTGTTGAGAGAATGTCTGAGTCTCATTTTTATGAAACAAATTATCATCAATAATTAATCATTTTTCCAAATATTTTAAAGTATTATATTTTTAATTATATATTGGATGATTTCTTAGATCCAGTTAAAATATTAAATGTTTTTTTTTAGAAAAATCCAATCTTTATTTTTATTCTTCTGATTCATTTATAAATTTAATTATAATCTTCTTTATAACTTTTTACTATATACTTTCTTAATCTTTCATCACTTGATTTTATTTCACCAATTTAATTTTATATTCATTAAATTTTACCATATATTTTTTAAAAAGTCCATTGGTCCTATTTAGCATAGTGCTAAGCTTATTCTCATTATATGCTTAAACAAGCAACAAAAATCAAATGATTGGATACTTTTCTATCTTAATGATCATTTCTATCTTTAATAAAATAAGGTTCACTTTTGTTTTCAAATTATATTTAATATTTGTTTAGATTACAATCTTATCATAAGGGTCTTGTGGATCTGATGTTAATCTTTCCATCACTGTAACGAATCTTACAGGGAAAAAATGTGAAAACTTGTTTAGATTTTAAGCAGACTTAATAATTTTTTTAATTAAATAGGCAATTCATAGTCAAACTAATAAAATATCCACCCAAAATTGACCACTAAATAGATTTTTATTTATTTTTAGTCAGATAGTTAAACAAAGATGGAGAACCATTAAAACATTGACACACAAATTATTGAAAGCCTGTAAATAATGGTTTTTCCTTTAATGCTCATCTATGGGTCATTGTGGGGAAGCCTTTGTTCTGCAGTGACCTATGAAAAGACTGTTTTACCTTTTGCATTACTTGTCTTAATCATACTGTTATTAATTATGAATTTTTTTCAGGCTGGAAATTAAGAAATTGTATTTGTGTTTTTCACCCTCTGTTGAAAAATTTTGCAAAGCTTTTTTTTTTTTTTACAGCTTTAAAATTCATGTATATATATGTTTTTTTAATATTTTAAATTTTAAAAAATTCAAAAGATGTCAGGATAATCGAATGTGGGTCTTCAAAGTATATGTTGATGGGTGCCTATTATGTGGTTGGCAATCTCAAACTTTGCGAGATTACTTTGAGAAAATATTATGATGATGTTTTGGAAAGTTTATGATCATTTTTGTACAGTAATTGGGTAATAATTATTGGAAATCAAAAATATATATTATTACATATTTATTGTTTACAGAAAAGTTTTATTTTTAAATATAAATTTATATATTCTTCTGAATGTTGTTACCATAGAGATTATGGTTGCAGGAAATACAACTGTCTTAGAAATGATGTTACTCAGCAATCTGTTATAACATTTAATGATATAAAAATTACTAATAAATTTTAAACTTTTAAAGCATAAATTGATAAATTTACTAGATATTAAAAATAATTTCTTCAGATTTTTAAAACAAACATCAAACAAAAAAAGATTTTGTTCTTTTGGCAAATTGAATCTGCTCTACCTGGAAATTGATGATGAAACAGTGCTTTGTTTTAATTAAAATCTAATTTTTAAAATAATTCTGAAAATCAAATATGATTTTCTAAAAATTTATTTAATTTCTAAATGAAAATATTTATCAAATGTGTGTCAAATTTATTATATTCTGATAAATAATAATGGTTTAATATTAAAGTGAAAGTTGAATACTTAAAATAAATAAGAACAAAGAAATCAGTTAGAATGATAGTGTAGTGCAAGAGGGTTAACATTTTTCTATGGTTATCTTCAATAAGACCTTTTAAAATAGATATCTTGTAAATATATCTTCTTTCAAAGTATGTACTACATGATTTGGTGCAGTGTGAAAATAACAGACTTTTGAGATCACCAAATAAGAATTAAATCCCATCTCTGATATCACTTTTGGAGCTCAAACTATTTATGAACTCATGAGCAGTAAACCATTCAATTATTTTTCAATGTATGGATGAGTTCAGTGGTGGAATCATTAATTCTCAATCTCAACTCTAAGGATTGTGTGCCGATTCTGTCTCTTTTGGTACTCAAACTTTCTATAAACTACTGAACAATAAACAACTTGATTATTTTTAATTATAACCTGATCTATTTCTGTTATCTAGAATTAATTGTTAAATGCCTTTAGCAAAATTCAAATTTATTTAAACTTTTCAAATACATTCATTTGATAATAATAGCACCAGTTAATATATAACAATATATTTTAAATGATATTATTTTCTCTTCTTCACATGTGCTTGATCTGACCATGTTATAACTAGCATGAAAATTGAACATGGAATCTTTATAATCAGCATTTTTCAATCTAAGTGTCTCACATTTGACTCCCACATTAGTACTGTCACTGGTCAAACCAGTGATACTTGAAGAAATGAGGAGAATAATATCATTTAAAATATTTAATTGTGTTACCTACTAACCTATGTATTATTGCTAATAATTGAATGTATTTGAGGAATTTTATTAAAAGGTATAAAACAATTGTGATAATCATCATCATCATCATCATTATTAACCATTATCAATCCACTGCAGGATGAAGGTCTCTCCAAGTTTAATCCATCTTCTCCGATCTTTAGCTTCTCTTCTCCACATCGCCCCTGCACACTTTCTTATTTCATCCATCCATCTCACATGTGGTCACTTTCTGGGTCTTTTACAATCTCTTGGAATCCAGTTTAAAATTTCAATTGTCCATCTATTATCATCTCTTCTATCAATATGTCCAGCCCAACTCCACTTCAATCTTTTAATTTTTTCAATGAGGTCAGTAACACCTGTTTGTTCTCTTACCCATACATTGCATTTACGATCTCTTCTTGTTACTCCCAAGATACATCTCTCCATACTTCTTTGAGTGGTCTGAAGTCTCTGAATTGCTCTTCTATTAAGTGTTCAAGTCTCAGATCCATAAGTAAGAACTGGTAAAACACATTTGTTAAAAACCTTCCTTTTCAAACACATAGGCATATTTCCTTTTAGTATCAAGTTATTTCTACCAAAAGCACTCCAACCAAATTTAATTCTATGATTAATTTCCTCCATTATGTTTCCATCTGTATTAATAATCTGACCAAGGTATTTGTAACTGTTAACTTCTTCTAATTCATCATA
This sequence comes from Epiperipatus broadwayi, assembly GCA_028023455.1. NCBI lineage: Eukaryota > Metazoa > Onychophora > Udeonychophora > Euonychophora > Peripatidae > Epiperipatus > Epiperipatus broadwayi. Next base: position 1,633,387 of record JAQFVV010012465.1, read on the forward strand.
ATCAATCTTTATTTTCATATTTTGAGCAAATCTATTAAACATTACTTTAGTCTTTTTAACATTTATCTTTAGTCCTACATTCCTACTTTCATCTGATAATTCCTGCAACATTTCCTGCAGATCTTAAGCATTATTTGCAAAAACAACTACATCATCTGTGAAATCTAAATGATTTAAATAATCACCATTTACTTTCACTCCTTTAGTTTCCCATTTTAATCCACAAAATACTTCATGCAGCACTGCTGTAAAAAGTTTTGGAGATATGGAGTCACCTTGTCTTACACCTTTCTCAATGTTGACTTTCCCAGTGTCATTATGTAATCTAATTGTTGCTGTTGCATTTTTATAAATATTCTTTAAAATATGACAATATCCTGGATCTATACCTTGATGATCTAATGCTTTAATCACTGAAGAAATGTTTATAGAATCAAATGCCTTTTCATAATCTACAAATCCTAAGCATAATGGCAACTCATATTCATTTGTTCTTTCTATAACATCTCTCAATACCTGGATATGATCTACTGTACTAAAACCACTTTTAAATCCAGCTTGTTCTCTTGGTTGGTGGAAATCCAATGTTCTCTGTAGACGAGTAGTAATTATCTTGGTAAAAATTTTATATAAAACTGATAAAAGGCTGATAGGTCTATAATTTCTAATATCTTCTTTATCACCTTTTTTAAATATTAATATTATTACTGCATTCTTCCAATCATCCAGTACATCTTTATCATTTAGACATTTGGTATATAACTTTGCTAAAAAATTTTCTATTTCTTCACCTGCTTCTTTTAATATATCAATTATAATTCCATCATTACCTGGAGCCTTTCCTTTCTTCATACATTTAATTGCATGTCTCACTTCTTCATTTAAAATTCTGGGCAATTTGGAAGATGTAATAGATATAGGAGGTACTTGTTCTTTATTACTATATAATTCTTGATAAAAATCTTCTACCAATTTCATGATGTCATCTCTCTATTTAGTAATAATTCCATCTTTTTTTCTTATTGCAGATATAAATTTCCTACCAATACCAAAATGTTGTTTAACATTCTTGAGACTTTTATTTTCTTCTACAGCTTTCCTTGCTAGTTCACAGTTATACTTTCTTATATCATTTTCAACTCTTTTCCGCACCATTTTACAAAATTCGAGATATTCAATTCTTTTTAATGCATCATTTTTGTATATCTTCATATTCCTTCTTTTCTTCATAAATTCTCTAGTCTCAGTAAAAATTTTATTGATCAATTGCTGTTTTTTTCTACCAGCTATCTTTGTTGCAGTTTTCAAAAGTGAATCAGTTATTTTCATATTAATTTCATTCAAATCTGAATCATGTTCAAAATCTACTAATACTTGAAACCGATTTGTAAGTTCTAATTTAAATTCATTAGAATGTTTCTGAAGATTAGGAATATCAATTGTAAATATTGTTTTTCTTAATAATTTTTGTCTCTCTAGTTTTACATTAACACATAACTTACACCTTACTAATCGATGATCACTTCCTGTGTTAAATTTATTAAGAACATTACAATCTTGAAATATGTATTTCCTGTTAGTCAAAATATAATCCAATTCTGCTGTACCTTCATTTGGATATTTCCATGTCCATTTCCTTTTAACATTTTTCTCAAAAAAGAATTCATAATATAAAGTTTTTCTTTTTCTGCAAACTCCACAAGTCTATGTCCTCTTTCATTTCTATTACCATAACCAAAATTACCCACAGCACTTTCATCTTTCATTTTTTTACCAATTCTAGCATTAAAGTCTCCCATAACAATTTTAAAATGGTGCTTACTCTGATCAAAAGCCTTTTGTACATCCATATAAAAATCTTCTACTAATTCATCACTATGAGAACTTGTTGGGGCATAAACCTGAATTATCTGCATTTGGTATCTGCTATTAAGTTGTATAACTAATCGTGCCACTCTGTCCGATACACCATCAATCTCCACAATATTGTTCTTCCACTTTTTATTTATAATGAATCCTACTCCACTTGTATTTCCAATATTTGTGCCTTTATAATAGAGTATATGTCCACTTTTTAAATCAATTGTCTCTTCACCTTTTCTTCTAACTTCACAAAGTCCAATAATGTCCCATTTAATATAAGAGAGTTCTTCTAATTCTTGCAGTCTTCCTTCACTTGAAAGTGATCTGCAGTTGTAAGTACCTAAATAAAAAGTCGTCATCAAATGGCAGCCTGGGTCCGCAATCAGGGGATTCTTAGCATCCTCCACCTTCGGCCACCAACCGCTGCCTTGGTTGGTGACTTTACAGCCTCCTGGGAATAAGGGCCATGCTTTATTTTTGTCTGTCATAATTGTATATATGTCTTGGGAAAATATTTATCATTTACACAAACATTCATTCTGCCTTATCAGGCACTGAGAAGAAAGACCATGGTGTTTCTTGATCTTAAACTCAGAGGTAAAAAGCCAATAAATGCACCACACAGGCTTATGCGTGTTGGTGAGCAGCCCATCCATGTTTGTATACTATATGAATAATCACATAGTAATAACAGCTGCAACGACAAGAACGTATAGAGTGGACATTAGGAATTTGCCCTGCTCGGTTCCTTTAAGGCCTCCAAGAAGAATCAAATGAGTCTCCTTTCAGTTAATAGCAAAACTCCTTTCTGCAGCCATTGTGATAATATCTTGGACTATTTCCATCATGTACCAGTAAATGTTGAATGTATAGAAAATATTTAAACTTTATTTAACATTTTCAAATACAAACAACTTCTTTAGTAATATCACACAAATAGCTGTGTTGTCTGATGAGTGCCAAAGCATCAAACCATGATCAGAGGTGGGGGGGGGTTCCTGACAGAGATATTTTAAATGCTTTCTCTGGCTAAGCATTTATCACAAAGCTTGTTGAGCAATTGGCAATGCTCATTGCTTATATCTTACAAGCTGTGGTGTATGTTTATGTGTTATTATTAACAAGTTGTTTGTATTTGAAAAGTTAGAATAAAGTTTAAAAATTTTCTATACATTCAACATTTACTGATAGTTGATGGAAATAGACCAACATATCACACCTAATATACCATCATCACATATAAATACATGTAATAATTAATCCTAAATGATAAACACAAAGCTACATACAATTGTAAATAAATACCATCGCCACAAACTTTCAGATAAACATTTGATTATTTATTTTATTCAATTTATAATTTTATGAATTAAATATCAGTTAAAGTATTCCGATTGCGCTTAACAAATTATCTTCCATTGTCTCCAAAATAAGCATCACCCGTTTTTTTCTCTATATATATTCATAATAATTCTCATAATTCCAAATTGCATTTAAAATTTATTATTTTTATTTATGCATTTAGTTTTTTGAAAATTAAATTTATAGAATAAATATTTTTTTTATTTAATTATTTTTAATATTTTTTTTCTTTGTAAAATCAAAGAATATAATTTTTTTTTAACAATAGAGGGCAGTGTTCATTGTTTTTACTAATTTTAATGACTTACATGTACCATGTCATTTAAAGTAATTGTAAGACTTGAAATGTGGAGAGGAGAAAAAAACAATCAATATTCACTTCAATGTAAGTTAAGATGGCATCTCATTTCAATTTGCTAAATAGTCAGAGATAAACTAAAGGTAAAATGACTTTCACTAAAAACAGTTCACAAACTTTTCATTTATCAGTTAAAATTTTTTTAAAGATAATCAAGAAACATGGAATAAAGTAATAAAAATGTCAAAATATCTGAGTTGTTTTAATGAGGATAAAACATTTCAAATAAAGGGTTTCAATATTTTGACACAAAATTAAATAGACAAATTAATCCAAAGAAATATATTTTTTTCTCTGATGAATAAAGAAGTAAACATAATAATGGATAGAGTAATCAAAAACGAAAACGATGCTCTAACAATATTTTATTTATTTAGTATATAGTCAGTTGCATGAAAGGTCATGTGATATTATAGTATCAATGTAATAAATATATCAGTTCCACTATTATTTGCCAGAACTTTTTTTCTCAGCTAATCTGTTATTTTTAATACTGAAAATGATAAGATGGTAGTAAAAAAATAGCTTATTGTTTGTTAGAACAAAAAACAAAATTAGAATAGTTTATGCTTTGCATGGTTAGTTCATGGATTATAGTTCTCAATCGGGTTCTGGTGCTCAAACTTCTTATAAAATCATATAAATAATGAAAACACGTTCTTTATATACATTGTACGATGAATATAATATTAATATCATCTATGTTCTTTATTACTTTTTACAATGCTTTTTTACAACCCGCTATGGACAGTTTTGATTGCTCTAACAATCTTCTTCAGAATTTCTACTTATATTTCCAGAAGTTCTGAAGAAGATTGCTGGGGCAATTGAAACTGTCAGCATTGTAAAGATTGATTATGAAGAATTAGAAGAAGTTAACAGTTACAAATACCTTGGTCAGATTATTAATACAGATGGAAACATAATGGAGGAAATTAATCATAGAATTAAACTTGGTTGGAGTGCTTTTGGTAGAAATAACTTGAGACTAAAAGGAAATATGCCTATGTGTTTGAAAAGGATGGTTTTTAACAAATGTGTTTTACCAGTTCTTACTTATGGATCTGAGGCTTGGACACTTAATAGAAGAGCAATACAGAGACTTCAGACCACTCAAAGGAGTATGGAGAGATGTATGTTGGGAGTAACAAGAAGAGATCAAAAACACAATGTATGGGTAAGACAACAAACAGGTGTTACTGACCTCATTGAAAAAATTAAAAGATTGAAATGGAGTTGGGCTGGACATATTGCTAGAAGAGATGATAATAGATGGATAATTGAAATTTTAAACTGGATTCCAAGAGATTGTAAAAGACCCAGAAAGAGACCACATGTGAGATGGATGGATGAAATAAGAAAATGTGCATGGGTGTTGTGGAGAAGAGAAGCTAAAGATCGGAGAAGATGGATTAAACTTGGAGAGACCTTCATCCTGCAATGGATTGATAATGGTTGATGATGATGATGATGATTAATATTATATGGATTTAGTAATGCAATAAGAAAGATAAAGTTATTATATAATGAAGCATTATTTTTCAGACTCTCAAAATAGTGTATAGTTTCAACTGTTCAAAAGTCTTCTTCAGAGCTTCTAATACTCAAAACTCTCAAGCAATCAACTATTCATTAATTTTTTAACTTCTTTCTTTGCAGTGTTCACTGCTTATTCATGCTTGTAAAAATCTGGAAAAAAAATCTTGCATGTTATACATGCATATTCTACATGAGGTTATAAATAATTTCAGGCAGACTTTTTTAAAAAAAAAGCATGATGGTATAATATAGTTTTATTTTATAGCAATTTTAGTAAAACATTTTTATTCATTTTTTTAATATTGAAAAAAAAAGTCCAGTAATGTAATAGATTTTTACAATAAATTTTATGAATTTAGATTTAATTTAGTGAGGATTTGAACACAGACTTTCAAGCTCTTTTTAGCTATGCACTCCATCTTACATAACCAATACACATGATCACATATATGTGAAAAAAGATAAAAGATATCCAATATACATATTTAACCAACATTCATGTATTGGTTAATATAAGATGGAGTGGATAGCTGAAGGGAATATGAAAGTCTGTATTCAAATCACCTCTAAAGTTCAATATATACATACTTGTATTATATATTTTTTAAGAATTATACAATCATCATTGTAAATAATATTATATAAATCGCATATTGTTATTAAATCAATAGTAAATTGAGAGGTTGCCAATCTCTCACATGCACCTACTATTGCTTCTCAGACAGCCAATCAGATGTTAAGGCAGCAGTCTGAAGAGTGATCAAGCCATGACAGAATTTTTGATAAGAAAAGGATGTGGTCCCATCCTCTTCTCAACTTAACTTTTTATATATATAAGCCAGTCTTAAGCATCTTGGCTTGAAAGCATGAAGCTATAAATATCTTCATATATTACTAACTGAGTCTTAATTTACAATAGTACAGTGCAAAACCTTAAGTTTACTATGCCATAGTTTTCTAGACGTTAATATAAGTTATCAGTAATATTTACTGAGGCTATAACCTCGATAATATGCGTGTAAAATGCCATAGTAGGGACCTCCACAGGTGTTTTAACCACAAGCTTACACTATGGAAGAAAAGAGGTGAACCCTTCTTTACTTCAATCTACTTTCTATTTAAATAGGTGAAGCTGAAGCGGTTAGATCTGCGAGTGTGAGGCTATTCAATACTTCACTGATTAAGTCCACATTTCTTATTACACATTAATTCTCGTGAAATCTTTCGATTTACAATAAGTCAATGGAAAGATTTTATAGTTAGAAATCTATTAAAGTAATTTAACGTTGTAATTATAAATTTATTAACCACACGTATGTAAATAATATTATTATATAAATCACTTATTGTTGTTAAATTGATAATAAATTGAGAGGTTGCCAATCTCTCGCATGCGCCTACTGTTGCTTCTTAGACAACCAATCAGATGTTAAGACAGGAGTCTGAAGAGCGATCAAGCAGCAACACATGACAGAGTTTTTGATAAGAAAAGGTTGGTCCCACCCTCTTCTCAACTTAACATTATATATATATATAAGCCAGTCTTAAGTATCTTGGTTTGAAAGTGTGAAGCCATAAATATCTTTATATATTACTCAATCTTAATTTATGATAGTACAGCGTGAAACCTTAAGTTTACTATGCCATTGTTTTTTTAGATGTTATCGCTCTTCAGACCGCTGTCTTAACATCTGATTGGCTGCAAGAGATTGGCAACCTCTCAATTTATTATAATCATCGTTGTGCATAACTACCTATATACTTTTATTGAAATTATTACTTTTATTAATTATACTTTTAAATATTGGTTTGTAAGAAAAATAAATTAAATAGTAATATAAATAACACGATTATATTTCATTTTAATATATTTATATATGTATGAAATTATTATATATTTTGTTAAGGGGGTCTTAGCAAAGTTCTTTTACCTAGGTCATAGATTATGATGGTTATTTGAACAAGTCCTATTTTTATTACAAGAAAAAATAACTATTACTAATAATTAATGACAGGTACATGCAAACCTTATTTTTTTAATACATAAATGTATAGAAATCATTAAAAATAATCTAATTTTAAAATGAAAATGGCAAAATAATCAATTCATGAATAAATTTAAAACTAATAACAGAATCAAACTATTCATACAGTAGTTCACCAAGAGCAAACCTTAGTAATCAATGTATGCAAGACGTTTTTTCTGCATAAAATATCTATCTAATGTTTCCTCATTTAATATCCCCAGACTAGTTTCTAGCAATGGTTTTCATCAGTGAGGAGACATGAATGGAACAGCACTGCACTTAGATCTTAGAATCTAATGCCCATATGGGCAACCCCTGGCCCTCTACTTATCTGGCCTGCCACTAATCTATTTCAGCGATGTTTGTCTGATTCATGGTGGAACTAAACATGGCATTTTTACTAATTGACATTAAGTCTTTCAATGTCAACTCAGCCTGACAAATTTTTGAACAGAGTCTAGTGAGTATTACATTAAATATGACTCCATGTTTGATTTTTTTTTGCAATTAAATCTTTTTATGTATATTATATAATCAATTTATATTTTATAATATCTTTATTTAAGCTTTCTAATAATTAAATTTTCAAAAATAAAATTTTAATATTTTAAAATCATGAAAATAAATATAAAAATGAAATTCTTATTGATAATGGAAAAGCATATGTTCAATGGCTACATGTTACTTACTGAAAAAGTTAGAATAATGAATCATTAGATATTAGAATTTTATGTTATTAAAAATGATTATTATATATTTTTTTATATGTCAAGGCATTGACCAATAAGCGAACCCTGGCCAGCTGCTTGAAAGGCAGCTATGCTAACTGCTAGACCACCAACACTTGACAAAAATGATATATTTAAAATTAGTTATCATCAAAAAAAAATCTAAAGTTAATAAATTATTTACTTTTATTAAAGTATTTTACCTACCATCTTTGCAAAAGTATTTTTTTAAAAGCTAGTAATAGTGGCTTTTGCTTTCTTGCAACTGTTTTCAAAGACAATCCTCTTCTAATGATGTAGTTTTTGGTTTAATAACATTGCTTTGACAGATTTTTATAAACTTCATTTTGTGGAAAAAAAATATATAAATGTATGCATCTTTTCAAAAAAAATTATTTGTCCTATTGGTAGCACATATATGTGTGAACAGTTTTTTAGAGAGTAAAATATAATAAATCAAAAATTCAGACAAGAATAACAGATGAAAACCTCAAAAATTTTATATGATTGTCCTTAAGCAATATTAACATCAATATTGATAGTCTCATTGTTGAAGTAGAAAGTCAATGTTCACATTAAATTGTTATGTCATTATTATATTAAAGCATAAATAAATGAAAGATAAAATAGCAACTTGTTTTAATTCATTCACTATTAATTAGTAATATTTAATAATTTGGTCTGATTCTTGACTTAGAGACAGGATGATAATTGACCCCCAAAACTAAGAAAGGTTGCCATGTCTGATCTAATCCAACCCTCCAGAAGTCACCTTTTAGCCATTTAGTTAACTATAAGATTAGAAGATCAAGATGAAAACACAATAATGTTTTAATCCAAGCGCATTTACTTGTACTCAGTTCAGCATTTATACATGTTGGTGATTTTAAAATTAATAAATTCAAAAATATTTAAATTCTTTATTTTATTTTTTATCTTTGGTAATTATTATAATTTACTAACTATTAATTTTTATGCTAAGTTAGCATTTTGAAGCACTTGACATTTATTTTTTGTTATAAAGTTGTATTATGAAGTTATTGTGAAAATTACATCTTCATCCAATGCATAAAAAATTTAGTGTGGCATTTTTATGAATGGTTAGGATTAATAATTTATGTGAATTTGAATATACATTATCGCAACTTATAAAAGTAAAAAGCAAACACTTTGAAATAAATAACCTATCTGATTGTTATTCTTCATGATCAATAGATTGAATAAACCCCATGATGAATTAAAGATAGCCAAATTCATTAGGAGAAACGTTTTTGATATATAATTAGAGCATTTCCACAATAAAAGTGTCGTACCTTCTTTGATATATTAACATATGATAAACAAAGTAGTGTACTTCATTTAGATTTACTCCAAAATTTAAAAACATAAATAACAAGATGTATTATACTTCAGACGACTCAAAAAAGTATAGAGAGATGCATGTTGGGAGTAACAAAAAGAGATTGAAAACACAATATGAGTAAGAGAACAAACAGGTGTTACTGACCTCATTGAAAAAATTAAAAGACTGAAATGGAGATGGGCTGGACATACTGCTAGAAGAGATTATAATAGATGGACAATTGAAATCTTAAACTGGATTACAAGAGATTGTAAAAGATCCAGAAAGAGACCACATGTGAGATGGATGGATGAAATAAGAAAGTGTGCAGGGATGATGGAGAGAAGAGAAGCTAAAGATTGGAAAAGATGGATTGAACTTGGAGAGAGCTTTATCCTGCAGTAGATTGATAATGGTTGATGATGATGATTATATAATATACAAATTTAAGTCATAATAATAAACACAAGTTATAAAAATAAACAATACTTTCAAAATTAATATTATTTTTTTAGTTGCTTTTCAAAATTAAAACATTTTCAATATTTTACACTGAAAAATATGAGATATAAATATATGAACCAATGATTCTAATAGGAGGTTTTCTTAACAAAATAAATATTAATTATCATTGTTTTCAAGGATTTATTTTAATAATGACTTTTAAAAAAATGGAAAAAACAAAGTACAATATTTAACTGAATAGGGTCAATTTACACCCACATATTTGTATATATATTTTTTAAGTTTTTGTTTTACCAGTATATTATTAATTTTATCTCAATCTAATCATAATTATCCATAGTTCAGGATTCAGACAAACATCTCTTACTATGGATGAATTTTGAATATTCACTTCACTTTTTAAGTGAGCAAAACATACATAGCACATGTGCTATAATTCAACTTCATATGCATATAAAAGATGTATTTAAATTTAACTTCATGTATATATTTTAGAGATATTTCAAGCTTCTATTCCATCACACATTTCTGAACATATAACCAAAGATGCAAAAGGGATAAACAAATTCTCAGAATGTGCATTTAATGTGCATTTTATGCTGAACTAGCACTCATTAGTTAGCCCAGATCATAATCTTTTACAAATAACTTCATCATTTGTTTCACAATCTTTTACAAATGCTGTCATCACTTGTTTAAGATCATATAGATAACAAATTACTATAGTTTGATTACAAGTGTCAATTTTTCTCTGTTCACAACTTTGATGCAAACCATTTATTACTAATCGTTTATTAAACTAGGGATTATCTCTAGCCCAAATATATACTTTAATTCTCACTTAATGAATATTCATATGAAAATTGCAACAAAAGCGTAAAGGATATCTTTATTTGGTCAATTTTTTTTATAAACTAATATTTAAAATGTAAATAAAATTATAATTCAACTATGTTTTTATAATTAAAAGCATATATACATCAAAATAATGATTTAATGTAATGAAAAATTATATAAAAATTAAAATTATATAATTCTCAGTTGATCTATATATTTATTTTAATAATATTGAATACTAATATGAATATCAATGCATTTTTTATAGTAAATTTTTTTTTAAAAAAATCTATAAAAATTTTAATATCTTAAAAATTATAATTAGATTATGATGTTAAACATCTTATTTAAAAACTCAGGAAATTATCTTTAAAATGATGAAACAAATGCATGCATTCTTTTTCTAAACTACCACTAAAAAGTAATTTTGAAATTGACTATTGTTTCTGGCAATAAAAATATTGAAAACAAACAGTAATAGACATCTTGATTATGTTTATCTACAATACTGCTACACAGTTTGGTATAATAATAGTGACAGAACTAAATGGTAACAGTTTAAAGAATTAATCTCACCCTAGTGTTCAATTGGCATACTAATCTAAAAACAACTGAGGGTCATGTGAATGTCTGGGTTCACACCTGCCATATATTACATATTGGAGTGCAGATATGAAAAAGCCTGTACTGTAGAAAAAATGTATATATTAAATTATTTTAAAAGATATTATTTTTAGTGATGATTCATCAAATATTTTAATATTATTAATTAACTCCAAAAAACTTTAATATGCTAATATTCTCAGAAAAAAGTGACTTATCATTAATTATATGTTATATTTCTTTATTATAACTCTTCTCTTATACAGTTAAATGCAATATTTTATATATAATTTCTTCTTTATTTTTTTAATAGTTTCAACTGTCCTGCAGTCTTCATCAGAGCTACAACATTTAAACATATAATTATATAACCATTATTTTAATATACATATAAAATACATATTTTACATTATTATTCATAATCCTATTATATGTTTGAGTGTTGTAGCTCTGATGAAGACTGCAGGACACTTGAAACTGTTAAAAAAATAAAGAAGAAATTCTATATAAAATATTGCATTTAAGTGTATAAGAGAAGAGTTATAATAAAGTAATATATATGAATATAAGAAAAAATGCAAAGAGCTTAAAGAAAAAGGTATAAGAATAATCATATGTTAACCACCACAAACACATTGCTTAGATCAGATTGTTCATGCATATTAAAACAAATAAAATTAATCAGGAAATTAATCTGAACTTCTTTTGGAAAAAATAATTTGCTATTAAAATAATCCAATTCTTACATATGGATCTGAAATATGAAAATTAAGAGAAGACCAAAATAAATTTTCGAACACTTTGGAAAGATTGATGTTGAAAGTAACAAGAAAAGATTAAAAATAAAATGTGGATGAAAACCAATAGATATCATTGATATAACTGAAAAAAATCAAGTAAAAGAAATGAGGTCAACTATACAGTATTGATAAAAGGAATGTTTCAGATGAACTTTTAAAATCTTAAACTAGATCCCAAAATATTGTACAAAACCTTAAAAATGTCATATATGAGTTGTATGGACAAAATTAACAAATTTATTGAAGTAATATAAAAAAAAAGGCTATTAATCTAAAATTGGATTAAACTGTTTTTAAATGCTTTTATTGAAAGTGGAAACTTGGTTTGCTTGTTTGATAACTTTTGATCTTTTTTAAATTGGAATGAAATTTTAAAATTGAGGTTTAATAAATTTAAATTCAATAGAATTGCTTGAAAATTGATATATAACTAAATTATACCAGTGTAATCCATTTGAAATATTTATCTTTTAGTATGTCAACTAGTTTGATAGATATGGAATAGAGGGCAAGAAAAATATGAAAAATATTCAATAACTCTACATGTCACAGTTAACAATTATTCTAAGAACTTTCATTTGTTTTAAATAACTATCACGAGAGAGATATATATTTTTTTCAATTTAATAACATTTTATTAACTATTTTAGACTCAATATATATATATGATTTTTAAATTATTAATTGTAACTATATGTTAAGTCAGATACATATATGTATATTATAAACATTTTATGTTTTGCATTTAGGCCTTCTATTGCACACTATAAAGTGCTAGTTAATCAAACTAAAAAAAAGAAGAATCTTCCATTCATGTATGAGTTTAGATATATCAATAACATAATTATATTTCCTGATTAACTGACCTAATAATTTCTTAAAGCTTAAATTGCTGATGGAGTTATAAGGGTGCCAGAGTTGGTAGACTCACTAATGTTCATCGAGCAGATTCACAGTAAATAAATAACTAAATTTAATATTTTTTTAAAAAAATTTTCCTGGGCTTAACTATTAAACAAGCATATTGGCAAAGGTAATTTATACAGTTCTCTAAAATGTAATAATCTTTTTAATAATAAAAATTGATATTAATGTTAAGTACTTTATTACAATCAATTACAATATTTAAATGGTAAATTATTAATAAAACAGGAAAGAGCATACAATCGCCCATCCAGATCATTTGCTTAAATAATTAAAACTATTCAATAAATAATGTTCTCTTCTTTTATAAGTTTCTTCTAGAAGGTTGTAAACAAAAGTTCCTTGAATAATACAGTAAATGTCTCTACCAGTAGTATATTATAAGCTTATTGTTTAGGTTTAGTTTGCAAACATTTTTAATTAGACACAAATTAGAATATGAATTTCAACTAACTTACCAGTAAGTTTATGTAGACAATAGATTATTGTTGCATACATATATTTCTTTGGAACAAAATAGCTTGTTGGTAAGTTAATTTTGATTCCTGTCAACATTTTTATGTTTCTGGTCAATTGCAAGGTATGGCTAGACATGAAGCTTTTGGAGTGATCCCTTTATGATGAGAGGTGTCTGAAAAATACTCTGGTTTTTATTCTTGCCTGATGCATTGGTTCAGCAAATGAATATTCCTAAATTTTATTATGGTTGAGAGAACAAGAGAGCCACAATTAGGCCCCATTCTCTCATCCATTCAGGATGCATGAAACTTTGCCTGTTTTATAACTTTGGGTCAGTTTTTTAGATTTCTGCATGTACATTTTTATCTTTTTTGTTGTCAAAATTCAAGCAGATAATCTTGTATATTTATTTTTCTTTTTAGTTCCAAAGTCATTTTTTTATGAATTACTTTGGCCATCTTTAATTAGTATTAAAACTTTGGTTATAATCTCTTGCGTTTGTAATTTCCTTGTTTATCTGCAAGTATTTTTATTTCTTTCATTTTCAACTTTTATTTTTAATTAAATAGATAATACTAAATGCACAAATAACTTTCATTGTAGTATTTAAAAAAAATTACATAAAATAAATAGTATTATTGACTATTTGTAAATTTTACCTTTTTTCAACTTTTAAATCTTACTCAATGTTAACATACTTGAACAATATATATGTAAATGGTTCAATATATATATATATATATTATAACCCTTTGGTTTATTCCATCTAAACCAAATATGATAAACTTAAGTAATGATGGAAAAATTTTTTTTTTTGGATAAAGAAAAGTTAAAGTTTTGGCTTGAGAAAGTAATGGCTATATAGATTACAAGTAACAGATATAGAGACAGTTTGTGTGTTTGTCTGCAAGGTATTACTAAAGAGTTGCTGAGAAGTAAGAGTGAATCATTTTGTCAGTAGCTTTAGTTAACAGAGAATAAGTTTACAGTTATAGGAGATTGTGGTAGATATTTATGGTTATGATTATCTAAAAATTATAAATTTATATACTTGAAATTATAAGCAATTGTGAGAGATATTTTGTTCTCATAATCTAAACAACCAGTTTTATGTTTGATAGTCTGTACAGTGTATGTGTGTGTGTAATGCAGACATATGGGTTGATTTTTTTCTCTTTCCTTTAAAGAAACTGAAATAATTTTTTCTTTAAATTATATGGAATGACTGTAGTCTTTGTTTGACCAAAACAGGTTTTAGCAAGCTTATGTTTTAATTATACCGTCTTTAAAACTAAATTTCATAAATTGACCAGAGACATGTTAATTAAAAGGATCTGGTTTAAGATCAAAGAGAAACGATTAGGAAGGATAACACCTTGGTGAGAGTAATGGCTCTGAATGTAAATTGTTTTATGACTAGACTTGGGAAGAAATCACTGGGGGAGGGGTAACAGACTTTCTTTTTTCTTTTAAACTATAAAAACTAAAAGAACAAGGGAGAAAGGGAGAAAGAAAAGAAACTTTTGCTGATTGAAACTGAGCTAGCTAACTAAAACTAAAATTCATATCTAAAGGTATATATTTTGTAAGTTTTTAAAAATTTTCTATACAATTTTAATAATGAAATCAAATTGCATAATAGACCAAAATATGAAGTTCTAATTTAAGAATCATGGTGCATATCTCTGTCTTCTCAAAATTAATCATGAAGAAGTCAACTTTTGATAAGTTATTGTCTGCTCAAATTTTATCCAATCTACTTATAAAATCTCCTATAAGGAGAAAATGGTCAAATTTCCTTTCTCAAATTAAAAGATCAATTCCATTTATCTGGCTATTTAAGATTTGTTTAAAGAATTACAACGATCTTCTATTATAATGTTTTAAAGAGAAAGTTTATTCATGTTAGTAATCAAAATCTGTTTATTGCCATAGTTTGAACCTTTAAATATCTACAATCAAAGAAAAGAAGAAAGGAGAACAAAGTGAATCCAATCTCAGGAAGAATAGACAAGTGAAAGGTGCATAGAGTAAGGTTTAAATCTAGCACCACACATGAGGTTACAATATGCACCATGGTAGGCTTGGGAAATTTTTTGATGGCTTCCACTTTGTCCGGGTGTGTCTTAATACCCTGTCCATTTACAATGTGTCCCAGGAAGGATATCTCAGAGAGGGCAAAACAACTCTTTTCCAGGTTAACTGTAATATTCTTTTCAGCACACTCCTGGAAAAACTTCTTTAGACACCTTAGATGTTCTTCAATGTTTTGTGAGGTAATCACCACATCATCAACATAGCAAACAAGATGTTTCTTAATTTCTTCGGATAAGACCATGTCAATGCATTTCATAATTGTGTTGTAGCCCAAGCATAGAAATTTTTTTTTTCATTATATAGATGTGCAATTTTTTTTTTTCTGAATGCAATGTTTGAACTATTCACATCCCCAAATGATATTTTATGATATAGTTTTATATACTCAGACCAAGATACTTAAACGTTTGTTTAGTTCACCTGAGTTTGAATGCATAGTGACATGTAATAATTTGTTATGTATGTGCTCTTAAGTTTAGCAAAGTGTTTTCTCTTAATGTTAGATTTCTACCAAACTCAAACTATGTAATACTCATAGCAACAAGATTGTGTATTGAATTTTGAAAATTTTCGTCGTTCTTTTGGTCATCACTTGAAAACTCCTAGTCAAGGCATTTTTTTGTTGTTGTTTTTTTTGTTTCATTGTATGTCCGGAGAAATGAAGCAGTAAATCTTAGCTTAAGATTGTGCTTTATGTTTCTACCTACTAACCCGTATTCAAACCCCTATATCCCATCCCGCTCCTTTTGTCGTGTATATATATTTCATGTATATATTTGAGTTGCACGCCTAAATTATAAAAATTAATATTTCAATAACATGTTTTAAAATTATTATTAATTCTTTTTATTAATTATTAGTTCTTTTTTATTAAAGTATTATAGATGCGGCTCAAATATATACATAGGAGCAAAACTTACTAACAAAATATTGATGTTTTTAAATATTTATTATATGTCATTTTTAGCTTTTTCTTTTTAAAATGCTTGTTTTTCTATTAAACTAAATATTTTTTATAAAATCCAATATGGAAGATGTGACTGTTGTAATTGTCCAAAAATAATTAAAGGGAGGTATTTTTTAATTAAAGGTTACTTAAAATAAATGGGATTAAGTAGATTAAAGATACTTTTGTTAAAAAACATGTCAAATCTATTTCTAATCTGGAAATAGATTTGAATTTATTTTGGACGTTATCTTCCAATTGCATCTTCAAAAACAACTGATAAAAGAAAAGGTATAAAATGACTGAATTTTGAATCAGAGAGGGGAACGACTATTGAAAGAGATTAGCTACTTTTAGAGAGAGGTATTATAAACATATTTCATTTTGCTTGAAACTTAAAATGATGTAGCAGTAAATCCACCCTCTTGCTGACCCTGGTGGGTCATTCTTCCCGCTAATGTACCATCTAACTGCTGCCCTGAAAGAAAGTAAAGATCTGATAAAGAACTTTAGAATGCTAATAGAAGTTTCTTGCCACCGAAGTACTTGCATTTCAATCGCCGTGCACATGCCATATTTTAAAATGGATTCTTTAAATTGCAAGGTAAATTTCCAAGCCGCCACCTAATAGTCAATTTAGGCTAAATAATCTATCAAGATCTCTTCTCATGTATTCTTTAACTTTGCCTTTTTTATATATATATCTGTGAATGTAATTTTGCTCTCAAATGATTTCTTTATATCTAATCCTATCTCATATGCTTTTAACTTCTTTTTAATTTTGGTGCGGTCATTTATTTATATATATTTATTATTTGATTTATATATCTGATTGCTTATTAATATGTCAATCTAAAACAATCTGACGAATTGAATTTTCTAAATATCCTTTCTATTTTTTTTAAGTAAACCTTCATGAAGCAAGTTATAAACGTCCATTTAAAACAATTAATATACTCGCCAGATTGTTTTATGTGCCAACATTTTATCTATGTTTTAATATAAAAATATATATTTGTTTAACCCTGAAAATCCAGAACTCAAGCTAATTAACGCTCTGAAACATTTATTTTATAATTATTTATTAAACTCTGAAAGAGTGACTTGTAATTTGTTTTCTATATAACTGCTAATCTTACTTCATTTTTCATACTCTTAAAATTTCAAATCTTGTATTTAAATATTTCAGTTATTGTAAAATCAATGAAGATGAGATTGTTTTATTTTAAATAGCAGAAAAGGAATGGGGAAAAATCTTAATGTTTCTTTTACTAGGTAAAATCTTAATGTATATTTTATTAAATGAAATATTCTCTCTCTCTATATATATATATATATATTATAATTGCTTGGCGCATTATAGTATTCAAACAAGGATCATTTATTTTTAAAGCAGTAAAACTTTTCAAGGTCGTTAGTGACATTTATCATATCGTACTGCGTTCCTGACATATAGCCGATCTTCGTGATCTGGGGGTTACAACAAGATCGAACCCATAGATTTCTTCTCGTTCCATAGATAGTTGATCTATCTGGAACCACATTTATTCTGTATAAAATGCCTCTGGCAGTGATCCCATAAGTTTGGCACATGCTATGCATATTCACTTCGTAGATAAAAGGGCCTCTCGCGTTGGTTACACCTGCAAAAGTCTGGGCCACGCCATGCCTATCTACTTTTCTCTAAGCACTACCCAAGAAGGGGGTGTGAGATTTCGTTTTTCATCCAGAAGCATGACCTTTTCCTCTTAGTTATTTTAGTTATTTTAGGCTATTATGTCAGCACCGCAAACTTCTTCGTATTATTATTTCTTTTGCTTCATGACCCAGTTTTAATGCTATAATATTAAAATTGCGCTCTGCTTAATATATATATATATATGCCAATTACTTCTATTTTTATTAATTAAGTTTATTTCAATCATATACAATCTCACTGTTGTAATTTATATATCTATATTTAAGAGTATCTATATGCCTTGAGAAAAATAAAGTGTTCGTCTTACTATAGTTAAAATAATTTGTCATTAAATATTTTGTCATAGGTTTAAATATAATCAAATGTTTTCAAATGTATTTCATGTATTTTCATGACCATAATGGCAGGAAAATAGTTTGTATTTATATCTGTAATGAATCTCAGAATGCTCCCCTAATATATGTTAGTCACCACGTTTCTGAACCGTAAATCAAAGTGTTAATAGCAATTTTGTGTAACTTCTTTCTAATACTGATTGGCATCTTAATATTGGACCCACCAAAAAGGTGTGTTTATTTGTAATATATTATTTAGCTAAGAAAGAGCATATGAGAACTAATAGCGTGAATGACACTATGTAATCATCTACTGCTTGCTCATTCACGCACATACTAATGTACTTAATTTATAAATGTATATAACTAATTTTTCATTATATTAAAATATATTTTATTGTCTAACTTATTTGAGTAGTTCGAATTACTTTTTTCTCCACTTCCACATATTACAGCCATGCTTATATATCTTTTAGTTTAGTCATAGTAAAAAAGATGTCTCATTGTTTTGCTCAGCTCTGCTAGTCGGCCGGATTAAGATTAATTCTCTTGTGCCATCACTACTATGTTATTCATTAGGTATTTGATCTGGAGCTTAGAGAGTGGGTTCAAATCCAGGTTGATCCCTGACCTAAAATCTTGGGCTTGACTGGGTTTGAAGTACATTTTGTGAGTTCCAGCTCATGTTAGATGGATAAACATGTTTTGACCGGTACATAGGATTTTTAAAGGGATTAGAGAGCTAAAAATAAAAACTCTGTTGTTAATCAAAGTGTTGTTAACACCACAGATGAGTTTATAAAAGACATTAAAAATATATCAGTTAGTCTGGACAGTGATTTTAAAGAGAACAGTTCTGCTTGCAGTTTTGTAAGAGTTGGTCAGAAGAGTTTTTAATATTTTAAGCAGTAATCAACTAGACCAACTGCAAAATTTGGATAATGATTTTGAAGATAGCAGATGTTGTTGGCTGTAGCAGAGAGTTTGCAGAGAAGCTACCATGAACTAATAATGTTGCTGAAGGCAGGAGCTGCTACTATTTTCCTTCACAGGAGTTTTGGTTTTGAAGCTGAGTCACTTCTAAATCAATAGCAAAAAAAAAAGAGGACAAAATAGCTAGCAGAGTTGTATAAAGCTCCTATGAAGATCTAAGGACAGTTTACTGCAGTTTTGATTCATGAAGCCAGGGTCACTTCAAATGCAAGACAGCTTGACAAATGCTTGGACTACAAAAGTAAGCTCATGGTATGCCAACTAATTACTTGGATACATTTTTCCTGATTATGACAGTCACTAAAAAACCAAACTCATCAAGAAAAATCTTCCAGCTTGCTGAAAGGCAGAGAAACACGGATAAACGTATATACAGCTGGTGGTGAGTAGTGTTATATATGATAAGGAAGTTTTAAACAATTTCCTTAGTAAAATGACATTTTTATAACTGATAGAAATATATAAAACGATATTAGTTTAAAATCGTTTATTAAAGAAGAAAAAACTGTTTAAAGTTATGTTTATAATTAAAAAAAAAAAACTCCAAAGAAAGTTATAATTAATAATCAAGAAAAAGATTTCCAAAAATCTTTTAGACTAAAAAAAAAAAAAAAGAAAGACATTTTAAATCAATTAACTGTCAAAAATTTGGTATTTCTTATTTTAAAGAAAAAGATTATATTCAGCAAAGAGAATTAAATTGCGAAATAATCTTTAATAATTTTATTGTGATAAATACAAATGTTATGTATATAAATTAATGTTTCGCACGTCTGTGCAAATTATATATACGTGTTTCAGTAAACCTTGTATGTAAAATGTATTTCATTTAATTGAAACTTCAATAATTTATTGTATTTTATATAATTTAAGAATTTGATAATTATTTTGTAACAAGGCAAATAGGTTATTTCACGCACACACATATGTGTGCGTATATATGTCAATTGTATTGTAAATAATAATGCGTGTCAGATAGACACTTATGTGTAAAATTTTGATCATTTTTCTAAATTAAATGTTAATTCAAACGTGTTTATTTTGTATCAAGCCACATGCCGGTGTGCTGAATGGGTTTTAAATAAACCTAAATTATTAATCATGTAACTCAATGTATACCATTCAAAATCAGAACCCTTATAAGACCTTAATCATTAATTTTTTTATTGTTATTAATAAACTTATTTAATTGTTAAAAATTGTATTCCATCATCTCTTGTTCACATACAGTAATAGAGCTTTGTGTTCTCTGAGCTAGATTTCGGACACGGATAAATGGGGATATGTTTAGTGCTTTGGGCATCCAGTGATGATCAATCATTATCCTGGTTGGCGCAAAAGAGGATACTCTTTAAAGCCCATGCACTATTATTTTTTATTTTACTTTAGTCTTATTAAAAATTTAATTTTATAGTTGGCCAGTACATTAATGGTACTAAGTGGCCAGAGCATTGATGATGATCAGCATGTTTTAAATGTCCCAGCATTATTGTTCTATTTCTGATTATTGTGTATTTTAATGGATGGGCACTAAACTGGTGCATCCAAGTTATGTTTATATAATTGCCCAAGCTGGCAAAGGCTCAATAGTTAGCCTGGTCTACAGAAGACCCATTTTCAATCCAGTCACAAGTTGACTGTTGATTTATATATTTTATTGTACTAATTTGTTTATTCCCATCAATGATGATGATGGATGGTTATTTGTCTCTAGTATTTACTTATACTGATATTTACTTTATAATGCTGTTTGATGTTTAATTATGCTTTTAGTTGCTCTTTTGATTTAGTAGCTGGCAGATCTCTCAATGTTCACAGAGATCTCAATGATCTTAGAGATTTTATAGTTTCATACTTATATCTTTAAATATACTTATATATACTTTGTAATTATTGATATTTTATTTTAAATGAACTGGGAGTGATGATGATGTTTCCATCACCCCAGTTCAATTTTAAACTTTCCACCAACTTATCACCCACCCCATCCCATTACAATATATTATAACGATTGAAATGAAAGTGAAGATCGAATCTAACCGCAAAAACAATATCTGCTCTACAAGGCGCCATCTAGGCATTTAAACCTAGAAAAAATTATAGAGTAGGCAGATACGTGCTGTTAAGATTCCACTTTATTTAAATATTCTGATCGTTAGCCCAAGTCACTAGCTCAGCGGAGACACAGAGATAAAAATCTATATCTTAATTTATATCTTAAATATCAATAAATAAAAGCCACTGCCAGAAATTAACACATAAAAATATTTATTTATGCACATATAAAATAACATTTAAATTTTGAGGAATAAGTTTAACATTTTAGATTTTTATATTAACTTTTAATTTTACATTTAACTAAGTTTCAATGAGTTTAATATTTTATTTAGATAGTCAAGTATGAATAGACTATATAGATCTGCATTTGAAAAGAAAATATTCTTCCCTGATTTAACCTTAGGCAACAAATTTCGCAACCAAACTGGCACCAATCCATCTGATACATTCATGTGTTCAATGTAGCATGATACGACAACACAAAATACTATACTGTCAGGAAAATACATCTGATCAGTAAGTAGATTAGAGAAGACATGGTCTCTCCACCAACAGGAATGTGACATCTGTTGGCGAGTAGAACAATAAACAAAAAACTCTATAGGAATGGACTGCAGTCTTCTGCCGACTTACAAACCCATCCATAGGCAAACAGAAGGTGTGTGGCGTATATATGCAATCCTGCCCATAGCGGACCTCATACTACATCTACTAATTACACAAATATATCCAATCCATTGAGCCAATTCAACCACGAAATGAATAACCTAAGATTACCCTCCCTTAATATAACTTTACAAAACTATATAGCCATTCACGCCCGACTTAAATTTAACATTTAGATACGTTTGCACAAATGAATTTTATAAAATTTGTTTTAAAATGTTGAGTATAGATCAGCTGCACAGATTCCATGGTCAAAAACATTCCAAATTAAACACAACCGATCAAAATACAAAGTCATCGATAAGCGTCACTTGCATAGGGAATATACAAATCCCATTAGCATTCATCGTAAGATGCCACAGTGATATCGTTGACCTATACTAATAGAATGTGAAAACCACAACATAATCAACCGCTAAAGAATCTATGCAACGTCTATACCCAACCTAAATTTCATCATTTAAAATTTAAACAACAAATAATTTATACAATAAGAGAAAAAAAAATGGAAATGATTTTTATCAATCGGAAAAAATATAAAATTAAACATTATTAATTTGATTTAAAAACTTACAAAAGTCAGATAAGAGTCCATTTTAACATTTAAGTTGGCTTGTTTATCAATTTATAAAACTTGACGAAAGTTCTTAATTGATTTTAATAATTGTTCATTTCATATAGCTTATGATAGAAGAGTCCAGGTTCCTGTTTTTAATTCCTGCAACGCCTCCATTGGAAGATAATGTTCTGGAGATGGCAATAGCTGGTTCAAGGTATCACAGTCTTTTCCTTTTTCTTTTTTAAATAGAGAGTGTGGTATGTGCATCCTACCACAACTCTCAAACACACCACGCTGGAACTCAATATTTCTCTTTTTATAGTAAATCTCCAGATTGAATGAACAAAGACGTCACTAATCCAAATTTTCATTCGGGTCTGGGCTGAGGCTTGGTGCTTCCATTGGTCAAGCTAAAATCTCTTTATTCTCTTATCTAATTTACTCTCTGACTTTTTAATTAGACAGCTTTTGGATAATTAATAAACAATCATTTCCATTTACAGATTACAGGAATTAATTAATACCTGTTTTTATTTTTACTTACGTTATTTCTTTTTTAAACTATTTTTATATTTAAATCTTTTTTTATATATAAAAAAAAAAATACATTCAAATACCTTTTTTTATTTATTAAAAAAAAAAAATTTTAAAGTTTAGCATCTGTGCGAATATATACGTTTAACAAACATTTTAATTTTAGCATTTAGTTTTTTTTTCTTTTTAACCTTTTAACCGCTAATTAAATCATTGGTTGTATGAGGTAAAAATCAAAGCTTTTAATTGGCCAACTCACAAACTGAAGACAAAGCCTATTGTTAAAACATATTCGCCTATAATATTAAATTCAACTCAGATACGTTTATAAAAAGTATATTATTAATTTTTCAGGTTATGAAGAGAACGAAAGTTCTTTCAAAAATAAATTACTATTTATTTATTCTAAAATATTCAATTTTGGCAACATAAAAGCTATAATATAAACAAAAAGATCGACTTTTACGTTATAGAAAAGTAAATATTTCTTTTTACTACAGCTTCAATATTTTTACAAAAATCTTCGATATTTTTCGAAAATAATTTTGTTTTTTTAGTTTATTTTTTAAAAATTATTTTTAATTTGTCAAAATATTCTTTTATAATACTTAAAATTGGATTCAAAATGAAAATCTCAGCGTTTTTCTTTATTTTCTTTGATCAGGCGGTTTCTTTGTTCTTTCCAGCCAATCAGAATGTCTTTTTCGGCTGAGAGCTTGCTAAGAACCAATCACAAATAATGTTCTTTCTTTGTTTAGGTTTAAATGCGTTTTTTTTTATTTTTTACTTGTAAAATAAGTCGGAAGAGGTCACCATCGTACAGAACTTTTAAAAATCTCTTAGAAACAAATCGAACGAATTTTTTAGCATAAGAATCGGCTGAGTTATAGTGACGTCAACTGCTTACGAGAGGTCGCGTCAAAGACAGGCTAAACATTAATACACTTATTTTTATATGCGAACTTAAAAGTTTTTATTTCAATTTAATGTAACGACATATTTATATATCATTACAATATATATATATATGGATTTGTTGGGGTACAATTCTAAGCAATAACATGCTACATTAAAAATAATTTATTTTTCAAATATTCAACTCAAATCTTGGTATGTGGTTGTAGAAAGGCTCTAAGAACATTAATTTTGATTGTTTTAATTATTACATATTCTTTTAATTATGGTTCTGCCAATAGCCAACTCTTATGTTAGTATTTATTTGTTAATTAAATTATTGTTGTTGTTAATAAATGTCTATTTTTTTTGTGGCTTCACATCTTAATTAATAATTTTTCACACTAATCTTCTTCTCCTTCATAGAGCTCGACTCAAAATATAAATGGAAGTTGTCTTATATAAATAGAAGATGGTAGCTAAAGTTAAAATATGTCGCTATAATGATTCAAAGTCATATTTTCCCAAAAAATCATTTTTCAACCATCTTATAAAGAACATCAATTGTCTCATATAAATGTTAATTTATTGGACAAAAATATGGCCCTTTTTATCTGAATCCGAAGTTCCTAAATGATAAATAAATCAAACATTAATATTTTAAGAGAGTGAAATTTTATACCAATTTTTATAATTATTAACCAAGCCAACTGTTCCAAATAATCAAAATAAAAATTGTAATAATTTTAACAGACGTATAACTAAATTATAGCTGTCAACACTGTGAATATAAACTTTTTCATGAAGCAAATAAATGTAAATACGTATTCAACCTTAGATGTAACTATATGTTACACTATGCCCATCATCTAGCATTAAATATTGAATGCCTTTAAAAAAAAATTTCGAATTACATTCGACTATTAATAAGAACACATACATTAATATATACATGACATTTCAAATAGTATTATTCACCTCTCTCCTCCAGATATTGCTGTATCTGATCAGTGACAGTACCATCATGGAATCAAATCTGGTTCTTTAGATTTTTGAATATTAAATTTTTAAGTTAACATTCCAAACAATTTATTAGGTTCCTCCTTATTTGTCCACTTTTTCCTTAAGAGAAATGACCTCTTTGAAAAGTGATTGAAGGAGTACAAACTGTTGATTAGAAAAGACGTGTGTCTAATGGATTAAGTATGTATCAATGATCATACGTTCAATCAGGAAAATGCACAAATAATGGATAAAATTTAAAAAAGCTGCTCACATGATAATAATAAGTAACTCCATAAATCTACTAAGTGTGACTGTATGTAACTTCGTTCTTAGGAACACTTGGAAAAATTTAAGAGGAGTCTTATATATAAGTATATAAAAGTTCTAATGATGGGTGCCTTTAGCAGAATGAATCAATTGATTAGAGCATTTACTTAAAATTCAATATTCATGAGTTTAAATGTCTAGGTTCAGTTTCATTTCTATTATTGTCACTGGTGAGACCAAAAACACCTGAGGAAGTGAGGTCAATAATACACTCAAAACATTAAATATATGTTATCCTGTGTGCTATTACTAGTAGCTGAATGTATTTTGAAAAATGCAAATAAAGTTTAAAAATTTTTCTAAAGATATTCAATATTTAATATTAGACGATGGAAACAGTCCAACATATAAGTAAACCTAAAATATCATCATCACAAATCTTCAGGCAAACACTCAAACTTAGTTGCCCTATGAATATGCTTATTTTCAGCATTACGTAATAATGAAGAAGCTTATTTTATATACATAACTGACATTTTAATGTACAATCATAGTTGCAAGTTGATTGCCCAAAATTACTCGTAAAATATAACATCTGATTTTCACTTATATTAAATGATACTTCAAGAGTGTAAGAATAATAATTTGACCAATTTTTATATCCCTACAGTTACTTAATTCATACTTTTTGTTACAATATATATAAATCACTTCTGTAAAAATTACAAATTTACACTGAAGTGTTAAGTGTTGATTGTATATATGTGTGATGATAATCTGGACCAACTGATGAGTTCTGGTATAGCATGAATTCTGTATATTGGTGATTATTTATCTTTTTGACATGTGTGTGAGCAAGTGTGTCCGCAATATGAGAGAGCATAGATAGTTGACGGTCATGTGAAAGTCTGAGTTCAAATCGCCTATTACAAATTGGAGTGCAGGTATGAAAAAGCCTGTATTGTAGAAAAAAAATCATATATTAAAATAAATAATTTCAGTAAAAATTACAAATTTACATTAAATTGTTCATGTAAATTCTATTTAAATATCTGTCAATAATAAATTATAATATACTTGATTATTTATTTTAAAAATGCCATTAGGTGAAGAAAAATGTTAAATTCAAATTTTAGTAATTTATAAGACAGTCTCGCTGCTATTTAAATGTTTAAACAGAATTTTGGCAGTTAGAAATATTAACGGATAGGAGGTTTATTTCTGCTATTAATAATACAAAGTAATATTTATATATTTTTTTTAAAGTTAGCTACAAATGCAAAATTTTGATAAATGAGATAATGTATGAATAGATATTAAAGATTAAAATAATAAAGTTGTTACACATATAAGTATTGCATAAAGACTGAATCAGGCTGATCAGTAACAAGAAGTTGAATGGCTTTTTTGTTTGAAAGTCTGACACTATACCAGTGCACTAAATCATATAGGGCATGCTCATCTGTTTTATCACCTGAGACAAGTTATAAAAACTCCATTATTGAATTTATTAAAAAGACTATAAATACTTGTTTGATACAGTCTGCTTATCATATCTCACCTTGCCTTTGAATAATGGACTAGTCCAGATTCCATCATCTTTAGATCAAATTGAGGGTTCATCACCAATTTATGCATATACAGATAGATAACGCATTACCAATGGCAAGAACAGACCAATATTCAATGATCTCACTAAATCCAAATGTGTTGCAATATGATGATTCATACATTGGTTTGCAACATAACAATTCTCACATTGGTCAAGGTATATATATATATATAATTCACTGATAAACAAAGTGGATGACAAATATGTAATTTGAAGTCTAAAAAGTGAAGCATGACTTAGAAATAATGTGAGCAAATAAAAATTTAAAGTTAATTAAGTGAAAAAGCACTATTTTATAATGATGCTCTTGCAGTGAGTTAGAAACAACTGTGTATCAAATTTTTGTTTTTATCAGCATATTTTACACTTAACTCAAGGTTTGTATTGCAATTTTATCAACATGTAATTGATTTCAAGGTCCATTACAGTGCAATTATATAATAGTGTAAAATTCCAGACTATTTTCTATCATGTCACGTATATTTTGCAAACAACCATTACTCATTGAGGGGACTTAAGATATATGAATGTCTAGTTTTCTGTAGCCAACTTAATAGTTAATCCAATCTTTTGGGGCATTATATGATATTTAAGCTTAATTTTAATGGCTTACTTTTTCACTTTCTTATGCCACTAAGTTGTAAGTTTTAAAATCAATGATTGTTACCAGATGGCAGTGCTTAATAAATCCCAATAATGAAGTTATGGAAGAATAAGTATGAACAAAGTGATTGTATGTTATTGGTTTTTATACTGGGTTTGGGAAAAGATAAAGAGGATTTAGATATGAAGGTCATGTAGTTGACAAAGATTATGTTGTGGAAATGGGATGGAGCAAGATATGGGAAAACTTAGGGTGGGGAATAGAAAGGGAAAGTTAAGTGGCTAACATGTTTCTCTGGACATAGATGCTGAGAGATTCCTGACTCTGTTTAAGAAGTCACAATGCATCATATCACATCCTATACTTTTCTATCATAAATCCACCAGTTTTTCAGTTTGAGCTGATAGTTTGATAGCATGACATAAAGATAAACCTTTGCTGATGAAATCCGTAAGCTTGAAACTAGTTTGGGGATCTTGGATAGGAGAGCACATAATAGGAATATGTTAAGCATTATTATTTGGTAACTATTACTATTTCCTGAAGCTTACATTAAGTAGCATAATGAAGATAAAAAAGACACCATTTAAACAGAAATATATATGCTAAAGTCATATGATATTTTATTGGTTTATGCTTAAATTTATTAGCAACCAAACATAAGCCCTGACTATTTTCAACACCTTCTCTATGAAATAATTAGCAGTTGCAATGAAACACCAATTTAACCAATTAGATTTCAGCTTTTTTTTAACCAATTGCATTCTTCTATACAAACAGCTAAAATAAAATTCTAAATTATGGATATTTATAGTGAATTTTATTTGTAAATCTTTAAGCCAGATTTATTGAAAAAAAGCATATTTAAGAACGTACGTTAAACATCTAATTTAAGAGCTGAAAACCTCTCTGCTACTTTATTCAAGAATAATCTATTTTAATTGTGAATAAATATGCACTGTATGCTAATGCCAACCACTTTGAACCCAAGCTAATATGACTATGTAGCAATTAAATTTGATAACAGATCAGTTCTCTGTATGTATGTGAGATCCAATACAGTTGACTGATAAAATCCAATTTCAAGGACAATTATCTGGTAGAAAAACGTTAGTATGCTGAAGTAAATCAAATTATTTTTATTTATGAAGCTTAGAATTTTTATCTTAGGATTATATCCCATAGTCAACCCAAATAATTTTTCAATATTGATCAATAAATGGATAACTAGCTATCTATAACTAGAGGTTAAAATGATGATCAAGATCATTTTAAGCCCTCATCAATCAGCAATTGCAAATCTGGTGAGCTTTGCCTTCTCAGTTAATATTCTTAATAAAAAGGTTTGAGAAGCCTGTGACCTGCACTGGAATAATTATTAAAAAAATTTATTTTACATATAAATATTATGGTTTGATTTATATTTATGCTTAAAATATTAAACAACTACACAGAGAACTGACAAAGTGAACTACTGTTCACAATGCAGATCTACCAGGAAATGATTAGAAAATATAAAGAGAAAATTATTATATTTGAAGTTCTGCTTTCTTTGTAAGCTATGTCCAATTGTTTTACCTTCCTTTCTTCAGCAACATTGTCAGAGTTGGTTTATTAGGTCAGACAGTGGTTTGTGGTCTAAGAATTCAAAATGGCCATGAGCGCATACTAAATCAGTACCCATTTTAAATAGAAACAATTATTCTCACCCTTTTCTTATTAATCAAAAATTATTAAATTCTTAATTCACTTTTAAAATTTCCTTGAATGACTATTTAATGAAACAAATAAACATTAAATGAAACCTAAGCATAGGAGTTGGTAGAATCTGTTATGTTACTTTAGTTTTACATTTGGTGCACTTGTTCTAAACTGAATATTTTTTAAAAATTATTAATAATAATGATTCAGATTAATTAAGTGCTTCATTCTATAAAAAGGTCTACATCTAAAATAATAAATTAAGAAAAACTGTTATGTCAATAATGATTTAATATATGAGCAGTGGGATAACTATATAAATTGGGCCCAAAGGCAGAAATTTTGGATTTTTCAAAATAATTTTCAATTTCTTACATCATATAATAATGACAATTTATGAAATATAGTTAATAATTGCTTTCATGCAAACATATTTTAATTGCTTTGCTATAGATTTTCAAGTTTATGGGCACTGCATGGACCTGCAGATATTGCTTTTCTTTATAATTTGGTATTCAGGGCATCCCAGTGAAAAAATGACTGGCTTTTTATCCAAATTACCTGCAGGACTATCTCTGAATCAACGAAGCATATGATATATAATAACCTTGGGTAGATATTCACAACAAAAATTTTAAAGCCTGTCTGGATTGTGAGTTATCATAACATGATTTCAATCATAAATGCAAGATTGCATTTTGTTTTAAATTAGTAAAACTGGTACTGAGGTATTTGAAGTGATCCAAACAGTGTATGGTAAAGAGTCCATCATAGTAAGAACACCTTCAAGTAGTTTTGTAGATCTCATGATGTCAGGAATAATCCATTAATGTACAAAAACATTTTTCACAGTTTATAGTATAACTCATTATGCAGACAAATTAATAACTTAAAATTTTTTAGTGAATAGTTAATCTATGCCATTATATAAGCATGTTGCCACATTTAGAAGAGAGAAACAGTCACCCATCATTGAAACCCATTGTACTTTTTTATGATTTATTTTATTTAGTTTTAGAACACACACAATTTTATTTCATCCACTGCTTTGTTATGTAGATCATTTTAAATAAATACATAAAACAGCCTAATATTTCACTTCAGGACAAACTGCAACAGACACTTATAAAGGAACAGTGAATTAGAAGAACATACTTAGCAGGCTTAATAACTGCCAAGTGCTGAGGGTTAGAGTGTTTTTCATTTTTGCTTTACTCTATAGCTAAGAATAGTTAGTCAGCCTTCACTGTCCAATGTTATATGGATAGTTGTGTATCATCTATCTGATAGCGAAATACTAAGACTCTGAAAATGAAATTCATTTGATTTGAATTCAAACCCCAAATTATAAGCATGATAGATCATGATGAACCAGATATCTTAGAGAAAATCCTAAGTCTCTTGAAATAAAATTTATTTGGCTTGGATTCAAACCTGAGGTTATAACAATAACATATGGATGCTATATTTTTCCAACAGGGTGCCCCAGTTATCTGAGAGCTAAATCCTTAATCTTTTGAAATGAGAAATTGCATTTGGCTTGGATTCAAACCCTGGATTATAAGCATGACATATGGATGCTATATCTCTTCACCATAGTGTATCAGCTGTCTGGGTGTAAAATACCAAGTTTCTGGAAACTCATTTGGCTTGGGTTTAAATCTAGGTGCATGACAGATGGGTGCTATATTTTTCTATTATGAAACCAAAAGCCTCTTTAATCATTTAAAAGATATAATTTTTAAGAGTTGCTTTAGTAACCAAAATTAATGAGCCTTCATCTGATTGCTGATAAATCAATTTTAAAAACTCATATAAACATTTCTATCATTTTTAGAAAGCAGAAGAAAATAAAATAAAGAACATTAAAAAAAAACAAAAACAAGACTGAATCCTTAAAATCATAACTAATAACAATTTCCCACTTATTCTATTTAATAATAACAATAAATATCGCATATATAAATGAATTTTAAAGACATAATAATTATTTTATATTTGTAAATAACCTGTGTTTTTTATATACACTTTGGATATTATTGTAGATCAAAGTTTAGCGAAATCTACCGTTATGTTTTAAATTCACAAGAGATTCATTAGATATGATACAACAAAAGATGTTAAGTCTTCTAAAAGCAAAATAGAAAAAAAAAGTTTGTTAATGATTGGATATTTGTTAAAATTCATTTTGATTACTGTATGTAGAATTTTAAATAGCATTCTCAAAAAATATGAATAATTCATTCACTGACAGACTAGAAAGATAAAAAAAAAATAAGATCCATATAATAACTTTTCTTTTGTTACTTTTTTTTTTTCAATTTCAGAGCGAAACTGACTTTACACAAAATACATCGGTATTGTTATGGTAATTAGCCGTTGTTTACTCATGATTGAGAATGAGATGGCATTTTATATAATGTTAATCTTAAACCCACACTTGTGAAATTCTACTAGTTAATATATAAATTTAGCCTTCACATTAATAATAGTGATATTTACTAAGGCAATAAACCTAAGGCATGTGCGCTTGAAAATGCGAAGGTAGAGACCTCTACAGGTCTTAACCACAAGCAGTTTAACACAATGTATTGACGTAACTACTATTGGGCACAGTTACGCAGTAGTTAAAGACAAGCTCTGAAAACTTTTTCAAATTAATTATTAAAATTGTAGTGCATAATCGCGGACACCAATGTTGGCAGCTATGTTTTTTAATTATTATATATTTTCGTCAGCATAATTATCCCGTAACCTTAATGAATATCACAAAAATATGTCAATAAATTTTAAATAAAATAAATTTAATAACTCAAGCTACAGGGATTTTTTTAAATATCTGTATGAGGATTTTTATGAAGTTATATCTGTAAATCATCCTATAATGTTCAATACTTTCCAGGTATCAAAATAAACCATAGATTCATTAGTCACATTTTTTTAAATAGCATCCATAACAATAGTAGCTGTGTGACTTTAGTACTCATCAGACTCTCTGCATAAGACACTGAATAACCATCATTGTAGAAGTATTTCCCCTGTTGTTTTTTCTGTTTGCTTAACAATCTTTAGCATTTACACATCTGATATTCTTAAAAAAAGTAATTAATTACATGTTCTGAATAGAAAAGTAAACTGGAATTTATAATCAATATATTGATATTTTTAATATTAACTAGTAAAACATATGAGTTGTGGATACATGGTAATTATGCTACTCAAAATATATAATAAAAAACATGGCTGCCAATCTTGGTGTCCGGGATTATCCTACAATATCATTAAAATAATCAAATGGATTTGAAATGACAAGAAGTTAGTTCTGGAAGTGTCACAACTGTAAATTAATTTTATGTTCTTTCACTCCAGTAATATAAGAATTGTTTATTTTTTAAGAAAAATATTATTTTTTGATTTGTTTTGGCTAGTAAAGATATTCTAATACATTTGCCATTGTAATGACTCAATCCTCTTACATTCTCACAGCTTTTATTGCTCTATCTGGTGAGAGGTTTCGGAAATGCTCAATCTTTCTATTTTATAAAATCTTTATTTTATACTAAAACTCATTAAATTGGACTTGATTTTTTTAAATTTAATTTTATAAGTGAATCATATTCTACAAAATAACATTTGATTAATAAGTGTATCAAAAATGTTATGACATATTTACATAAACAATCATATATAAATATTTAATTTATATAGCATGATGTTATAAATTATAACTAAGTGTAGCTTGTTCCACTGCATATACACTTTACAGATTTAATGTTAATTATAATGAATACCCTCCTTTCCAAACACAAGATAAAGTCTTTTTGTTAAAGTGATTAATTAAATTTCATGCTCTCAGTTCTAAATGCTCTAGATTTGCCTATACATATAGTTTGGGTGAAAAGAATAGAGTGGATCCATTCTATTTTTTAAAAAGACTTTATCTTGTATTTGGAAAGAAGAGTATTCATTATAATTAGTGATAGATCTGTAAAGTGCATGTGCAGTGGAGTAAACTACAGTTATTATTATAAACAATCATAGTAAAAATTAATAAATTCATTTTATTGTAAGTTTTTTTATGCAAATGAATGAGGCTAGATTTATGATAATTATATCAAATTTTTCTTTAAAATCTGATATTTTATTACAAAAATTACAATATTTTAAAAGATTTTAACAATAAGCAAATTTTCATAGCTGATGATGTAATGGATACTGTCATTTCTTTCTGAAACTTTCCTGTTATCTGGAGCCAGTTAATTTTTTTATATCAATTTATCATTTTTGACTTTCAATGTTCAAATGAATTCTGTCAAATACATCTTCAAATGCTGCCATTATCAATTTCTGGAGCCATCAAATTTTCAACTCAGCATGCCAATTTTTGATACATGTCTATGTTAAACTCAGACTATCAATTCAAGATACACATTTATTTTTAATTAATATTTTATATGAGCATTTATAAAAAAAATAATAATAAGAGTCACAAAATATTGCTGAATAAAAAGGTATTAATTGATTTGTTATTTTTTTTCATTAAATAATTTATTTTTTCTGCTTTCTATCCATATTCACTGTCTTTGACCCAAATAGAATCCATGGTATTATTGCAAAAGAAAAGAATACTGCCAGCTAGGATGCTATGTCAAAGAAATTATAAAATGAATCTCTACTGTGGTTCATGTTTTACATGGACTTTCAGATATTCCACTTGTTGAAAGAAGGCTGATATCAACCATAGAAATTGGTTCACCAACAAATAAAATTAAATGGCTCCAGATAACAGGAAAGTACTTTTTTCTTTATATTACAGTCAAGTTTATTAATTATTTCTAAAAATAAAGAATAAATAAATAATAGTATATTTCTTTATAATAATCAAACAATTAATGTGTAAAAATAATCAAAAATATTTTATAAAAATGCAAAAAATTATTTTAAATTGTACTTCAAAATCTTCATATAAAAACTAGACCAAAATGATATGAATAGTCTCTGGGTATTTTTGTCTGTCATAGTCTCCCTCTTTAGACTCTTTTTCAACTTTAACATCAATAAAAATATGCTAAAATCTACTTTTTGAAAAAAAAATCATTATCACTTAAGATAACATTAATAATGTGGTCTAAAGATACAGGACAACAACACATTTTCTGAAGAAACTTTAAATAATTTTCAGCAGTGTTAGCTGAGAAGTCATCACAGCTGCCTTACAAGCAAGTAGTTGGTTGCAGACAATTGTGGGTTCACTCCTGGCAGATGCTATGACATAGAGGGAAAAGGTGAGGATATAGAAGTTAAAGGTGAGGATATAGAGATTAAAATAATTAAAGTTGTTACATAAATAACATTAATATAAAAGTTATAAATAGCTGTTCATTTGTGAGTTTTCTTTGATGGTCTATTATTATTTTTTTCCAAAATTCTGCATTCTAGATTTGAAACAGTAACATGATCTGATTGTAGTTAGCCAATGACTAATTAAAATATGTAACTGTGTATGCTTTTAGTTATTTATATCTAAGAAACACTTTTAATTAAACTTGATTCAATTGGTATAATTAAAAAATAAAGCACCAATCTTCATTTTTTTAAAAATGTTTTTTTTCTTTTAATACCTAGAGAATGAAACAAAATTAATACTATAAATAATAAAAAAAACATTCTTCTGATGTTTCTATTGTTTAAAACAACTTTTTGAGGGTTTAAATAAAACAAAATATTAGTGTAAATGTATTATAAAATGCTTTCAAAAAATGAAAAAAAGAGATATAAAATATCAACTTCTTAATATATATATATACAAACAAACCACATATAAAATATGACTTGGGAAGATATATAATACTTAAATTTTTAAAATAAAAAAGTATTTTTGTTGCATGTGTGTGAATATATATATATATATTGAAACCATAAAAAGAATATTGTATGTGACAGCATGTCAATAGTATGGAAGTGCCTATTCCTAACTTAACTTATACTTCGCAATACATACAAGTTTTATATATTACTACATAAGCTAAAACTATTCTATACTTTAATAATATATTCACATTTAATAAAATAATAAACGAATTTTTCAGGGTTATTCAATAATGATACATGTACTCTTAAACTTGCTATATTTTAATGAATAATCCTTTTGCAAATATAATGTTTCTTGCTATAAGAACTAATCAAAAATAACTTAATCTGTGTTTAAAACTAAGGCTAGCAATTTTAAGTATAAAGTTGATTAATGATTTATTCCATAGTTATATAAAATTAAAAAATATATGCTTGGCTGTAAAGTGTGTCTATGCATTTTAGGATATGACAATGTAAAAGGGATTTTATTTAAATCATCTTACCCAATACTTTTGTATCTAGAATAGTATCAATACAATAATGATGTATTCAATCCAAATAGATTTATATGTGATTTAATATCTCAAATATGCCTTTTATCTCATAAATATTCAGTGAAGATAATGTCAAAAGAGAAGTATTAAAAATTAGCAATTGCTTTATTTTATAATATAAAATAAATAATAAAAACAATGATAACAATAAGAAAATTATATAAAATATCTAATAATTATGAATATTTATTTTTTAAATCTAATTCCGAACTTAGGATAGGAATAGTGTATTCTCATACAGTGTTATGAAGACACTGACATTAAATAGGAGCAGGTTGTTTATTATTTCAAAAAAAAAAAAATCCTCAATTAAAATACTGAAGAACAACAAACACTTCATTCGATTTAAAAATAGATAGTTTTTTTGTTTTAGAGTTGATAATATATAAACGAAAATATAATGAAAATGTTATTATTTAAAGTAAAATAATAGTTTTAGACTAAATATACAAAAATAAAAGAGGTTTTTTCTTTTATAGAGAATCAAGTTATGTAAATGAGAAAAATATATATAAATAAAACCTGTAATAAATGGAATGAAATGTATAATAATAAATAGAATTTTTCATAAAATCTAAAAGAATAAACAAAGCATAATAAAATAAATAAAATCTTCCAAGTAAGTGTGGATTGTATTTAGGTTGATAGTCATGGAGGTAATGTATAGATAAAGATCAGTTGTGGAAAGTATAGTAATCATAATGAACAAAACAGGGAAAAGCTCACAAGATAAGATTCCAGAAGAAAAATTCCTGGGCCCATCCAAAATTCACTGGAAAAAATAGTCCCAATTTTGTATTCTAAAATATGTGCAGAAGTCATAAGTCAGTTCGCCGAGTAAGGTTCCAGTGGAGAAATTTCCTGGGCACATCCAAAATTCACTGGATGAAATAATCTCAATTATTATTGAAAATGTGTGCACTGGGAACAACCAGAATAAGTTGTTAATCAGTTCTTTGGGGGAGAATCCCCACATCTCATAAGTATTGCCAATAGCATAAATCAAGTGTGTCAGTTGATGAATCCTGCCATTTACAGTGACCCTTTTTTCACTTTCTGGAATGCAGTCCCATTGGAGCAAGTCATGGGTTCATCCAAATGTTTGGTAGAAACTCCCAAAATAGAAAGCTTTGTTTATATATATATGTTAGTCAGTATGAGTCAGGCAAATCCTGCTTCTACCTCAGTCAAAATCCCTGTTCACATCACAAAGATGAATGTTGTCCTCATAGTCATCATACAGCACTTAATTGTTGGAATCAACATTGATATCTAGAAAGAAAGGTAGCTTAAGAAAGGTCATCTTCTGTGCTATGTTGATCTGTAGCAATTCTAAAACTTATTTGGTAAAAAAATATTACATAAATAATAATTAAAAAAATCAAGTAGTAAAGCTAAAACATAATAATAATAATAATAATAATAATAATAATAATAATAATAATAATAATAATAATAATAATAATAATAATAATAATAATAATAATAATAATTAAAAATAAAATGTTGGAGATGAAATGGGTCATGTTGGAGATAAAATGGGTCAAAGGATGCATTTTATCATCAAATTGAGTGCCATATAATGTACTGTTAATGAACAGTGTTACACATCCATATTTTTTATTTAAAAATTAAGTTAAGAATAAATTATAAGTGGCTTAAAGATTTCTTTTTTAAACAAAAATGTAAAAAATAAAAATATTGCATCATATTTTCTTTTAGCATAAAACTTCTTAACAGGAAGGGGGGATGTATAATAGAACTAAAGAAAAGTTAAAAGTCTCTTTTCTCTCTCTTCCTTTGTAAAAAAAACTTTTATAATATATAAAATAAACCAATGTGAAATCGGACTAAAATTTAGACTCTAAAAATAAAATGTTTGTAAAATTTTGAAAAATGTAATTAATTAGTTTATAAGATTACTGATTAAATTATATTAATTAAAAAAAAACTATTTTATCTAGATCATTTAGATGAATCTGAATGGATTAAGATTAAGGCAAATGTAAAAATCAATTAATTAAAGAAATGTAAAATTAATTAAAAGACTGATTTCAAGTTAAGATCAAAATTAAAATAATAAAAAATTAAAACAATAGGACAGAAAAAGTATATAAAGTCCCTCTCTCTATTGTTATACAGTATGTTTTGTGATATACAGTTTGGTCTGCATTTTATGATCAAGTTATTCCAATGATCAATTTTTTATTAGCCTGGAGTCAGATTCATGTTATGGTTATATAGTTGGGACTGCAATTTTCTAGATCATTCATATGTTTGGACAGAATGCATAATCCAAAAACAGAGATCAGGATATTCAGATTGCAGTAGTAAGCCAGTCAATTGCTGCTGCAGTCAACATCCATGCAAAAGCCACAGATGTAGCAACATGCATTGCTAGACAACTTTACCCAAAAACCCTTAACAAAAACAAAAACAACTGAATCTTGGCTGAACAAATGCCAGGAACAATGGCTAGATTTTAATTAAATGCTCTTGCAACTTCTCTCATTGTCAGCACAAGGAATGGAAAAGAAGTCATGGAACCATTAGTGGAGACTAAAAAGCTAACCAGTTGGAAACTGGAAATCATGAAAACCTAGATAAAGATATTTGAAATATATTCTAATCAGAGTCTAGACTCTTTATTTTAAATGAATGAACTTTAATTAATGGACTATCAAATAGTAAATATAAATATGTTAATTATATATCAACCAGTGCTATATCATAGGGTTAAATATTTGGATTTAAATATTTCCAAAGAAAGTAATAAACTAGTATATAGAATGTTGCTAAAGCCATCCAACCTAAGAGAATATATACATCCTAAAGCTAATATCCCAAATACACATAAATGGGCAGGATTTAAGGCTTTTTTATGCCAAAACTATCGCCTTTGTTGCTTCGAAGCAGATAGAAAGAAACAACACAGAACTATACACTAAACATTATTAAGTATTGGTTTCAAATTAAATGCTACTAAAACACGTATATATAACTTTTATAATAATATCAATAAGCAATGGATCAAGGATGATAGAAAGTATTTATATGTTTTATAAAAAATATTACACCAAAAATAATAAAGAACCTCCCAAAGGACTATGAAATAAATATATAGACACCTCTTAATACTAATAGGGCAATTAATAATTCTAAGAACTATATTAATAATGAATACACTCCCCAGGTTGTTTATGGAGAGACATGCCCTCAAATAGGGCATAAGGCTATATACATCAGTGAAACACATGCTAATATTGCCACCACATATCAACACAGATATTTGTATAATAAACCCCAAACAAATAAAGATGAAACTAGGTCAATATTCTGGTTAGCACCAATTTTGCAACCACTCACATTTTTGAACCTTCTAAAGCCAGCATTATTTGTTCAGAGAGAAATTATGTTAAAAGAAAAGTGAAGGAGGTCTATTTAATATCCAATAATAACAATGCCATCAATAAAAGAGAGGCTTGCTTTACTCTTTCCAAAGTAAGGAATATTTAGTGATTTGCATATTTGAATATTTTATGAGAATATTTACATGCAACTAAAAATCATTACTTATAATGTATCATCAATTAAATAGCTATGATTATGGGGTTTAAATATTTCCCTGAAAGCACTTAGCTATAAAGGATTTTTAATTTAAAGGAAGCTTCACTGGTTGATATACAATTAACATATTTATATTTATTATTTAATAATTTAATGGTGAAGGAAATAAATAATTAATGGACTACTATAACTATTGCCTAAAGTCATTTATATTTTTTATGTAAAATTTATTATTTTATATTATATTAAATATATGTGTGCATGAATAATTAAATATTAATGTTTGCCTTAATTGTTATTTTGTCTATTTTCACTTTCTCTCATCACCGGGTCACCAGTAAATTAGTGTATAGTTATTTTATGTGTTAAGTAAATATACTGGAACCTGAGACAGATTGTGAGTTAGTCATGGGACATTTCAAATACTGGATTGTGGGCCTGCCATCCAGTCATGCTAATTATAAATTATGATTATCTGGAGCCTGAGGTTGATCTCTAAACAAATAAAATGCTTTGGATAGCAGGGATTTGAATCTAACAGTCAAGGTGGGCCACAGTTTGGAAATGTGATCATGTTATACTTTGCATAGCTCAGTCTACTCATGGGTATCACTGATGGCTCTGCTATTGATGGTATTCACCCCACTGCATGAAGGGCTGGTCTGTTCATGAAATATTAAATATATATATATATAAAATTATGTTAAATAAGTTTGAAACCCAATTAAACAATTTCTATTAAAGGGATCCGGTTGAAGATATTGTACTGCCAATGAATATATATATGTAAAAGAACATACATATACTCTGCAATTGCATATCAAAACATTTATTAATAAATGATCAAATTAATTTTAAAAAAATGATTAAGTTTACATAAAAGTGAAGTATAAATTATAATATGTTTTAAAGAGTTTTTTTTAATGCAAACTTGCAAAAGTAAAGTATTGCATCATCTTATCATTTAGAAAAACTAAAAGAGTGTTTTAATATTAAAGAGTGAGTAGGAAGGGGGAATTAATTGTAAGTAAAAAGTTAAAACTGGTTCTTCCCTTTTTATAAATCTAAATTTAAAAAAATGTAAAATGAAACGGAACTACCAATGTAATTTGCAAAAAGAAAACATTTAAATGTAAATTCATTTAAAGATTACTTGACTGACAAAGAAAAGAAAAAGAAATAATAACTCCCATTGCACTAATTAAAGAAACAAAGGAAAAGACTATGGACATTATCTTATCAAACATTAAATTAAAACTAAGCAAGAAGTTAGATTAAAAGAGAATACAAAATTAATTAAGGAAATATAAAATTAATTAAACCAGATCACAGTAAGATAAATAGAAAATGAGGGAGAAGCATATAAAAGAACTGAGAGATTCAATCATTCACATTATATAGTCTATATTCATTATTATTATTGCCAGATGCAGCAAAATTATCATTCAGAATTATTGTTTTATAAAAAAAACTTTTAAAGATAAGCTGGTGAAAGGCCATCAGCATTTCCAGCATGTGGGGGCATCTATCTATATTCACTGAAGGGCACCTTAGCAGCATGCAGTGCTAAACAACAAACAGTGTGTGTGGCTAGCCTTCAATCCTTAGTTCATGCTCACCTCATGATCTGTAAACTATGGAAAATCTCTCCTTCATTGAAAAGTGGGAAATCAGTAAGAAGTCAAACCATTGATGGAAAGAAAAGACCAACCAGTTGGTGATCAACAAATCATGAATCAATAAAAGTGTGACATGCTATCTGAAAAGAAAAATCCTAGGTAAATAAAATCTGTATTAGCCCATTTTAAAGATTAGAATAGTTATGTGCATGAAAGATTTTAATGAATTTTATTAACTACAGCCACAGTCACCTTTAATATTGTTTCCATAAATTATTATTATAGTTTATTTTAAATGTGTGTGTGTATGTAAAATTTTATTATAATGTTTTAATTATGAGTATGTGTAAATAAAATATGTTTGTTTAATTGTTGTCTGATCGATTTTCCCTCTTATAACTGCATCATTTAATAGGTTAAATTATAAGGATCAGGTGAGTGTGTTAAGGATTTCCCTGCACAATTGAGAAAAGGAGCAAGCAACTGGGGATATATCAAGTTCTAGATTGTATACCTGTTGTCTGTACATGATGACTATGGTTAGATGGCACCTGAGGTTAAGGCTCAAAACAAATAAAGTGATTTGGATGTCAGTGGTTTCAATCTAGCAGCCAAGAAGTTCTATGGCCTGGAAATGTGATCATAGCTTATACTTTGTATAGCCTTGGTCTAGTTATAGGTACCATTGATGTTTCATTTACCTGTGGTATTATATTTCTCTGCTTGAAGGGCTGCTCTGCTGCAATAGTGAGTGAGAGTGAAGCTGGTGTTAAGATTGAGATTGAGATTGTAATCAGAGCAATTTTCTCCCATCTGGTTCAATACATACAAATAAAATGTCTGTTATTAGTTTTATTGTTATATATATATTAATTTTAATATTTTCATGGATAAATGATGACTTCATATAATTATTTTGGGGATATTCCATATTGTAAAATAACTAAATAGCTGATGTTTCAGTAGAATAAAAAGTGTCTTCCTCAGACAATCCTCTTTCTCAAATCATAGGAATGTGGGTGAGATTTAAAATTGTTATTTTTATCTTTTTCTTTCTCTTCATGTTTAAATTCTGTTGATTGAGAAGTTTTAAACATTAGTTTGTATTTTAATAGCTTCTTCCAAATGTTGCTATTTTTTTTAATTAACACCTTTCATTCAAACTCTTGGACCTTTTAAAAATATTTATAGCTTCTCTTAGCAATCTCTGATTATATTCAATTTTTACTAGAATATTTGTTTTATCAAAATTGATATCATTAGTTAATTTTATATGATAATAAATAACTGATGAATTGGATTTTTTCTTTCTTTCTAATATTTATTCTATGATTAGTCTGTCTAATATATGAATGTAAACAGACTATATATGGAATTTCATATACACCATGACACTCCAAAGAAATTTTATCTTTAGAAAATGGAAATATTTCATTAATTTTTTTAAAGGTAGTGTAAACTGTGGGAATATTATTTTTTTTAAGAATATTACCAATTTTATCAGTTACTCCTTTTATATATGGCAAAAATCGTCTTTATTTCAGATTTATTAAAATCTTTTCTTTCTTTATGAAAAAGCCCTATTAATAATACTGTACAAAACCATTATCAAGAAGAATTTTATTAGTAGCAGAAATATCTGGAGAAAATGGCTATCTTCGTTCTATCTAACAATATCTTTGCCACTGAAAATAGTTGTGAAGGATGGTGATGAGAAGAAAATGTAGATACCTTCCAGTGTGTCTGTGTTTCTTTTTTACAGCCACATTTATTAGAAATGTCATCATATGTCAAAGATGTTAATTATTTTCTTGAGTTTATTCCTGATATTAAATTGGCTAAGAATGATATTTTGGTAAGTTTGGTATTGTTTCACTTTTTACTAGTGTTCCTGTAAATGAAGCTATTCAAGTTTTAAAAAATATTCAATTACCTAATCTTGTTTGTGCGTTTGATTGAACACTGCTTATTGAATACATTTTTTTGTTTTTGATGGGCAGATGTATAAAGAAATATCAGGTCTAGCTGTGGATTCACTAATTTCTCCAGCATTAGCTTCTATTTTTATAGAGGATTTGGAAAATAAAATGTT
Organism: Epiperipatus broadwayi; assembly: GCA_028023455.1. Lineage (NCBI taxonomy): Eukaryota > Metazoa > Onychophora > Udeonychophora > Euonychophora > Peripatidae > Epiperipatus > Epiperipatus broadwayi. The sequence continues at coordinate 1,676,349 of JAQFVV010012465.1, forward strand.
GACTTCAGCAGTTAAAAAACCATCTATATGGCTGGGGTATGTTGATGATATCTTTGTTATTTGGCCTTGATGACTTTTTTAATTTTTTAAACTCTTTTCGCAATATCAAATTTATTATGAAAATAGAAAATAATAACCAATTGCCTTTTTTAGATGTTTTAATTGAAAGAAAGAAGGATGGATCTTTATCCCATGGTATATATAAAAAACAACACACACTGGAGGTATTTACATTTTTTTTCTCATCACCATCCTGCACAACTATTTTCAGTGGCAAAGACATTGTTAGATAGAATAAAAAGACTTTCTGATGATAACCATTTTCTCCAGGACATTTCTGCTAATAATAAAATGCTTCATGATAATAGTTTTGGTTACAGTTTTATTAATAGGGCTTTTTTTTTTTTGCATAAAAAGAAAAACGATTTTGATACATCTGAAATTAAAACAATTTTGCCATATATAAAAGAAATAACTGATAAAATTGGTACCATTCTGAGGAAAAATAATATTCACACAGTTTACATTACCTTTAAACAAATTAATGAAATATTTCCATTTTCTAAAGTTAAAATTTCTTTGGAGTCTCATGGTGTATATGAAATTCCATGCAGGATCTGTTCGCATTCATATATTGGACAGACTAATTGTATAATAAATATTAGAAAGGAAAAAATAATCCAATTCATCAGCTATTTATTCTCATATAAAATTAATTCAATTTTGATAAAACAAATATTGTAGTAAAAATTAAACAATATGACCAGAGATTACTAAGAGAAGCTATAAAGTTTTTAAAAGACCCAAGAATTTGAATGAAAGATGTGAATTAAAGAAAATTAACAATTGGAAGAAGCTATTGGAAAACAAATTAATTTTTAAAACTTCTCAACTAATAGAATTTAAACATGAGAAGAAAGAAAAAGATAAAAATAATGATTTTAAATCCCACAGACATTCCTATGATTTGAGAAAGAGGTTGTTTTGAGGAAGGTTCTTGTTATTGTACTGAAATGTCAGCTATTTAGCTATTTTACTACATGGAATATCCCAAAAATAATTATAATATGATGTCATATATATATATATCCTCTTATCATTAAAGGTTTCACTAATTCCATTTTCTGTAACTAATTATATTTCCATACTAATTTTAAAGTCTATTATCTAAACAACTTAAAACCTAATTTTGTAATTTTATACTATCTGTACCATTTGTTGACTTGCAGTCTATTAGCTTTTGAGGTTTGAAACATTCAAATAAAAATTGATTGAACTGTTCAGTTCCATAACAACCTTTCTGACCTATAGGGACCGAGTCACCATGAAAGGACATCCGTCACTGATTTTTTTTATTGCTTCAAACCACAGTTTTCAGAGGATCCTAAAGAATGTTGAAAAAGGAAACTTTTTCTGTGATGGTTTATATATCCATTTCTTGTCCTTCTTGGAGTATCCAATAGGATAAATGCAAACATGTTAAGCTGATTAACTAAATTTGATCAACTTAAACTAACTTTAGTAGTTATAAACCTCGCTTATTAATTAAGTTTTTTTGTTAGCCGAAATATTTCTTCCAGATAGCAATTGATTTTTTATTTTTTTGTAAACTTATTTTTCCATTGCATTTAATTATAGATAATTCTCAAAGCTAATTAACTTGGCTTTTGATTTATGCCTAATTAATTCTAGACTATTTTTATTTTACTTCTAATTCCCTGCAGGGTTTAATCTTTCTTTGCTTCCAATTTTGCTTACTAATACAAGTTTAATTGTATATTTTATTGGTAAGATATTAAAGCTTTAAAGCTAATCAATATGTAATCACAAAGTTTAAATAAAAAGATAGGTTATCATTAACCCCTGGCTTAACTGATGCATGGAGACTTGGTTCCAAGAAATAAATATATAATGATTAATAATTATTTTACAGTGGATATATATATATATTAAGTCAGTAACAATCAGCAAGCATATGAATTACTAGTTGGACTGCCCTTTAGTTGTTATGCTCAATAACTTTTTTATATAATATCCGTAACAATTCTATATAAGCAGATCTAAAATAGAGTAGAAAATTATATTTTTTTAAACTTCAAAATGTTATTGAACACGGCAGCCAGAGGGCGGTTCAACTATTAATCACCTGATTTTATTATATATGTAACGAGCGTTCAGTCTGGTATCCTTTTCACTAGATTAATAGCTAAGGAGATTATAGAGTACAATTCAGGAGCACTATGTTATGTTTATTAATTATATATTTTCTTCTGGATTAATCTTTATATATATGTAAAACAAATATCATTATATATATAATAGGCTGTGACTCCACTTATGCATGACTTCATTAACATCAAGAAAGTAATTCAAAACTAATCTCGAAATTTTATCATTTCAAAAGATATTAATTTGTGCAGGTGTTATCAAAACCATCTGGCAACATGTTTGATTCAAAAATATTGATATTTTAAAAAATTACTTTAGCATATATAAGCTGCTAAGTAGATTTATCTCCATAACTAATTAGCCTATCACATGATAACAAAAACGTGAACGCAATTTATAGGATTTAACCCTTTTTTTTTCTTCCCAAAAGTCAATTATAGTAAAATTAATATCAACACTAAAATTTATTTTTATTATATTAAAAGAAACATTTACTGTATAAATTAAATAATGATAGATTACAACGTGAGTGACAAACTGAAAGCATGTAGTGTTTGAATTTGTCGATCCTTTTGTTTACATTATGAAACCTCATTTACAAAATTATTGCATAAAACAATAAATCTTCAACCATTGTCTTCCCACAAAACAAGTACTACATGTATCATAGTATTAATCAGAATACATGCAGACAATCATATACAGATACCATTATACCAGCTAGAAAAACTGAAAAAAAAATACAGTTAAAGAATTGTCTTTATTCTTCACTACAACTATTTATTGTAGGATTAAGCAATCAAGGCAAAAACAGAAGCTAATATAGAGGTAGTTCATTACTCAAACTTACAGTATATGACTCTAGATTAGAATAAATATATTTTCTCTTGGAAGCAGTTAAAAAAAGGCAGGTGATATTGTCAGTATTATAAAGAAGGATAAAAAGTCATCCATGGAGTTTTGTAGTGATTGTGCAACCACAAATATGTCCACATACATTAAAAACCATCTCTTTAATGTGTTTATTTGATATCATGTAATACTGTCATTTTAAGTAGAAATTTTTTAATCACAGATGATCTTTGTATTTTATTATCAGCTGCCCCTCCCAACAAAAGCAGTCACCATCAAATGTCTTTATAACATAAATATGCTAATAAACATCACATGATCACCATTTCTTAAGCTTACTTATAACTGTTATTAAAACAGGCAAAACTCACTATATGTATTGCCACACACTGCAAGCTAGAATAATCAATGGATGCCAGAAGGCTTGTGTATAAAATCCCCATCTAGTGCCTACTCATTCAATATCCCCAGACTAGTTTCTGGCTTGTGGTCTTTGTCAGTGAGGAGCCTTGGATCTGAGAGAACTGCACCTAAATCTTAGGATCTAATGCAACCCTAATGCACAAACCTTCTGGCATTCATTGATTACTCTAGCTTGCAGTGTGTGGTAATATGTATAGTGAGTTTTACCTGTTTTAATAACAGTTATAAGCAAGCATAACAAATGGTGATCATGTGGTGTTTATTGGCTTAAAAACCAATCCTGCCTAATAGGATAATGATGATTATGGTTATTAAAGAATCAAAGACCCCAAAATGTGTAGGTATTGAACTGAATTCAGACCTATATGATTATATAAGCTAATGAGCTTGGACTGAAAATATTAAGGTGTTTTCAATTTAAGACTCATAGTTTTGTAGTTAAGTAGAGATAAAAGGTGGCTGCTAGAGGGTTGTATTAGATCCTAAGATCTAGGTGCAGTGCTCTCAGATCCAAGACTTCTCACTGATGAAGACCACAAGCCAGAAACTAGTCTGGAGATATTGGATGAGTAGGCACTAGATGGAGATTTTATGCACAAGCCTTCTGGAATCCATTGATTACTCTAGCTTGCAGTATGTGGCAATACGTATAGTGAGTTTTGCCTGTTTTAATAAATATGATGCCTTTTTCATTTTATCATAAATTTAACATGTGCATTTATGTTTTATCTGTTTCACATATTCACTATAATAAAATTGTATATTTACAATCATAAATTTAATACCATTCAGTACCCATATTTATTAGTCATAGGTTCTTTGTTATCAATGTTCAGAATATCAAGGAATATCCTTAATAAAATTTTGCCAGTAAATTCTGCAAAATATCAATTTCTATACATAATGAATTTATTTGAATTAATTACAATCATTTTCATACAATTATTTTACTATTTCTTGTGTAGACAAATATAAAAAAATATTAAATATAACCAGGGCATTTTGATAACTGTCTGTGAGAGTGCCCTGTATCGAAAATGCACTATAATTAATATTCTTTATATATATATATATTGAAGCAGATGATCTGATGCTCAGATCCTGCTTCACAGCCCACATCCAATCTCCTACCATCTAACTATTCAAACCCGCCTTTACGCACATATATACATAGCTAATAATATATATATTTCTTTTGGTTAATATTATAACAAATAATGTAAACACGTATGTATTTTAATTTAAAAATATTTTATTTCATAATAATATTCTCATGTGTATACAGGTGTAAATAATAAATATCTATATATTTCAGTGTAGGAGATTGTGAATATATTAATAAAGTTATATTATATATATAAGGTATTATATATGAAACATTATTTTTTCATATATAATTTTGTAGCCAGAAATGATGCAATCTTGTTAAGAAGTCTATCGAAAAACAATTACCCGGAAGACCCCTTAGATTAAAGTAAAAGATTACAAATTGGTAATAATAAAATAAACCCATTAGTGGAAATTGTCCATGCTAGCTTGTTTTAAAATCATAAGATATATTTTAAGACAATCGTTCGAGAAACTGATAACAAACTTGCATTGTTTCAAACATCTTACTAGATAAGAGTATCCGGTCAAACTATTCCAGAGAAACCTTAAGTGCTTAAACCGCCTCAGGTCCAGCAGTAGTTGCTAAGTTACAGCTTCAAAATAAAAGTATATATACTTCTGGATTTGAATCCACAAAGGGAGGAGACCATCAAATAACTATGATGTTATACATATTCCATGCCAGTTTAGTTCTCACTCAATGTGTCGTGAGTAGGAAATTTCACCTTGTCCCTCCGTTCTAATATGCTGTTCCCATGAACGAAGCTCTGCATCCCGTACTACTGAACTTTATGTATATTTTCCAGTGAAAGTGAAGTGCTATCTCAAATAATAATGCTACCCTAGATCTGGTGAAATAATACTGATGGACTGATTCCGAGTGAAACGCTCTTCCAAATAATCAAGGTAAAAGAACTTTGACCGCTTATAATTCCTAAATCCTGCCTTCTCTGTAATATTTATATTTTAAATCATCTATAAAATGTCTTCAAATATGTATTCTATAACTCTATATAACTAATCTATATTAAGTCTCCTATATAATGTTTTTCTTTTCTTTTATTTCCAAGCGGCAAACAATTTTCATTAACATTTATTTACATTTATGTATGTATATTTTAAAATAAATGCCAATAGTATTCTAAAATTGCAAGCATATAATTCATTTTCGTTTCCCCACCCATCATTTACCAGGTAAATAATTTATAATTTGATCAAAACAAGTCTTATTCGGCTTGCCCAGGTGCTCGCGATTTTAGATAAATAAACTAATTACATTTTTCATGTTTACTATAGAAAAACAGATTTGACATCCGTTTTTCACATTCTCCTTCCTAAATAATGCACAATCTTTTATTCTTAAATTATATTATATATGTGAAACCCATCTTAGCTATTACCACCACCCACTTATTTTTGTAATCATTTATATATTTTCACAAGGGCATTGATTAACCAAAATTGAGATTTATTAAATGTGTAAAAAGTAATGAATAATATTAAGTAACATAATGTAAGGGGGAGGGGGATCTTAAGAGCTTAGTTTTATATTTAAGTATAATTATTACCCATGTTTGCTTAGTGAAGCCATATCATTACGCCGAATATTTCATAATTTGTGGAAAAATAAATATGTTCGATAATCTTTAATCTTTAGTTTTGTTTATATTATATTATTAAGCGTTACGTGCATAAAAGCCATTTTGTATATATATATATATTTGTGCTTCTTTTTCACATGGAGGCATCCGTGAAGTCGGGCCCCATCGTCGTTCTCTATGTCCTTAAACCAGGCTGTAAAACCACCCTGGGGACATCCTTGGTCTTATGTGCATGCTTTATACGGGGATCGCTCTGGAAAATCCAGCCCGATAATGACGTTGCTGACCACTCTTCGTCATCCATGATTTGCCTGTACTTCATTCCAGGGAATCTTGGACTCTTTCATTCGTCAAAACGACCCTGCCTATGTTTGCAGAGGAAATTGGTCCACTTCGTTATTAAAAATTCATGAAGCACACTCCAGTATCCATAATTGGACCAACCCAATCAGCCGCCATGCATGCACCGCCTTTCAGTGTCTTATTAGTCACCCAGAAGTATTCATAAGCCGTAATGAAATGATTTCTTTAAACAGACATATTTCCATTAGTTTAATATAAGTATTAATGCGATAGATTTAGTATCGTTTATATAATTATTCATTACCCATTCCACGCATTATCTATAACTCAAATTTATCATAATATTGAATGTACCCTGCTTATGAAATTATTGTTGTTTAAATTATGTAAATGCTCTTCGTCTCTGGGGGTGTAATAGTATTCCAGTAATGTATTCTAATAGCGTTAATTTATTAAATCACACATATATATTATTGGCATAGCCGCAAATTTAATGTTATTATTAAATATGAATCAAACAAATATAATACTTCCGAGGCTCACGTTGGCTAAATAACCTGACATAATTTTTGTTATTAATAAATCTTAAATATATATATATATCAAACTCGAACCATTGCTTTCTTTTAGTTAAGATAATATATTAAGTTATTACTTATGCTAAATATGACTAGATGATCTCCGCTCAATACATAATTAATATGCTAGGTCATGAGCCTTTATTGCTCATAAAATATAACTAGTTATTAAGTTAATCTATCATAAGTTTAGCCTAGAGTCTTTTTGTGTCTCCGATGATCGATGCCGGCGGATGAGAAGTAAATTAATCGATGTCATCGGGATTGTTGCTCATAATGTTATAGATCTAGAAAATAGGCAAATAGGGCAGAGTTCATGAGTGTTCCTGACCTGTGTATCTTGCACATGATTGGATTTGAGGTACTTTTTCCTAGATGCTTGATCTTGTTACGTGAACATACAAATCTGACCGGCACAATATATATATATATATATAATATAGAAATAAAACAAACTAACTCCTTTTTAAAATTTGATTTATTATGACTATAATCATGAAAAAGAAATCTGATGTTTCGACTATTTTTTATAGTCTTTTTCAAGGCACACTAAAATAAAATATATATACACAATAAATATCACATATTCCAAAAAAAAAAAAAATACTTCTATATGTTAAGTTGTTAACTATGTCACTATGTTAAGACTTTATGCTGTCTGTCAAATGTGCAAATCCTGCTAATCTCTAAAAATTTACTAAAATATTTGAATTGTACACATTTTTATATTAATAACCAACCAAAAGAAAAGTTTGTAGAAGTTTTTTTCCAGAAAGTGAATTTTTAAATAAGAAGATCAGTTTTATAGTGTGTCCAAGTGAAAATGTAATGGGTATTTTTTTACTTTTTCCAAGCTGTCTGCAAAGCCATTTTTGAGTCAGCACATGTTTTATGTAGCAATATGGTTTAGTTATTCACCACAAAAAATTTTAAAAGGTCAGAGAGTCTGAGTAAACATTAAATTTTGTCTAAAATTGGCCAAATTGAAATAATTTGATCTGTGTATGACAATAGAGCCTTTAGTTTCAGGAATGCTTCAAACGGTTTGCAATATTTTATAAAGGCAGAAAGATCATTGAAATAATCTATGAACATTAAACACACTGTCACATTTCATAACATGTAATTCAGATAGGCTAGTTTTTAAAATGAAGAAAGCGGGAAGTGGTGCCTAAACTACATTACTGCATAATACATACCATGATTTTAAGGTGGTAGAGGCAATGCACAATATAAATCTAAAAATCAAAGAAATGAAGTTATTTTTATTTTAAATCAGTTTATATTAAAAATATCATCATTAAATTTGTATTCTATTTTAATACTGATTTTAATCACCATCATTGTCAATCATAATTAATCCACTCCAGGATGGTCTCTCTATGTCCAATCCATCTTCTCCAATCTCTGGCTTTCCTTCTCCACATCACCCATGTACACTTTCTTATTTTATCCATCCATCCACATATGGTCTCCTTCTGAGTCCTTTGCAGTCTCTTAGAATCCAGTTTAATATTTCAACTATCCATCTATTATCATCTCTTCTAACAATATGTCCAGTCCAACTTCAATTTAGTCTCTTAATTCTTTGAATGATATCAATAACATCTGTTTGTTCTCTTATCCATATATTGTGTTTTCAATCTCTTCTTGTTACTCCTAACATGCATCTCTCCATACTTCTTTGAATAATCTGAAGTCCCTGTACTGCTCTTTTTTCTATGTCCAAGCCTCAGATCTATAAGTAAGAACTGATAAAATACATTATTAAAAACTTTCTCTTTTAAACAATTAGGAATATTTCCTTTTAATATTCCATGTTACTTCTACCAAAGTACTCCTAGCAAGTTTAATTTTATGATTAATTTCGTCCATTATGTTTCCATCTGTAGTAAAAATCTGACCATAGTATTTATCATTGTTAACAACTTCTAACTCATCATCATCAATGTTTATTTTCATCTTTCAAGAAACATAATTTTATAAATTATTATAAATGTTTCAAAGATGATTGATATTCTACAAATAGCCATTAAACTTAAAGCATATATTTATTTTAACTTTGTTCCTATATTCCAAATTTTTTATGTAAAGTACATCTTGATTAAAGCAATTTATAAATCCCACTATATCTGTAAAAATGACACTAAGTGGTAACTATGCATCAATAATTGAAAGCAACTTATCAAATACAATTATTAGTAGGATTTTCAGTGTATCAAAAACACAACTGAAGTGACCTGAATGGTTTAGTGCAGTGGAGAATGAAAGATTCTGGAAACTAAGGTCTCAACTATGTTTGCTTCCTGTATGTGAAACTAAACTCCAAAGCAATTTACTGAACAAGTATTTAACCTTGAGTGGTTCAGAGCAATGATAGAATGGCTGACTCTGGACTCACAGTTTATGGATAATGATTCCAGTTTTCACTTCTGGTGCATAAACTTCTTGTGAATTCCTGGTAATAGACCATTTAATTAGATTATGGCAATTTATTCTAAACTTTTTATTTTTATGAATTTGACAATGGAAACATTTTTAAGATCACATGGTTAAATTTTATGTCATCATATATTGTTTAAAAAATTTGGATAGGTTTCAAACTAATGTAGGGACACCTTTTCATTTTTAAGATGGTAAAGAGCTGCTTTAACATCACCAATCTTGATAAAGCTGTCAAATTTTAAATGCACTTGCTTTGGTAAAAAAAAAAAGCAAGTCAGTGATCTAAGAAATTTATAACCAAATGATGTTAAACTTTATATCTGCAACTACTCCAGAAATTTTGTATTTTTATTGTTTCAATTAGTAACAAACTGAATGTATTTTGGTTGAAAAATATTCTAAACATCAAAATATCTCATTAATATATTTTTGATATCATTCAGCAAAGTACTAGAATTATCTTCTAATTGCTAAAAGCAGCCTTTATTCTGCAATAGTCAATATAAAGACAATATTAATTTTTTTTATCATAATGAGGATGGCCAATATCCAGAAATTAGTTTAAAGTTCAGTTTGGCTTCATCATTTGTATAGATCCATTAATTAATTATCTGTTCACAGGTAAAGGGATATGAGATGAATTGCTGATTTCACAGTGAAATTGTGTTACTTTATGTGTTTACTATAAAAAGTGATAATTATGGAAAGAATCATTCTCAATGGACATTTGAATGTGTGAGCAAAATAAAATTCTTAAATGTTCTGGATTGAAATAAGTAATAAATGTCATTAAAAAGATCTGGAATTGTAAAGAACTGAGTATAGACAAAATAACTTTAAGGATAATTCTGCTGTGATAAGAAGAAAACTGATGTTGTTATATATTTGAGATTACAACTCTTAAATCTTCAAAATGAATAAACATTACACACACATACACACATATGTATATGTATATTAAAGAGAAACAATGCATAACACACTAAACTTTAATTTGCAGACATCAGCCTTATTGCACTTATAATTTTTACACATCTTCAGATAAATACATTAATAATTATTAATAATAACGTGAAAAACTAAAATCTTTGGCAGATGCACCTTAAAAATACTTATGTAACAACCAATCAGATGTAATAATGACTGTACATGGAACTATCAATTCAAAAACATAAGCCAGAACTATGAGAAAAAGATGGAACTCACCTTCTTTTCTACTTAAATTTATATGTAAATAAACCAGACTCATATTAATTATTTATTAAACTAAATATTATCCCTAGTTTTGATATAAACTTTAAACCTCAGTTCAAAACAATATATTTATTTTTCAATAGAACACAAACATATTGAATAACTCAACTTCATGTTACTTTACATAATATCTTTATTAGATATATATTTTTATTTTAGTTTTTGCATGACTATGATGAAAAAAAAATTAATTGATTTCTGTAGGATATGTTTTAGGCCTTAACTATTCTTTTAGCCAACAATTCTATCAACATAGTTTCATTTATATTTAAATAACACTAATATGACCTATTTCATATTAAAATCAGAACATATAATTTTGAAACATAAACTTAATAAAACCTATTACTCACAGACTGTGAACATGCAATCAGAATTATATAGAATTTATTTTTTCACAAGAAATTGTGCCGAAATAAATATCTAAATATGTAATGAATAATATGAAATTAATTAAATCTTTAAAACAGGCAAAACTCACTATACGTATTGTCACACACAGCAAGCTAAATTAATCAAAGTATGTCAGAAGGCTTGTGCATAAAATCTCCATCTCTAGCTTGCTGTGTGTGGCAATACGTATAGTGAGTTTTGCCTGTTTTAATAACAGGTATAAGCAAGCATAAGAAATGGTGATCATGTGATGTTTATTGGCTTAATTAAATCTTTAATATGCATTACATGATGTTATATTTTTTCCTATTCTGCATGCATCTATATGATGAGAAAATTGACCAATTTCTGCAGGATATGTTTTTGGGATATAAATTACTCCTTTTAACCACTGAAAAATGCAAATTGTGGAAATGGGTTGACTTTTTTTAATCATGTCATATCATATAGAAGAAAAAAACATATGATAACTGGCATAATAAAAAGATCATCTAAATTGTATATATTTATGTTTACAAAAGCCATTTTATTTTTTATATTAATCTCTTTGATAATATTGATATTAATCAATGTATACCAGTTAGGATTTTAAATAAATACAAAAAAGCCAAAAATTATATTAAAAAAATATAGCATCTTATTTTAATATTGATAACGGAAGATAGAGAAAGGTAGATGTTTTCACTCCTTGGATCATTTATCAGCAACAAAGAATCCAGAAATAAATAGACTATTTGCTGAATTGCAAAAAAAAAAAAAAACATTTCTGAAAAATATCTTTAAATGTATAAACATTTTTAAGGAAAAAAACACTGCTCATAATTGTTAAAGATATGATATTAATGTGACTCTCTATGGATGTAAAAGTTGGAAAATAAAAGTTTAGAAAAAAATAGTAATGCTCTTGATTTATGGTACTGGCAAAAATCTTGAAAATTTCAAAGACAGAAAGGAAAATAAGCAAGTAGATATTTGGTCATCTTAGACTTAACGTTTTTATTTAAAGCATGGAATTTTTTTGCTTAGTTTATATCTTCTTCGCTAAAAGAAAGTGTATAATGTTTGGAAAGATTTATGGTAAAAACAAAATGATGACAAGCAATGATATAAACTACATCATCACAGTAATGAATATGTCACTAAAGAGCATAAAAGTGAAACCTACTATAATTCATTCTGAATAAACGTCATTTATATTATTAATTGAAATCAATAACAACTTGTTGCCAATCATTAATAATAACAATATAGCTATACCTTGGAATGTTTGATATTTAAGCACCGAAGTGATAGGTTGACTGCAATAATTTTATTTAAATGATCAAGCTGCACAAATTATTCTAAGCAGATAATTCAAATTACTTAAGCACATAGACTTTGTGACAAATTTGACAAATAAAAGCCCTCAGCATATATATATGTATTTAATTAATTAAACACCACGGAAATATTTAATAATGCTAATGTTATTTATTTATGCCTTCTGTAGAATTTTTTCAATAGATTTTTTTCGTCAAACGTAGACACTTCTTATTGGAAAATTTATATAGAGGGCGTAGGTTAAAACCGTTAGCATTATTATATATGTGTGCTTGTTGTTTTACAGAGCCAATGCCAGTCTGTTTTGCATTCAAGACAAAACAAACTATCTACACCTCCCTACGTCTGTAAAAAAAATTGCTAAGTTCAATTTTTAACAAGTTGTTTTGTCGAAAAAATAAAAAACCACTAAATAGCTAAATTATTTCAAATTGGCAGAATAAATAATAAGCAGACCTTAATTGTTTTTTGTGGAAACTAATTTGTAAAAAGCTGTAATATGCTTTATGTACTTAGGGCCAGTTCTGATGTTCTATGCCGAAAAGTAAAACGTATTGGTAACTACATTATTATTTACATTAATCTGTTACTAGTATGTTATATTTAAATTACTATCGAACAGATTTGGAATTGTCTTTAAGTTGGAAGTTTTTTTTTTTTTTTTCAAGCTTATCACAGTATAAACAAAATTAAGTATTTATTTTTTCAGTTGCAACTTGTTTTCTTAATTAAATTATGATAAGACTTATCTAATAATAGTATTAGACAAATCTTTTTGGAGAATCTACTTATTTTAAATAGCATCACAGAGCATTAACCACGCATTTTGAATTTTTTTTTTTAGTTAAATTATAAATATGACTGCAAGGTTAAAAGTACCGAAGTAAATAACACTTTTAAAATAAATGAAAATATTCTATTTATTTATACATATATATTGTATGTTTTATCTAGTTAAGTTAATAAAATCTTATTAAACAAGGCAAAACTCTCCATACAGTAGTGCCACCCTGTGCCAACCAGAGTAATCAATGGATGCCAGAAGGCTTGTGCATAAAATCCCTATCTAATGCCTACTCATCCAATATTCCCAGACTAGTTTATAGCTTCTGGCATCCATTGATTACTCTGGCTTGCACTGAGTGGCACTACCATATGGATAGTTTTGCCTGTTTTAATAGCAGTTATAAGCAAGCATAAGAAATGATTATCATGTGATCATAAATAGTCAGACCAATACAAAATTTATATGTATAATTAATGTATTCTTTTTTAAATAGAGGTCTTACTTCAAATAAATAATAAACTTGTTCTTTTGGTCAAGAATTTGAACATTTTGCTGATAGATGACTTTAGATAGAAATTTCCACAGAAATTAATATACACTTAAAAATTGTTCAAAATACGAAAATCTTGAGTATAATGATATATAAAATTTAATGAAATATAAACAAAAAGTATAGTGTTTCAATTACTTGTAATCTTAGTTTACAATTGGTTTATTATCACCAAAAACAAATTATCAATAGCTTAGTATGTCAAACGTTTTAATCATAAAAGGAAACATTTAAAACTATCAAAACATCATGTCATCACTATTTCATATGCTTTTGCAGGCTACTAATAACAGTAGACAACTCTTCATACAGTAGTGTTACCAAGTGCAAGCCTTCATAATAAATTGATGCAAGAAGATTTGTGCATAAAATTGCTATCTAGTGCCTACTCATCCAATATCCCAAGACTAGTTTCTAATTTGTGGCTTTTATCAGCAAGGAGTCTTAGATTTGAGAGCACTGCATCTAAATATTAGGATCTAATGTAACTCTCCAGCAACTACCTTTTACTTATTTAGTAATCACATGATGTTTTGATGGTTTTATACCTATGCTGCCCATGAGATAATGGTGACTGTGGTTTTTAAAAAACTAAAGACACCAAAACGAAAAATGCTGAACTGAGTTCAGATCTACATACTATACAAGGAAATGGGCTTGGATTGAATATATTATTGTGTTTTCATCTTGAGCTTCTACGCTTATAGTTAACTAAATAGGTGAAAAGTGGCTGCAAGAAGGTTGCATTAAATCCCAAGATCCAGGTGCAGTATTTTCAAATCCAATGCTCTTCACTGATGAAAGCCACAAGCCAGAAACTAGCCTGGGGATATTGGATAAATAGGCACTAATTTTCTTGCATCCATTGAATGCTAAGACTTGTTGGTGGCACTATGGTGGCATAGATGTGCATTTGGTGGCACTACTATATGGATACATACTGTTAAGCAAACATTTAGTAATAAACAATTTTTACATAAAGCTGTTCAGTTCATACAAATACACCAATAGCATATTCTTTTTTGGTAATGTTTTACAAATATGGTCACATTTTAACTATTGAAAGCAGTTAACATATACATACATCCGTTAAGCACATTATAGTTAAGATAAAAGAAATCTCCTACAAACATATTAATTGAAGAGCCTGAACTATCTCATTTATTGACTACATGCTACAGCAGCACCATAATGAATTACTTTGTTTTTCATATCAAGCAGGGGATTAATTAGTTCTCATTTTACAATCATGTTTTTTTTATAGTAGTGAAGTAATACATCTGAAATAGCAATTATATTCTAGAGATAAAAATTTTTTAAAATGTATTCAATGACTACTGTATATGTTCTGGCATCATGTTTTGAAAATAATGATCCAGAATTTCAGGAATTATTACAAGAATTATTAAATGAAAGGAAGAAAGTAGGATTAAAGATAATATATTATTATAGCTAAAATATTGTTGAATGGATTTGCTCAAACAAAGATAAATACTAATTTTCATGAATTAGATTAAATTATCAACTACAAATACTTTGAACAGATTATTAATAAACATTTGAAACATAATGGATAGAATTAATCTTAGATATGGTGCTTTTATTATAAACATATTCATATATGTTTGAAAAAGATTTATAGGAGATGTGTGTTACCAGTTTTTACATATGTGTCTAAGATTTTAAGTATTAACAAAAGGACAAAACAGATAGTGTAAAACACTCAACAAAATATGGAGAAACTGTTCAGGATAACAAAAAGGGTGCAAAAGTGAAATATGTTAATGAAAGAACAGTAGCTATCATTGATATCATTTCACAATTAAAAGATGAAATAGAATTGGTTGAAGAAGGTTCTAAAATAAATTATAATAGATCAACAATTAAAAGCCTAAACTGGATTCCAAGAAATTATACAAGGTCCAGTAAGAGATCTTACAAAAAGAGAGATGAATGAAAGATTTACTGATATGATGTAGAGAAGAAAGGCTATAGATCTGAGAAATTTGAATAAACACCAAAAAACTAAATCTGCAGTGGAGTGATCATAATGGAAAATGGTGAAGATGAGTATATGGCTAAAAAAATTATGTATGAGGAGATTCTTTTTTAAAAAAATCCTTATATGCTTATTCAATTTTGAATTCTTTGACTAAGCTCTGGTCTTCACTTATGAATAGACCATTGATTATGTCAACAAGACTTTAATGATGTATGAAGGCGTATTACTTTAGTACTAATGTAGAAACTTATTAATGAGTGTGTGTGAAATAGATTTAATATATGAGCAATAATACGTAATTATCATTGATAATCGATTAATTGTATCGGCATATTTTTAGATATTTGATTTGTACTTAGATAAATTTCATCATATTTAGACAGTATCAGTGAAGTAAAATTACGAGCTATTATTGTGTTTATAAAAGTACGGCTGATTATTTTTTATAATCATAACGAGTTGTTCACAAAATAAGTTACTTAACGTTTAAAATTTATGATCGTCGAAATTATTTTAATGACTTTTTACGATTTTTTGCTGGAATTCAACTTAATCAACAACATTGTTTAACAATCTGACAGATGTTGTACGTATTTATTACTTATTTTGTCATATTTTTAAAGTAGCGGGAGATTTATTTATAAGTAAAAGATAAGCAGACATTTCCTTTCTGCAAGCTTAGACTAGAAAATTAATTGACGTAAACTTTTTCCGTACTGGAAAAATAAAGTAGGCAGAAAACAATTTGAGGTTTCTGTCATTTTGAAATAAAAGTATCAAGTTAAATTATGTATTAAGTCTAACTTCTACATAATAGTTCAAGATTAAGACGCTTGTTATAACATTAAAAAATAATAACTTGTAAGCAAATACGCTGATAATAGAAAATACAATTTAAGAGCAATAAAAGTCATTTAAGACTGTTTTTGCAGATCTGCCTTTTTATAACATTTAAAAAATTTAAATTAATAACTAATTTATGGCAAATAAACTGACGTCTTATGGCATAGTGAATAGCTGCAACGTCCATAATCTAGACTTGAATCCAGATAATGCAAATTCGACTTTTTTTTGTCCATAGGACAGAAAACTATTGATGATGATGAGTACTAAACTTATGATTGTCTTTATCTTAAATAATCTTTTAACATTGACAATATCACCCAGTTATCTAAAAATATTGAACATGACATGATCACCATTCTTTATTCTTACGCAAGCTGTTTAAACACAGGCAATACTCTCCATACAGTAATGTGACTTATTGCAAGCCAGAGTAATCAATGGATGGAGGAACATCTGTGCATAAAATCCTTATCTAGTGCCTAATCATTCAATATCCCCAGACTAGTTTCTACATTGTAGCTTTCATCAGTGAGGAACCTTGGATCTGAGAGCATTGCATAGGATCCAATGCAACCCTCCTTTTATTTATTCATTTTTTTAGTGCTACTGTATGGAAAGCTTTGCCTCTGTGTAAATAGTTTGTGTAAGCATAAAGAATGGTGATCATGTAATTTTTAGTGGTTTAGAACCAATCCTGTACAATAGGATTATGGTGATTGTGGTTATTAAAGAACCAAAGACACCAAAGAGTATGGATACCAAACTGAGTTCAGATCTATATGACTAAAGAAGCTAATGCACTTGAATTGAAAACCTTATTGTGTTTTCATTTTGGATTTGAAGGGCTAGGTGCAGTGCTCTCAGATCCAAGGCTCCTCACTGGTGAAAGTCACAAGATAGAAACTAGTCTGGGGATATTGGATGAGTAGGTACTACATAGGATTTTATGCACAAACCTTTTTGCATTCATTGATTACTTTGGTTTACATTAAGTGGTGCTACTGTATGGACAGTTTTACCTCTGAAAACACTGAAAAATGCTTGATAATTTCTTAGCTACATGAAAAAAACTGATTGATATTCTTTAGATTTGAATTGAATATGATGGAAAAGGCAAGATGTAGCATAACTACTATACAATAATGTCTTTTTATTAGTTATCATAAAGACAATACAAATATAACTCCTTGAAAATAGCATTTTTTAAAATGATGATCTAATTTTGTCACCTTGACATAGTATTCTCTAAAATTTCTTAGACTGATTTGGTTGTTCTGAAACAGTAATGTTATATCTGCATTAATATTGTCATTATTTGGCATTACATTTTTTATAAAAAATAATTTATTTATGATAAAACAATATCAATATAACATCCCTTGATTCTTTGAGCTCAGTAAAGAAGACAACCTACTCTCTCTATTGTAGCACCATCTTCTGTGAAAATTAATAATTATTGTTTTACGAGATGGTAATATAATTTAATTCCCATCTCTACATTACTTTCTGAATTTTCCCTTTATTAACGAGAACTAGTCTCAAAACTAAAATCAGTATAGCCACAATTAGTTTGGCTTGTGATCTAAACCTTAAATGTAATCTGATAACATGAAGCGATTAAAAGTAGCTGCCATTAATCTAGTTTAATTGCTTTCAGCTTTGAAGCTCAAGTCATTATTGATAGAGACAAAAGTCAGATAACACTCTGGTGTTAGGGATTACATTAAATCATAAACATGTCACTAAATTATATAGAGAAAATATTACTCTTGTTGTAGTATTTACAATAATGTAAGATTACAAAAAAGGACTAATCCTTCTGATCATGTGATAATTTCCATGCATTGTACCATAGTGATTGATTTTATAAAGCATAAGTAGCTTAAGCTTAGAGTTTATTTTGTATATAAACTAGTCTTTGCTCACCACTCTAAGCATAAGCATACAATTATGCTTTTAAAGTTGATGCTCACAGGAGAGTGAACAGATTATTAAAACGCATGCTCAGAGAAGTTAGATATTATTTATAATATTAAATACATATGTGGGCTATATAAATAACAGAATATTTATTACCATAATATAAGATTAAAAATCAAAATAGGTTTAGAGGAAATACAATACTTTTTGTAATTAAAGGAAATTTAATAAAGGATTGCATAAATAACTTAACTTTCATTAAACATCTATTTTAAA
Source organism: Epiperipatus broadwayi (assembly GCA_028023455.1). Taxonomy (NCBI): domain Eukaryota; kingdom Metazoa; phylum Onychophora; class Udeonychophora; order Euonychophora; family Peripatidae; genus Epiperipatus; species Epiperipatus broadwayi. The sequence continues at coordinate 1,695,178 of JAQFVV010012465.1, forward strand.
AAATAACCCTTTTTTACTCTATCTCAGAGCCTCTGGTGTCCATTGATTACTCATACTTGCAGTAGACAGTTCTGAAGTTAAATGATAAAGACCACAACTACTGAATAGCTTAGGTTATCTGAAAATGTTGAAATAGATTTTTATCTCAATTGAAGATTACTGATGTTTACTGTCCAGAATTTATTTTTGTTTTTTAAATGCAATAAAAATCTATGTGTCATGAAGATGATTTCAATACAATTTAAAACAAGAAGAACTATAAATCATGATAGTTTAAAGCATATCATAAATGCTATAGAAAACAGAAGAAGGTTTATGACATGTTTCCATTGAGAATTTTTTTTCCATAATATGACCACATGGAAAGATGAGGATACAGTTATTACTTGCAAATTCATTTGAACCCAATAAACATCACATGACCACCACCTCTTAAATTCATTTGAATGAAGAATTCTGAGTAAATTAATAGAGCAAAAATAAAATAAAATCATTTGATTAAATATATAGAACTGCTACATTCAGTTTGCAACTTTTATGCTTAATTTATTACTTAGTATCTTAAATAACTGATTATGTATATATTGTATTACTTCAAATACAAGATATCCTACATTTAAGATGCAGCAAGATTTTAAGCTTGGAAAATTTGAAAAAAATAATTAAAAATGATTTTATTCAAAAATAAAAAAAACATTTTTATTAAATTAAATAGGAATTAATATAAATCCAATAAGCTCACCTAATTTATTGCAAATCTTCATTTTCTAAGTCTTCACTTTCACAACTTGAATTCTCATCCTTACTATTCCACCAGGATACACCATTTTTAGTTCTATTTAAATCATTAGCAATAAAACACTTTAAGAGAAAAAAATTTCTAATTTTTTCAGTGATAGTATCTTTCCAAGACTGCAAAACCCACTCAAAGTTAAAATTTCCACATGATTCTACACAGTGGATATTAACAATCATGATACTATGAGAAACAGGACATTGACAGAAATGAAATGTTAAAATATTTGTATTGGCTTTGCTGTGATGAAAGTCAATGGAACAAACAAATACATTTAATTAATAGTATATGTTAATGTTTATATTTTTATTATACATATATTGTTTGCATTATAAAGTCTTTCTTAATAGTGCAAATAAGATCTCCTCCTCCCCTCCCCCCAAAAAGGTTATGAAATACAGTACTGACATTTAATATTACCAGTGAATCTTTTTTCTTTTGATTAAAAAACTTTTCTAAAATTCAAATTAATACTTTTTTGTCAGATTATTAAAGTAAATAATTTTTTTCCCAAAAATTAATTTCTGTTTATAATTGATGAAAATAATCTATAGCAACAAACATATTTGTCATCCAATTATAAATTGCTATATACAGAGTAAGTTAAAAACAAACTCTTATGAAACTTCAAAAATACCCTCAACCTCAGACCGTGGTTTTTGCCTCTAGCGTCATCAGTGAGGTGCTAGGGAATAAAAATACTAGAACTAGTCCAGCATTTTATCAATGCCTAACTATTGAAAAGAAAATCTGAAACTTTCAGACATTTAAATGTCCAAAAATCCAGCTATCTAACTCAAGTAGCAGTATGTGACTGAACCAAGTACAGATACACCATATATTAATAGCTCTAGCAATATAAAATCGCCAAAGCATTAATAGCAAAAAACTAAAATTAAATTGATAAAAAATCAAGTCAGATGACCTAATTTTAATAAAGCTCCTATTTACAATTGTTATATATAGAGTAAGTTAAAAACAAACTCTTATGAAGCTTCAAAAATACTCTCAACCTCAGACCACGGTTTCTGCCTCTAGCGTCATCAGTGAGGTTTTTATCAATTTAATTTTAGTTTTTTGTTATTAATGCTTTGGCGATTTTATATTGCTAGAGCTATTAATATATGGTGTATCTGAACTTGGTTCAGTCACATACTGCTATTTGAGTTAGATAGCTGGATTTTTGGACATTTAAATGTCTGAAAGTTTCAGATTTTCTTCTCAATAGTTAGGCATTGATAAAATGCTGGACTAGTTCTAGTATTTTTATTCCCTAGCACCTCACTGATGACACTAGAGGCAGAAACCGCAGTCTGAGGTTGAGGGTATTTTTGAAGCTTCATAAGAGTTTGTTTTTAACTTACTCTATATATAACAATTGTAAATAGGAGCTTTATTAAAATTAGATCATCTGACTTGATTTTTTATCAATTTAATTATAAATTGCAGCTGAGTGTTATAATCGTTTCTTTATTGATTTGCTTTTGCGTAAAAGTAAATATTTTCTAATAAAATCCGAATTGCTTTTCTAAAATAATTAATATTTCACAAATATTTTGTGAAAAAAAAAATGTAAAAAAGTTATAAAACATATGTTTTCAATTTGAAAATTAAACCAAAGAACTCAGAATTGTCAAAATTGTTTTCAGGTAATATATGTAGAGAACAAAAAACAATCCATCAGTGCCTTAGAAGGCAGGCTTTCATCTCATTGTTATAATTTTAAATTTAAATATTATTTATTTATTAATTGTCTCAATCACATAATAGTAAAATCAACAAAATAACATTAAATGCTTTGAGAGAGAGAGAGTTAAAGCTGTTTATAAAATTAATGGTACAAAAATTATTGACAATCAATGTTATACCTTTTTTCTTTTGATTAAAAAATATTTAATATGCCATTCTACACAGGGAAATCAATGATTGTAATACCATGCACATTTATTGCATAAAGCAAAGACACAATAATTGGAAAATATGACATGGCAGAAATAAGATGTTAAAAATGTTAATTTCAAATTTAAGATGCAGTCCTCATTTACAGTTAAAAAATTTTAAAAAAAAAGAATCTTGTATTTGAAGTAATACTATATTATTGCAAAGATTAGAGTGAGGATTCCAAAAGCTAAAGACTTTCTTCTAAATAAAATTGTTGAATCAAAACCATGAGCAGATAACAATATAATTATTTATTTTGATGTATTAGTTAATTACTATAAGGTATATTAGATGAAAACAATGGTGTTTCCTTAAAATTAGAATTCAATAAATTCCCCCATGCATGGCTGTGAGCAGCCCATACATATTTGTTTACTATATGAATAATCAATTATTGATAGAAATTATATAGACAAGATTGTCTAGAATGAATATTTGGAATTTGGCATACTTGGTATTTGTTTAAGATCTCAAAGAGGAGTTAAATGATGTTCTTTCAATTTACAGAAACTTTTTTCCGCAGCTCTTCAGTCAAGTTGCATTATTTAGTGGCTATATAAATATATTAGACCACATATAAAGTTGATTATCCATCTATATTGTATAAAAAAAACTGGCTTAACAACAGATTCTATTATTTCTTATTGCATTGCTAAATCCACATGATATTAATATTTATTTTCTTTATTACTTTTACATTGCGTCATAGAATTATAAATACCATTATAATTATAACATACATTAGAAAAAAGGCATGAGTTTGAAAAGGATTGTATAAAATGATACAATTTACAAATTATAAAAGGAATAGAAAAATAAAAGAATGTATTCATATTAATAATATTAAGCCAGTATTAAATAAAGATTTGGGCCTGAAAAAAAATTGACATAATAATTTGTCATAAAATGGTAAATCTTAATATTTAATTAGACCTCATCATTCTATTTTATTTTTTGCTGATCTAAATTGAAGCACTACTTCAAAGCTTTACATTTAATTTTTAATCACAAGGAAGCAGTATTTACCTGTAATTATATATAGGGCTATTTCCATCATATAGTTTTAACTTTTCAAATACTTCCAACCATTAGTAACATATAGATTAGTGTATAACACATTACTTTAAGTGGTATGATACTCCTCTCTTTTTCAGTATTTATTTATTTCTTGTTAAAAGAGTTTTAAGGTGAGAGTTATTTGTATGTGTTATATGTATTTGGATTATTGTGGAATATTTGTAATTATATTTATTGTTTTTTATGTATGTTTTACTTTTTTCCTTGATAAAGACTATAAAATAATATAGTCAAAATGTTGGAGTGTTTTTTACTTATTTTATAATGTTCTTATAATAAAACAAGATTTATAAAGAAGATCATGTGTTTTATTTATAAATTGAAATCAATGGTCTATTTTAAAATAGAAGACTATGTTTGTTGGTTATTTATTTAATTGATTTTAAAATTAATTTTTATTTACATTATATAAAATTATTTCAAGTATCCTGAATTTTTTCAGTGCAAGGCATCTTTGAAAATTATTTAACATTTTACATTATAATGTTTCATTCAAAATAGTAATACTTCACTTAAAACAAATACCTATCAATAAAACATTTTCATGTGTAATAAGACATTTTAAATAAAAAATACAGTTCTAGAAGAGACAGAAAATAATTACTTGTAAAAAAATATTTTTTTGTACATAAAATAATTTCTGAAATCATTTTTTTCCACATAAAAATTGATCCAAGAATGATATAAAAATTATTCAAATAGCGGATATATTTTTCATTATATACAGATAAACTATCATTAATTTTTCAAATTTCAAAAAATAGGTTATTTATTCTATGTTAACAACCAACCCTTACGTTTTCAACAATCTCAACCCGTAGTCAAGCCAATAAGGGATATCACTTTTATTGTTAAAGGTTGCCTTTACAGGTTGAGATTGTTGATAGCTTCAGGGTTGAACGTTATCATCTAAATTTACAAACCTATTAAAGCCTTGAATAATTGGCTTTATTGTCTTAGTATTATTTATCATCTTTGAGTAAATCGAAAATTCTAAAATAAGAAAAATAACAGATAGATCACTACAATTAGCCTTATTAAATAAAAGTAATTATTGTTTTTGTTTTCTTTAATTTTATTTGTACATAACTGTACAAATTAAATTATTTGTTATAAAACATTAAAGCTCACATTGAAATTTTGTTTGGATAATCATCATCATCAACATCAACCATTATAAATCTACTGCAGGATGAAAGGTCTCTCCAAGTTTAAACCATGTTCTCCAATCTGTAGCTTTTTTCTTCACATCACTCCTGCACACTTTCTTATTTTGTCCATCCATCTCACATGTGGTCTCTTTCTGGCTCTTTTACAATCTCTTGGAATACAGTTTCAGATTTCAATTGTCCATTTATTATCATCTCTTCTAGCAATATGCCCAGCCCAACTCCACTTCAGTTTTTTAAATTTTTTCAATGAGATCAGTAATATCTGTTTGTTCTCTTTTCCATATATGGTGTCTTTAATCTCTTCTTGTTACTCCTAGAATGCATCTCTCCATACTTCTTTGAGTGATCTGAAGTGTCTGTATTGCTCTTCTATTAATTGTCCAAGTCTCAGATCCATAATAAGAACTGGTAAAACACATTTATTAAAAACCTTTCTTGTTAAACACATAGGCGTATTTGCTTTTAGTATCAAGTTATTTCTACCAAAAGCACTCCAACCAAGTTTAATTCTATGATTAATTTCATCCATTATGTTTTCATCTGTATTAATAATCTGACCAAGATATTTAAAACAGTTAACTTCTTCTAATTCATCATAATCAATCTATATTTTCATATTTTGAGAAAAAAAACATTGAACATTATTTTAGCCTTTTTAACATTTATCTTTAGTCCCACTTTCCTACTTTAATGTGATAACTCCTGCAACATTTCCTGCCACTCTAAAGCATTATTTGCAAAAACAACTACATCATTTACAAAATCTAAATGACTTAAATAATCTCCATTTACTTTTAATCTTTTAGCTTCCTATTTTAATCTACAAAATACTTCTTGCAGCACCACTGTAAAATGTTTTGGAGATATGAAGTCACCCTGTCTTACATCCTTTTCAATGTTGATTTTCCCAGTATCATTATGTAATCTAATTGTTGCTGTTGCATTTTTATAAATATTCTTTAAAATATGACAATATCCTGGATCTATACCTTGATGATCCAATACTTTAATCACTGAAGAAATGTTTATAGAATCAAATGCCTTTTCATAATCTACAAATCCAAAACATAATGGCAACGCATGTTCATTTGTCCTTTCTATAACTTCTCTCAATACCTTGATATGATCTACTGTACCAAAATCCCATTAAATCCAGCTTGTTCTCTTGGTTGGTGGAAATCCAATGTTCTCCGTAGATGAGTTGTAATTATCTTGGTAAAAATTTTATATAAAACTGATAAAAGGCTGATACATCTGTAATTTATAATATCTTCTTTATCACCTTTTTAAAATATTAATATTATTACTGCATTCTTCCAATCATCTTATTACATCTTTATCATTTAGACCTTTGGTATATAACTTTGTTTAAAAAAAACTATTTTTTCACCTGCTTCTTTTAATATATCAATTATAATTCCACCATTACTTGGAACCTTTCCTTTCTTCATAAATTTAATTGCATGTCTCACTTCTTCATTTAAAATTCTGGGCAATTTGGAAGATATAATAGATATAGGAAGTACTTGGTCTTTATTACTATATAATTTTTGATAGAAGTCTTCTACCCATTTCATGATGTCATCTCTCTTTTTGGTAATAGTTCCATCTTTTTTCCTTATTGTAGATATAAATTTCCCATGTTGTTTTACACTCTTGAGATTTTTATTCACTTTTACAGCTTTCCTTGCTAGTTCACAATTATACTTTTTTATATCATTTTCAACTCATTTCCACATCATTTTACAGAATTCGACATATTCAATTCTTTTTAATGCATCATTTTTGTATATCTTCATATTCCTTCTTTTCTTCATAAATTCTCTAATCTCAGTAGAAATTTTATTGATCAACTGCTGCTTTTTTCTATGAGTTATTTTTGTTGCAGTTTTTAAAAGTGTATCAGTTATTTTCTTATTAATTTCATTCAAATCTGAATCATGTTCAAAATCTACTAATACTTGAAACCGATTTGTAAGTTCTAATTTAAATTTATTAGAGTGTTTCTGAAGATTAGGAATATCAACTGTAAATATTGTTTTTCTTAATAATTTCTATCTCTATAGTTTTGCATTAACACCTATCTTTCTTCTTACTAATCGATGATCACTTTCTGTGTTAAATTTATTAAGAACATTACACTTTTGAAATATGTGTTTTTTGTTAGTCAAAATATAATCCAATTCTGCTGTACCTTAATTTGAATGCTTCATTGTCCATTTCCTTTTAACATTTTTCTCAAAAAAAAATCATAATATAAAGTTTTTGTTTTTCTGCAAACTCCACAAGTCTTATGTCCTCTCTTATTTCTATTACTATAACTAAAATTAACTACAGCACTTTCATCTTTCATTTGTTATCAATTCTAGCATTAAAGTTTCCCATAACAATTTTAAAATATTGTTTACTCTGATCAAAAGCCTTTTGTACATCTATATAAAAATCTTCTACTACTTCATCACTATGAGACCTTGTTGGGGTATAAACCTGGATCATCTGCATTTGGAGATTTTAGGATTAATACTATTCTTCCTAAATTGTATTTTATACTGTCATGATCAGGTGAGTATTTTTTATTGCCATTCTTTAGCCAATCATTTTTGCCATTGCAAAAAAGCTGTTTTTTTTAAATCTGTTTTATGTTTAATAAATACCAAACTTTAATATTTGATTGAATATGTAATCTACATCATCATCAATGATTGAATATGTAATCTACATATTTGGAATTTTAGATGTAACCATAATGGACTTGAACACAGACCATCAAGCACCATTTAGCTATCTGCTCTATCTCATACAACCAATGCATGTGACCACACAAATGATAAAAAGATAAATAATCTCCAATATACATATTTCATGCTGAACCAGCACTTATTAGTTACACTACATCATCATCTCCCACATGCATGTATAATCAGTGCCCAGTTTATATTAAGATAGCAAGTTTTCCAACTTTAATGGACAGAGTTCAATCTTTTTCTCTCTCCAGCTCTTCAGCCATTTATATTATTGAAAATCTGATGATTGAATACTCAAAGCCTTTGCAGATGCCAATATTGTTGTCATACCCAGGATATCTTTAAGTCATTCTGACCCTTCATATATACGATCTTAATATGTACATTTAAATACACAGAAGAGGGATGGATAGAATTCAGGCTGAATCTGTAATATTTGAATACAAGTATAATGTATAATGAACTTAAGATGTAATTAGAGAGGATTTCAACACAGGCTTTCAAGTCTCCTTCAGCTATCCACTTTATCTTATGTAACTGATACACATGACCACATCCATTTGAAAAAGATAAATGAACTTCAATTTATGTTTTTTTTTCTGGTTCAGCATAAAATACATATATTGGAGATCATTTATCTTTTTCACATCTGTGGTCATGTATATCATTTGTATGAGATAGAGCAGATAGCAGAAGGAAACTTTAAAATCTGTGTTGAAGACCCTTATGGTTAAATATAAACTTGTTTATTATATTTTGGTTTTTAATAAATTGAGTTAAAATATAATTTTAAAAAATAAAAATAATCTGAAAAGAAAAATGTCAGCATTACAAATAAAAAAAGAAATAACCATAAATAAATAGTCAAAACACAAACTTATTTTAGTTTTTGACAAAAAATATAATTTTAACTTAAAAAAAGAAGAGTTTTCATTAAATACATACTTTTCAAACAATGTTTTGTAATCATACATTTAAATAAGTATATTTTTCAAAACATTGATAACCAGTTTTTAATTATTAAAAAAATAATAAATGTAACAAGAAATTTTACTGTTGGCAGTTTCTGTTTGACATCATTAAATTTTTACTTGATTAATTTTTTGCTAAAATGCTATCATATTTAAATGAAAAATAAATATATATATATATCAAATATCTATTAAGAAATAAATATTTAATAATTTACAAAAATGTTATATGCAATTGAAAATATATAAATATATAAATTTATTTTCTCTAATAATAATATATAGGGTATATGAGCACAGACTTTCACATGACCCACCACTCCCCACACTATCTCATAACACTGATACACTTGAACACATATATGTTGAAAAGATAAATAATCACCAATATAAGTATTTCATGCTAAACCAGCTATCATCACTTGGTCCAGATTAGCATCTCTACACATATATGCTATAAGTGCTCAGATATATATTAAGATAGTCAATTCTCATATTTTAATGGACAGGCTTCAATCTACTCCACACTTCAATTCTTCAACTGTCTATCCAAATGAAATTTGAACAATAGACTACTGCATAAGATCACAAATGATTTTTTTTCAACAGAAATTCTATAATCTTTTGAATTATTATTATTAATTCTTGAATTATTACTGATTGTGTTGGTATCTAGAGGATATAGTCTCAATTAAAACCTTAAAGAATTTCTAATGCAAAAATCATTTATATCCTTTTTAAATTCAAGTTTTTATCATCAAACATGATGGAAAAACTGATTATACCATTGATATAATTTATAATTGCAGATGATGGAAGTATTAAAACTAGCAATTTGCCATTGCTTCTAAATTATTTTGAATAGTACTTGGTTATACAAACATATCACTATTTTGGTCTTCAAATACATATATATTCCCAAAAGCCAAATGTCATGTGTTACTTTAGAATTTTTTTTCAAAAACTAAGACTGGATACATATAAGCTTTTACCACAATAAAAAACCTTTATTCAATAATTGTGAATCCTTTTGCTTTGCATATTCTGCACAGGGCCACTGCATAGGTATGAGGTACCTTTGTGCAAGATAAATTCCAGTGCCCCTGGCCTTATAAAGAGAACTGATCTGAGTGCACTACAATGACACATGACCTCCCATTATCAAGCCCTAGGTCTGCATAATCAGTCTTCTGAAAATCAAAAATTTATCACATGCTAAATAAAATTTAATTTTTTTTGCCAGAACATTTAATTTATAATTCTTACAATGAATATCATACGAAAAACAATAGAATTAGAGAAGTACTGATTATGCAATAATGCAGATTTTTCAGTTGTTTTCATGTGAAATCAGTGCTTCATTAGCATTTTATGTAGTGAATCAGAATTAGAAAATAATAAAATTATGACAATGTTTATTAATGGATTCAGAATAAAAATTGAAGAAAATAAAATATATTTTTTGCATTATATGTACTTTGTTTTCTCAAATATTGATTCAATAAATCACAAAATTATATTCAATATAAATTTATACATTATAAGTACCAATTTGTCAGTTTTAATATATCTATATTTTCCAGTAAGATCATTTATTTTTTGAAATATCTAATTTTTTTTATTCTATGAAGAAGGTTCATCCCCTCCATGAAATTAAATTATTTTATTAAAACAAAATGAATTGTATATACTTTTGTTTAACAAATAATACAATAGACTATTAAAAAAAAATTATATGCACTTTTATCTTTTTATTTACATAAAACTCTAGAAATTTCGGGTTCATTTCCCAGCTGATGCTATGACACATGAAAAAAAACTCTAGAAATTGGTAGCCACAATGTGGTAAATAATCAGTTTTAACTAGGTCAACATTACTCAATGTTTTAATCCAAAATAACTTCATAATGTCTCATGCATAAACTATGTTTTTTATTAACAAAGTTAGCTTCTCAATCTCAAATGTTTGTTCACTAGTAGAATAATTTTTTGTTTACTTGTTATTTCAGTTTAACTTAGCTAGCTCTATAACCAGGCATCTAGGGATTTTAAGGATTTACAAATTTTTACACTTACATTGTTTATTCAACAAATTCTTAGAAGCCATTATACCATACCTTGGACTTTCTTTTGTATAATGATAGAATATAATAAGAAAAAACATCAAACAATTGGTTTCTTCCATGAGAATGGATAATGTATTTTGTAAGAACTTTTAACATTTTAAGTATTTGATTTGTATTGATACCAAATAACAACAAATATTTTACCAAAAAATTCTCACACACATAGGTAAGTTTATTTAAAGGAATTTATTTGAATGACAAATTAATACTTATGTACATTTATCTATTATAAATTATAACTTATGTATTGTGGCTTATCTAAACTAATAATAAAACATCTGTGGCCTGTAACTGTCCCTAGGTTTGCTTTGGGACCTATGGTGGTACAATTCACTAGGAAAATCCTTTTTCCAAACTGCACTCTTCTACATATGTTGAATCTTCAACAGTGACAGTCCAAATCCCCAATGCTCAATAAACACATGGTCTTTTTTTATTTCTGTTTTTTTTTGTTACACTCATTCTCTTTTCCTTCAGCAGGAAATTATGTAACAATATATAACAAATAGAAATCATTAAATAATTTATTTTCTTATAATATATATATATATGTTTAGGTCTAGTTTCTAACTCCTATCCTTCACTGATGATAGCAAATCAGCTTGAAATCAGCTGATCTGAGGGTGGAGCCAACGAAAGAGATGGTGAATTTCTGACTCTGATGTTTATGTAAACAAAAAATACGCTTGTTTGGAGGTCTTGGTAAAGCTCCATCTATTGATCATAAATACAAGCGATAGCAAGTTTTAAGTATATAAAACTTGTTTTTGTTTTTCATAAAAGTACCTTTAAGTTTCCTTGCAATGATATATATTGCAGAAGCTTTGACTATGTGGAGAAACTGAACTGATATCAGACCCATATAGCTATCTGGCTTGATAAGCTGAGTTTGATGACATTTTCATGTCTAAAACATTCATATTTGCAAACTGATAGGAACTTGTTGCATAAACGCTTGGAGTTAGTGTTTAAGTCTAGTTTCTAACTCCTATCCTTCACTGATGATAGCAAATCAGCTTGAAATCAGCTGATCTGAGGGTGGAGCCAACAAAAGAGACAGTGAATTTCTGACTCTGACATTTATTTAAACAAAAAATATGCTTGTTTGGAGGTCATGGTAAAGCTCCATCTATTGATCATAAATACAAGCGATAGCAAGTTTATGTATATAAAACTTGTTTTTGTTTTTCATATATATATAAACCATTATACAATTACAAATATCCAGTAACACCCTCTGTTTAAAAGTCTATATCAGAATAATAGCGAATTTCAAAATGATACATGTTTGTAAACATGTTAGTTTATTAGCAAAATTTAAGATCGATTGCTTATTTAAAATTTCATGCTCTGTGTTTAAGTTGGTTTGTATTTCAATATTTAACATTGTTTAGCTTTCAACTTCAAAGTAGTATCATTTTGAAGTTCGCTATTATTGAGATATGGCTTTTAAACAGAGGGTGTTACTGGATATTTGTAATTGTATAATGGTTTATATATTTGTATGATTATTTCAGTTAGTGTTAACGGCAACTTTCTTTTTATATATATACAATACTTTCCTAATACAAAGGGCCATTAAGTAATAATAAAGCATTAAAAAAGATAATATCATTATTAAAAATAGGAAAAGCTATTCAATAAAATGTGTAAAAATATAACATGGCATACTAAAAAAAGTTAATATTGGTATTAAAAATTTTTTGTACAAGACAACATCAGAATTGATCCCAGGTCTCCACTGTACCAAGACAATCACTCTAACACTGAATTGAATAGTACAGATAAAATGTGTAAAATAACATTAGTAAATATAATTTCATCACATGCAGAATTACATTAATTATGAGCCAATATTTTTAAAGTAAGTTAAAAAGTGCACAATAGCTTGAATGGCTGATTAAATTTATTAATAGTAATGTATTTTTGTTATATAAATTAGGATATTTAAATAAAGCTGATTAGGAAATCTAAACATTTTCACTTATATATAAATTTTATTGATTACAGCTACAAAAGGCATAAACCTGTTGACTTTTGCACAATAGTAGAGGGTATATGTAGTATATTTCAAGACTCAAGCATTTGTCACATACATGTCTACATAAAGAAGTGTTGCATTTATATTGAAATAAAAACAACATGGTTCTAACAATAAAGTGATTTGGAAATGTAAACATATATATCTTATTTATTATCTTGACAAAATGGCATCTAGCCTTTTCAGTTAGCACAGAGATAGGAGTATACACATAATATATTTTGAGCTCGAATCTCAAAATTCAAGACTTGAGAAATTAACAAAATTAATTTAATTAAAGAATTATCCCACATTTAAATAAAAAATATTTACATCAGAATGTATATCTAACAATGAAGTGATTTGAAAATATAAACTTTTTTATTTTAATGTAAATTTTATTAATTATGTGGACATCTTGGCACCTATGTGGTGCACTTTTGAACCCCACACAATCTACACATCTGTATGTGGCAGCCCAGGTATAAACATTAGAAATAATGACAGCTGCTATCTCAGTGAAGATTCAAAAATAATTCAATAATCAGTATTTCTTATGCTAGCACATAACTGTTATTAAAACAGGCAAAACTCTCCATACAATAGTGCCATTCAGTGCCAACCAGAGTAATCAATGGATGCCAGAAGGCTTATGCATAAAATCCCCATCTAGTGCCGACTCATCCAATATCCCCAGACTAGTTTCTGGCTTGTGGACTTCATCAGTGAGGAGCTTTGGATCTGAGAGCACTGCACCTAGATCTTAGGATCTAATGCAACCCTCCAGCAGCCACCTTTTATCTCTACTTAACTACAAAACTATGAGAATAAAATTTGAAAACACAATATTTTCAATCTAAGCTCAAATAGCACTACTCTATGGGGAGTTTTGCCTGTTTTAATAACAGTTATGTGCTAGCATAAGAAATAGTGATCATTAAACAAGGCAAAACTCTCCATACTGTAGCGCCACCCTGTGCCAACCAGAGTAATCAATGGAAAAATCTTGCAATTTTAAATTTACCTTTAACCCAGATCACATATTGAATGAACAAAGATATCATAAAAAGAAAATAAACTTGTTTATAAAAATTGCAAATTTAAGAGTGTATAATAAGTAGACTATCCATTAATACTTATACTCACAATTCTTGGAAAATCATGTGATATCTGATTCTTGGTAAATCATGTGGTATTAGTTATTTTGTTTTTTGTTCATGTGATTTGTTGATAATGATTATACAGTAATCAAAATATTTCTGTTTAATTTATATATTAATATTGTAAATATTTACTGATATTATAATTTAAAATATATTTTTAACAGGTAACTTATTTTACACACACACACCGTGCTAATGATTCAATACCTTAACAACAATTTTCTTCAAGGTTGGGGGAAAGGGAGACCACTTGTATGATTGCAAATTTATATGGTTATTATAGATTCCATTGCATTTTAAACAATGAAATTTGAAATAATTATAATATATTGGGGTGAATTATATAATAGTTTATATAAAAATAGGTGCTTTTAAGTGTTTGATAATTTTCAATGTCAGGTTTTGTGCATAAAATTATTAAACTTCTGGATATTTTTATGGCTTTTCTTACAAAAATATCTTTTAATTTATTACATTTATTAAGTTTAATTTCATCATTGATTAGTGTTGGTTTTGCTGAGTATATTTTATAGTCTTCTTCCCTATCTATTCACATTTTGGGTTGAAGTAATATAATATGTGGTACAATGTAGAATTTTATAGACCCCTGATTATACACTGGTACACCTAATTCTCTTTTTACACAATGTTTTTTTACAAAATTTTGAAATAACATGAGCTTAAAAAAAATCTTTCTTTATGAGTTGTTTTAAAATAACACAATTGGTAAAACAAAAAAAAAAAAGATACTTTGGGATAGAACTGCCGTGACATATTCATGATTGAAATGAACGTTATTGTCTGGAAAGCTTAAAAAATAATCTTACATTCTCATAGTAATTCTTAGATTGTCTTAAGTAAATATGTTATTTTAATTCTAAATAATATCATGTAAGTAATATAAAACAATTTATTTTCCTTTTTAGAAGATTGTAAATGTTTTTAATGCAGTGTTCATTTATAGATTTGTTTCTGAGGTCGAGTTAGGCATAATTATGTCACAAAACTAAAATTAAAAAAAATATGCTTTTCATTATCATCTGATTTAAAAGAAAAGTTTTATCCCTTTATTTCTCATTATTTTAGAAACAAAAATAATATTTTGGCAATATTAGAGAAATTTGTTTGTCTTGTATTTTCGCAATTGGTTTTAAAATAAAAATTCCTTATTGGTATTGATGTTAAAAAAATTAATTCTGCTTAATTTATTAATTTTTAAATTTATATTTATTTATTTCGCCAAAATTCAGTAGATACTAAGTAATACATTGCAAATTTTAGTAATAGTAATGGTATTTCAATCATGAGCAAATATATATATATATATTGTCAGACAGTGACACTGAATAAAATCTTGAATACTTTTCTATTTTAGGGACAAGCAAGATGTCAGCTGTATTTTTGATAAATGTACAGTTCCAGGAGGGGGAGTCTATAATCTCTCTTTTTTGAATGTGTTAATTGTTAAATTAATCTCTCTTTTTTGAATGTGTTAATTGTTAAATTAGAAAATATTAATAAGTTAAATGAAATAAAATAATAAACTCCAATAATTACATTAATAAAGTTTATTTAATTTTTTTATTTATAATGTGGAATTGATAATATGCTTTGGACTTTAAAGTTTTCAATAGCTTGTGTAGAGAAAACCAATGAGTGTTTCATCATATTATCACTTTCATGTTTTTTTATTTTTAAAATGAAATTTATACTCTTATAACTCATTTTTATATAGGTTCAATGTGTATGAAGTAAAATTTGACAGCACGCAAAGAATATAACATTCTAACAAAATTTTTCTTAACGTTTATTTAATTATTTTCATTGATGTCTTAGGACTGGAACTAATCTTTTTATTTTCCATATATAAAATGTATTTTTTTACATGAATTTCTTTTACATGTAAGTTTACTAATTTACCATGTAAAAAGTGAATTAGCTGTATTACAATTTTGTTTACAAGTGTGCATAGTTTAACAAAGTCTGAAAGTAGTCAAGCATTGATGGCTTAGTGGTTAGCATAACTGTCTTCCAAGCAGCTGGTTCAGGTCCATTTTCCGGTCAATGCATTTGACATATGAAAAAAAATGTCTGAAAGTATCATACTGAAGAGATACAGATCCTTAGATTGCATCTCAACTCTGATAGTTTCAAATGTATGATTTCTCAAATGACAAATCAGTCAATTATTTATTTATTTTGTCTGTGTAAATATTTTCAATTTTTGAAATATAATTGAATGGACTGGTATTGGCATGTCATATGATGATTGAACCCTGAATTTACAGACTGATAACCAGAATTGATGGACAGCAGTGGTCAAAGGAGCACAGACCAACAGGACACCAAAATAGATCCTCAATTCTTTTAAAAAAATGTAATGTAAGTTTTATTACTTGCTAAAACAGATGACTGTATAATTTTTATATTCAATTGTTTGCTTATGTTACAATTGAAAGATGTATATGATCATGCCGATTCTGAGTATGCACAACTGTAAAGAGTGAATCAAGTAATCAAAAACATATTGCCAGTTTTGGGGAAACTATTATTACAGCATATATGAATTTTCCAGAAAGTTGTGATGATGGTATTTTAGATGTTATAATATATTGGATTATTTCCATCATCTATCACTAAATGTTTAATGTCTAAAAAAATTTCAACTTTATATAAATTTTCCAAATATACAAAGACAACACAGGTTAGTAGATTACACTAGTGTAATCCAATTAGACTACAAGTACAAAACATGGAATTATATTATCACTATGAAACAGAGCAAATGAAGTTTATTTGAAAACCAGTGATTTAAAAAAGAAAAGATCTACATAGAACAAACACTTATAAAGATTGTTTAACTGTCAGTTGTTATCAAAAAAAAACCTAATCAACAAAACAGACACGAAGGAGAAAACAATTACTTGGAATTATAATTTATCCATATAATCCATAAATAGTGGACAAATTTAAAAAAAATCTGCAATCAATATAACATTAGAAAGAGGAATTGTTTCTGCATCTACAAAACCTAAATTTGAATTGCTGAAAAACAAAAACTGCTCCTATAAAAATAACAAGTGAAAGTGGAAGTATATTGATGAGAGCAGTTTCTCTGTTGAAAAGTGACTGAGAAAAATGCAAACTAATGATTAGAAAAGAATAAAACAGATATGTCTACAGTAGCAGATTGTGTGTGTTCTAATGAACATATGTTCGATTAGGAAAATACAAAAATATTGGACAAAGAAAAAAGGTGCAAAGAAATAAAAGAATCTGCCCATATGATAATGGAAAATAATCCTCAGTGTGGCTGTCCATAAAGCCTGGAAGTCTAATTAATTTTGCTCTTAGGAAAAAGTATTAAAAGAAATGGAGTAATTAGGAAGATTTGAAATGACCCTCATAGATAAGTAAATGATATGTCTACTGAATGTTGACTTTGACAGAATAGCTCAGTAGGTTAGAACATTGCCTTAAAATTCAACATTTAGAAATCTAAAGATGTAAGTTTGATTCCTAAACTAACATTGTCACTGGTCAGGTAAGCAACATCTAAAAAAGAGAGAAAAATAATATCATTCGAAACATTATGTATTCAAATAACCTGTGTTGTCTTTTTGTGTTATTAATAATAGTTGTTTGTATTTGAAAAAGTTTAAATAAAATGTAAAATTGTCTAGACATTCAACATTTAATGTTAGATGATGGAAATAGTCCACCATATTATCACATCTGCTGTTTTCCAAAAACATTTTTTAATTTGATACCGGTTAATACAGGTATTTTTATTAAGTTTTATTATTATTATTTTCAGTAAATAAAAATTAATTCAAATAAATTATACAAACTTAAATGCAAATAAAATTTCCTTTCATTTTTGAATGAATATATATTATATTTTATAGTGTCAAGCATGAACAAACACTCACAAAAAGAAGAAACAATCAGGCTTTGAATTTTGAAAGCAAAGAGGTCAGGGCCAAGCTGAAAATAAATGGTGCAGTGAAGTATACAATTTTTTCTAATGGACAAATTTGATCTATATAATGCAAAAGAAGATACTCTAAAGTTCTCAAGCCAAATAACATCTTAAACAAACCAAACAACATCTTAGAGAAACTGGGTTATGGCTACCATGAGTCAAGACCAGTTTACATAGTCTTGCAATTTTATCAATAGAAAACGATTTCATAAAAAAAAAAAAAAAATCATGAAATAATTGAAACTTTTACATCAACAAAAGCAAGAATTTTTTTTTTATTTCTAATATTTTGCGACTATATACATATGTTTATTAATAAGTGTAATAATGCTGAAGGCTAAATGAGTTTATAAATAATCATTAAAACCAATCAACACTTAGACAATCCCAATATAAATAACAATCAACTATCTCAAACTGTTGTCAAGGTAACCTCCTTTATTGTTAGAAGGAGGTTGCCTTGGCAATATTTTGAGACACGTGATTGTTGTTTATATTGGGACTGTCTAAATGTTTACTAGTTTAAATGATATTTTTATTATTATATACAATCAAAAATGTTATTAGCATGTAAAAAAATAATTTGTTGGTAATTATTTATTAATAAAAAATTTGATGAGATATGAATTTTTATATATATTTTAATCTTACATAAAAGGGTGTGATTTTGTGCCTACACCAGGACACCAAAAAAGCTAGCATGAGCTATGCTGAGAAAACTGGTTGGTACAATATTTCCATTTGATTGGCTAAAGTGAGCTTTTTCTTTTTACTTCCTTTAATTAGGAATTGACTGATGAAATTTTGACTATTGTGCTATCCACAAACAGTAACATTTTGTTAAGGCAATTTGTTACCCCTTTGACATCTTAAAAATATTATGCCTGACTTTTCTAATGACAGATGATTGGTAATAATTGATTGTCTTTTGTGACTTGGTGTGGTGACAAAATGGCAGATTATGGAGTTTAAATTTTATGGTTCTTGGCTGAGTTCTGTCACTTTTGTGCTTGAACGCCTCAATGAAATTTTGAGCAATATGCCATTCAATAATCCCTGTGTAGTTCAGTACAGGTAACGGGGAAATCTCTGGAACAAGGTTTCCTGGGTAGCAGATTCATCTCTGTCACTTCCGCTTATTAAACTTACTATGAAAAATTTCGAGCAAATTTGATTAATATTTTGTTTTCTGCGTTTATTTATGATTGAAGTATATATATTATTCATTACAAATAGTGTAATTTTTATAAAATAATCAGTTGATTGTTTATTAATCTTTCTTATTTTCAAGAAAAATAGCAAAATTGTGCATAGTTTAATCAGACTTTAAATTGTCGTTGCTTTGTTTTATATATGTTGGATTCGTGTATTATTGCCTCTTTAAGATTTTAAAAAAGAAATGTGATAATAAGCTGAAACTTAATATTAATTGAGCTTATCTGCTTTCCACCTGTTAGAAACGATGTAAAATTGGTCAGAGCATTTTATATCAACATGTTTTTTCAATCATTAAAAAATGTTTTCAACTGTCAGAATATTTATTGTGTTCATGTTTGGTTTTCCTCGGGCAAATTTACATTTAGATTTTCTTTAGAAATCATCTTTAGCTTGCAAATTACGGTAATATTCTCAAATCAACTAATAATTCAATTTTTTTTTAAATAAATAAAATAATTTGCATGAAATATATTTGAGAATTCATTTAAAACATCCCACAAATTTTATTACGCTTTCTGAATATATTTTAATTTGCTTTGTTTAAATTCTATTGTGAAAAATAATATTGAGTTATATTATTGCACCGAAACTTAACAAATATAACAATAATTTAGAGACAAATAGGAACTATTTTATCTAATTGCAATTATATTGTATTTGTTATTGTTATTATTAATGTTATCACTCAGTAGCACCGCTTATTTTTTAAATTATATAGATTGAATTCTAAAAAACATCTTATAAAGTAACTTTTTATAAATTTAATTTTACGCTAAGTTTTGATTATATATAGTGGCCACTCATAAATGAGTGTGACCATTTAAACTCCGAGGGAAAAAAGAAACGAAAGGAAAAAACTACTCTAGAAATGAATTTTGCAATGACTTTACAAACCAATCAGTAAAACAAAATTACGTCTAGAACATACTAATCTATTTTTCCAATTGATATTTTTGCTACGATGTCTTAATTTTATCAACAGAAACTTTTCTTTCTGAAATACTTCAACACTAAGTCTAATTGTGGCTCTCTAATGCGTTCTTTTCTCTGCCATATTTTCCCACCGGAAACAACCAATATCGCACTTCTTAAAAATGTTTTAACTTAATCCTTCATCATCCATGAACTCTATGCTCAAGTTCACCAAAAATATCCTTTATTAAGGAAACCATGCAATCTTTATTTGCTTTACATGTCCAACTCCATAAAGATGGGATTTTGCATTAGTAGACTCGATAGATAGATAGATAGATAGATAGATAGATAGATAGATAGATAGATAGATAGATAGATAGATAGATAAAAAATTAAAAAGCATATTGATTGGTTTTATGGTTTTGCTATTGTATTCTTAAACTTTATGGCGCATCTTTAAAATAAACTTTTCTAATATATTTATATTGCATTGTTCAAAAGTTTTGACTACATTCAGACACTCAGATCGATTCATAGATTGCTACAAAATCTGAGGGTATCTTTGAAAATTTTAACTTTTACAGATATTCTTAGATTTCGTAGTCATTTATGAACATATCTGACCAACTCTTTATCTAAACACATACGACACTCTTGGTTATTCACCTTTTTATCTGTATTTATATATTGGACTATTTCCATCATCTAATATAAGCATTGAATGTCTTTAAAGAAATTTAACTTTATTTAAATATAACAAATACATTCATTTGTTAGTAAAATGATACGGGTTGCAATATTTAAATAAACTTAATTTTTTCTAAAGACATTCAGTACTTATATTAGGTAAAGGAAATAGTCCAATATATAAATACAATTAAAATACCATATCACAAACCTTCAGAAAAACACCTCTTTATTTATTTGTTTTGTTCATTATATCTATCTATCTATCTATCTATCTATCTATCTATCTATCTATCTATCTATCTATCTATCTATCTATCTATCTATCTATCTATCTATCTATCTATCTATCTATCTATCTATCTATCTATCTATCTATCTATCTATCTATCTATCTATCTATCTATCTATCTATCTATCTATCTATCTACCTACCTACCTACCTACCTACCTACCTACCTACCTATCTATCTATCTATCTATCTATCTATCTATCTATCTATCTATCTATCTATCTATCTATCTATCTATCTATCTATCTATCTATCTACCTACCTACCTACCTACCCACCCATCCACCCACCCACCCACCCACCCACCCACCCACCCACCCACCTACCTACCTACCTACCTACCTACCTACCTACCTATCTATCTATCTATCTATCTATCTATCTATCTATCTATCTATCTATCTATCTATCTATTTATCTATCTATCTATCTATCTATCTATCTATCTATCTATCTATCTATCTATGCTATATCTACTTTTATCTAAGAAATATTTCTATCATTTATCTATCAATCTCCCTATTTATCTATGTATTTATCTATTTATTTTACTATATATCCACATGTATCTAAGAAATACTTCTAACTATTCATTGACTGACATATTCATCTAACTGTCTACCTATTCTTCAATTATTTTATCTATTTATCAATTTATCTATAATCTATCTATTTCTCAATTTATATTATAAATAGGATAGAGGGATGGAAATAGGGTTATCCAATGATGATAACAAAATATTTTAATCATATTATTAAATGTCAATTGTAATATGTTAGTGTACTAAAGTGTATCTGAATATTATTGTTCTGAAGAAATATAATTGTTAAAATGGAGATGATGGTTCCAATTGTGATGATGATGGATGATCATCTAAAGTGCCATAAGTTATATTGATTTCAATAATCCAAATAAAATCAAAGTGAAATGATCATATGATTAATGACATTTTTTTACTATTATTATATGTTTTTGCTTTACATTATATCATATATGACATTTTTAATCCCAATATATTATACAAATGCCATAACATCAATTAATCATATAAAGTAACATCTAATACTCTTTTATTAAGCTAAGACAGATAACAAGTAATTAGACCTCTTAAAATAATATCGTTCCTACAGTATCTGATCAGAAGCAGAGTTTGGGTTCAATGCAATGATTTGTACACAAAGATAGATTGCACAGCTTAATAAATTAATGAAAACAGACACTTCATTGAGATAAAATTAATTAACATTAGACATACTTACTAGAGATCTAATTTAAATATATTACAATATGTAACAATGAATCCAAAAAATAATATTAACATTCATTATATTGAATAATTCTGAAAATTTAGAAAAGGTTAATATTTTTTCTCCCTTTTCTTCTTTTTTTTTTAAACTGAAAAGCATAATTGTTTCAAAAGCTCTTAAAATAATTCTTTTAAAAATTACATTCATAAAGTATTGATTTACATATAAAAGTATCAAAAATTAAAAGTTTTTTAAGAATAATTATTAAAAATAAGTTTCTATTAAAACAAATTCTTCAGATACTCTATACAGATATATATGTTAATTTCACAAATGCATTTGATATATGAATGTCAAATGGAACAAGAAAACATTTAAGTTATTATATATCTAAAAAAAGTTAAACTTTAATGTTTAAATATATAAATGAAATGAACATATTTAAATGAATTTAGTGTTATAATTATTATTAACAAATCCCCTTGTCCAAATTCAACTCTGCTATTAACTAAGGCTAATATTGTAGATTTTTTGTTTTTAATGTTCAATCTCTATATTTTCTGAAATAAATGCTGACATGGCTTTGATAATTTTTCAAGTAAGATAAAACTTTATGAAGTTACAAACTATCATAAACTAATTATGTTGGTTAATCTATTAAAAAGATTTTTATTCAACATTTCTATATCATACAGTATTTTTTTATTTTTCAGATTTTTCTTTAGTTTTTTAATTTTTTTTAACAAAAAAAACTTACTTTTTATTTTATTTTCTATTAAAACAAATTCTTCAGATACTCTATACAGATATATATGTTAATTTCACAAATGCATTTGATATATAAATGTCAAATGGAACAAGAAAACATTTAACCTTTTAACCGCTAATTAAATGATTGGTAGTATGAGATAAAAATCAAATCTTTTAATTGGCCAACTCACAAACTGAAGACAAAGCCTATTGTTAAAACATATTCGCCTATAATATTAAATTCAACTCAGATACGTTTATAAAAAGTATATTATTAATTTTTTCAGGTTATGAAGAGAACGAAAGTTCTTTCAAAAATAAATTGCTATTTATTTATTCTAAAATATTCAATTTTGGCAACATAAAAGCTATAATATAAACAAAAAGATCGACTTTTACGTTATAGAAAAGTAAATATTTCTTTTTACTACAGCTTCAATATTTTTACAAAAATATTCGATATTTTTCGAAAATAATTTTGTTTTTTTAGTTTATTTTTTAAAAATTATTTTTAATTTGTCAAATTATCCTTTTTTTATTATTAAATCACATTCGAAATGAAAATCTCAGCATTTATCTTTATTTTTTTTGATCAGGCGGTTTCTTTGTTTTTTCCAGCCAATCAGAATGTCTTTGTCGGCTGAGAACTGGCTGAGAGCCAATCACCAATAAGCTTCTTTCTTTGTTTAGCTTTAAATGCAGTTTTTTTTTATTTTTTACTTGTAAAAGAATTCGGAAGAGGGCACCATCTTATAGAGCTTTTAAAAATCTATTTAAAAACATATTGAACGAATATTTTCGTATAAAAACTTGCAGAGTTAGAGTGATGTCAACTGCTTACGAGAGGTCGCGTCAAAGACAGGCAAAGAGTTAAAACAAATTCTTCAGATACTCTATACAGATATATATGTTAATTTCACAAATGCATTTGATATATGAATGTCAAATGGAACAAGAAAACATTTAAGTTATTATATATCTAAAAAAAGTTAAACTTTAATGTTTAAATATATAAATGAAATGAACATATCTAAATGAATTTAGTGTTATAATTATTATTAACATAAATTCCCTTGTCCAAATTCAACTCTGCTATTAACTAAGGCTAATATTGTAGATTTTTTGTTTTTAATGTTCAATCTCTATATTTTCTGAAGTAAATGCTGGCATGGCTTTGATAATTTTTCAAGTAAGATAAAACTTTATGAAGTTACAAAGTATCGTAAACTAATTATGTTGGTTAATCTATTAAAAAGATTTTTATTCAACATTTCTATATCACACAGTATTTTTTTATTTTTCAGATTTTTCTTTAGTTTTTTAATTTTTTTTAACAAAAAAAACTTACTTTTTATTTTATTTTTCCATCTTTTACCACTTTCAATAAGCACATGAATTCAATAAATGAAATTAGACTATGAAATAAAATATCAACCTTGCAAAAAAAAAGAGACTAGTACAGATAAGTAAACAAAAGTAATTAAATAAATGTTTTCTTTTTAGTCTTCAGGCAAAAAAAGTATTTTAATGAAAAAAATATTTTCCAGAAACCTATAGTTTTAAAACATATTTTATTAAAACATGAATTTAGATAATGATTGGAAAAAACTAAATTAAACTTGTAATAAAAAATAAAATTATTGAGAGAAGATATTTGATTTTTGATGCTAATTAAATCTTCAGTTGATTAATTTCCACTAAAAAGTGTTAACATATTTAAGCAAAATTTAAATGTGATCATCACATATTTTATTAAAAAAGAAATATTCATTTCACAAAAAATAAATACTGAAAAGGGAAACAGGTTAAGGCAAAACTTTATTTTTTGTTTGGTTTTGTGGTATAACAAACGTACACTTGGCATGAGTTTGACAGTGTACATTTGCCTCTGCATAGAATAAATACATTCTCTCTTATTGTCTTCAACTCTTTATTGCTTTTTTGCTTACTGAAAATGTTGATATCTACTTATTTTAAATACAACTAATATTTTATAATTAAAATATATGCAAAGAATTTTTAAAATTAAAATTTGTATTAGCAGGCTATGAAAATTAATTTCTGTTGAAAAAAGTTTATATTGTCAATCAAAAGGCCAATGCCTCATTTACATGGTAATCAACTAAATAAATTAATCTTTAGCAGAGACATGATAAAGGAATAGTCATCTTTCTAGAAATGCATAACTAACTTGATTCAATGACTTTTCTGTTTGTTTATGAAGTCATATCTACAATATATAATTCTAATCAAAGAATAGGACAGCCAAGATAAATTATCCTCTAACAACAGCAGGAAGTTATATCATTAATTCTCTGACTTATAACACACCATTAATTTCAAACTCCACCAAACCAGATGATTTTAATTTTGAACTAGATTAACTAAATTTCTTTTTATATCCCATTTTTGTAAGTTTATGTTTTGAATATATATATATAAAAGATTTTTGTAGCTGTTTTATATTGCTCAAATTTCTCAACTGTAATCCACCTTATCTTTATTTCTATACAAAACTGCTACGAGTTTTTGTCTTTTAAATTAATTACATTAAAAGGGTTTACCAAAGATACATTTAAAAACACTTAAAACAAACAAAACAATTAGATTTTCTTTTTTCCAAATTAAAATTATTTACAGATATTTAAATAAATAAAAACCTATAATTTTAAATTTAAGCAAATATAATTTCCTGAACTTTTGAATCTTGTCATTATAATAATTCTTTTTAAAACTATATCCTATGCACGCACAAGATATATACCATAATATATTCTTATCTGTTGTTAAATGTAAATCTATCTATCTTTTAATTATCCATCTTATTTATGCAATTATCTAACCATCTGCATATCTAATTATTTATCTATGATTTTTATCTATTTCATCATCATCATCAACCATTATCAATCCACTGCAGGATGAAGGTCTTTCCAAGTTCAATCCATCTTCTCCGATTTTTAGCTTCTCTTCTTCACATCACCCCTGCACACTTTCTCATTTCATCCATGCATTTCACATGTGGTCTCTTTCTGGATCTTTTACAAACTCTTGGAATCCAGTTTAAGATTTCAATTGTCCATCTATTATCATTACTTCTAGCAATATGTCCAGCTTAACTCCACTTCAGCCTTTTTTGTTTTCGATCTCTTTCCATTACTCCCAACATGCATCTCTCCATACTTCTTTGAGTGGTCTGATCTTATTTTAAGTGTATCTATTTATTATTACATCTATCTATCTGATGGTCTGCATGCCTGTCGGTCTCTCTGTCTGTTTATCTATCTATCTATCTATCTATCTATCTATCTATCTATCTATCTATCTATCTATCTATCTATCTATCTATCTATCTATCTATCGATTGATCGATTGATCGATCTACCTACCTACCTACCTACCTACCTATCTATCTACCTATCTATCTATCTATCTATCTATCTATCTATCTATCTATCTATCTATCTATCTATCTATCTATCTATCTATCTATCTATCTATCTATCTATCTATCTATCTATCTATCTATCTATCTATCTATCTATCTATCTATCTATCTATCAATCTATCTATCTATCTATCTATCTATCTATCTATCTATCTATCTATCTATCTATCTATCTATCTATCTATCTATCTATCTATCTATCTATCTATCTATCTATCTATCTATCTATCTATCTATCTATCAATCTATCTATCTATCTATCTATCTATCTATCTATCTATCTATCTATCTATCTATCTATCTATCTATCTATCTATCTATCTATCTATCTATCTATCTATCCATCCATCCATCCATCCATCCATCCATCCATCCATCCATCCATCCATCCATCCATCCATCCATCCATCCATCCATCCATCCATCCATCCATCCATCCATCCATCCATCCATCCATCCATCCATCCATCCATCCATCCATCCATCCATCCATCCATCTATCTATCTATCTATCTATCTATCTATCTATCTATCTATCTATCTATCTATCTATCTATCTATCTATCTATCTATCTATCTATCTATCTATCTATCTATCTATCTATATCTATTTATGTGTATAACTCTTTTTATATATCTATTTAGTCATCATTCATCCATATATATATATAAAAAATAAAAACAAGTTAGTCACGTAACCTGCTATCACTTGTTATTTATGATCAATAGATGGCGTCTTTACCAAAACCGCCGAAACAAGTGTAAAATATTTTTACATAAATGCAAAAGGAGTCAGAATTAACTACCTCTTTCATTTTGCTCACCTCCAGATCAGCTGATTTCAAGCTGGTTTGCTTTCGTCAGTGGAAGGATAGAGCTATAGAAACTAGGTCTAAAGACTGACTCTCAAGCGTTTATGCAAAACGTTTATATCAGTTTGCAAGCGTGAATTTTTCAGACCGGTAAAGTCTTCAAACTCAGCCTAGCAAGCTAGATATCTATATGGGTCTGATCTCAGTTCAGTTTCACCACATAGTCAAAGTCTCTGCAATATATATCATTGCAAAAAAACTTTAAAGGTACATTTATGAAAAATAAAAACAAGTTGGTCTGAAAAATTCACGCTTGCAAACTGATATAAACATTTTGCATAAACGCTTGAGAGTCAGTCTTTAGACCTAGTTTCTATAGTTCTATCCTTCCACTGATGAAAGCAAACCAGCTTGAAATCAGCTGATCTGGAGGTGAGCAAAATGAAAGAGGTAGTTAATTCTGACTCCTTTTGCGTTTATGTAAAAATATTTTACACTTGTTTCGGCGGTTTTGGTAAAGACGCCATCTATTGATCATAAATAACAAGTGATAGCAGGTTATGTGACTAACTTGTTTTTATTTTTCATAAATGTACCTTTAAAGTTTTCTTGCAATGATATATATTGCAGAGACTTTGACTATGTGGTGAAACTGAACTGAGATCAGACCCATATAGATATCTAGCTTGCTAGGCTGAGTTTGAAGACTTTACCGGTCTGAAAAATTCACGCTTGCAAACTGATATAAACATTTTGCATAAACGCTTGAGAGTCAGTCTTTAGACCTAGTTTCTATAGCTCTACCCTTCCACTGACGAAAGCAAACCAGCTTGAAATCAGCTGATCTGGAGGTGAGCAAAATGAAAGAGGTAGTTAATTCTGACTCCTTTTGCGTTTATGTAAAAATATTTTACACTTGTTTCGGCGGTTTTGGTAAAGACGCCATCTATTGATCATATATATATATATAATGAGCATGCTAATGACTCTAAATAAGCTTTTCTGATAAATTCTGGAAGAGAAAGCTTTTAAAATCTCTAACTACAATTATCCCTATCCCCAAATTGGTTTCGAACTGATGGCTCTCCTCAGTGAGGTGCTAGGATATTCAGACACTAGATAAAAATACCAACTCAAGCACATCATTTATCTAATATTTAACTATTAAGTAGAAAATCTGAAATTTTCAGACAGCTCTATGTCTTCAAATCCAGTTATCTAACTTAAATAACCATATGGGACCAAACCAAATTCAGATACACCAATATATTAATAGTTTTAGCAATATAATATTGCCAAAACCTCAAAAGCAAAACTATAATAGTAAGAAAATCAAGTCACACATCACATGGTTTAACTTAATAAGCTTGTACTATGGGATAATTCTAGATATAGATTTTAAATGTTTTTTTTCTTTTGGCATTTATTGGAAAAGCTTGTTTAGAGCTATTAGCATGCTCATATATTACATTTTGTAGTACAAGCTTATTAAATTAAGTCATGTGATGTGGATTTCTTACTGTATATATCTATCTATTTATCTATTGATCAAACTACTTATTTATCTTTTTATTTATCTCTATTTATTTATCTACTTTTCTATCCATCCATCCATCATTTTATCCATTATTTTTATAAATTTCTATTTATCTAACAATCCATCCATATCTCTCTCTATATATATATATCATAGAAAGAGCATTATTTTTTAAAATTATAATTAACATACCTATAATATTTTTATTAATAATATCAATTCATATAATATTACAAAATGAGCAACACATATAATCAATGTTTTTGAATGATTTATTATCATCACTACTTATTTGGCAAAATTAAGGTTTTCAGCATTAATTTGACTGAACAATTATCATCGCTATTCTTCCTTACCACCATCAGCAGAATTTGTCCATTTTTTAAAATTTCACCAAACATTTTCTCAATTTTTTTTTCCATAATTTTTTTCATAATTCAATTACTTTTTTCATTGTTCTTCTAGTCCACATTTTTTAAATCTTTTTATTTTTTGCCACAATTTTTTTAGTTCTCTACTTTATAAAATTCTGTATTTAAAATGGAGCATGGAAGATAAGTTGTAGTTGAGTAAATCTTAGTTGATTTATATTACTTAATAACATTGTTAGTTGAATCATATTTAAAAGAAATAAATGCAAATAGAAATCTTTTAATTAATAAGTTATGATTTAGATCCAGAAAGTTGGAGTTGTTCAATTGTATTAAAATGTATGGTAGAAGCCATTTTGATTTAAGATTACTAAACATAGATTTGAATTTAATAGTATTAAACTAATATGGAAAGTAATACATTACCCTGTAAAGATAAGTATGCCCAATTAATAAGAAGATAAAAAAGTGAATAAGTTTGAATAATAATAATTAACAAACTAAAGCATTTTAAGACTAAATAAATAAAAAAAATTTCGCATACAAAAAAAATTAAAGTGTCATACAGGATTATCAAGTTATAAATCAAGGATATTCTCATATTCTGAAGAATCATTTATAAAATTGCAACAGAAACAATTAGATTACATAATGATACTAGAAAGATTAACATTGAGAAGGGTATATGACAGAGTGGTTCCATACTCCAAAACATTTTGCAGCAGTTTTGCAACAAGTATTTTGTGGGTTAAAATGGAAACCTAAGGGAATAAAAGATATTAAGTACATTTTGCAGTTGTTGTGATTATTTTTGCAAATAATGCTTCAGAGTTTCAAAATGTCTCAAGAGTTATTAGATAGAAAAAAGTAGGATTAAAGATAACTGTTAAAAATACTAAAGTAATATTCAATGGAATTTCTCAAAAAATGAGAATAAAAGATTGATAATGTTGAGTTAGAAGATAAAGGTGGGTAGAAGTTAGCAACTACTAATACCATAAGTACATTTTGCAGTTGTTGTGATTATTTTTGCAAATAATGCTTCAGAGTTTCAAAATGTCTCAAGAGTTATTAGATAGAAAAAAGTAGGATTAAAGATAACTGTTAAAAATACTAAAGTAATATTCAATGGAATTTCTCAAAAAATGAGAATAAAAGATTGATAATGTTGAGTTAGAAGATAAAGGTGGGTAGAAGTTAGCAACTACTAATACCATAGTCAGATTATTACTATAGATAGAAACATATGAAATTAATCATAGAATTAATCTTAATTGAAGTGCTTGAGGTAGAAATAACTTAAAAGGAAATATGTCCATGTGTTTGAAAGAAAAGGTAAATATGTCTACCAGTTCTTACTTGTGGATCTAAAACTTAGACACTTAACAGAAGAACAACGCAGAGACTCCAGACTACTCAACAAAGTATGGAGAAATGTATATTAAAAGTAATAAGAAATCAAAAATAAAATATATGGATGAAAGAATAAACAGGTGTTGCAGACTCATTGGAAAAATTAAGAGACTGAAAATGGAGTTAGGCTAAAAATACTGCTAGAAAAGATGATAATAAATGGGCAGTGGAAAGCTTAACTTTTCTACTGTATCAAATCATGCAGGGTCCACCATTGATCATCATCTCTCTGCTCTAACTATGATATCATATGAGTGGGAAGATTTTTGTTATATGCAAACCAATTTCAACTCCAGGTATACAAAAGTGTGTAGACTATGAAAAGCTTTTAGCATTGAAAATCTTGCAGTAGGATAAAGATTAGTTAAATGGGAAGCATTATTTACAGTTAGTCTACAACTTGCATGCCAAACTCAAAGGTACACACTGACCAAATAAACAAGGTTTAAGTTTATTTGGGTTGCAAAAAAAAAAAAACAACAAACAAACAAATAAACAAAAACTTCGATTCTTACTTAAACTTAAGTTTATTTTGAAAAGTATACTTATAATACGCTTTAAACGTATATAGGTGAAGTTAATAAAAATTTTCACAAATAACGTTTAGCTAAGCGCTTTTGAGAGCTTATTTTACTGCTCTCATATTCACAGCTCAAGAATATTATGATAAGTATTACGATTAATTGGCGAAGTAAATTATTCATTACAAAATTTTGAAAAGTATAGTATAAAAAATGAACAGGAATATTCATTCAATAAAATTAATATTCTCTTCCTGACACCCAACATCTTTTCTCTGTTGTTATCTTTCCTACTTTAAGGAAATCTTGTTGACAGTGATTACTTTCAAAACTGACCCAAGGTGAATGTCCTTATTTTTGATTGGGCAAGTGATTTATTTTCTTTCACAATTGTAAATAACTGTTCACACTGATAAATACTTCCAAACACGGAAATAATTTCATAAACAAGTTTTTGATTATTTTCAAACTTGGCGGGAAAATATTCCTGATTCCATATTTATTGAAAAAATCAAAGAAAACAAAAAAAAACTTGTCTTCCAAAAATTTTAAATCTGCAAACCTTGTTTCATATTCAGTTCTAAGGCTTGAAATTTTTTTGCATATGTCTGATATGATGCAGTTCCGTCTAAACTTTATTTGTTCATGTTATGTATGGAAAGTGCATTAAATCTTCATTTTTAACTGCTTTTCCCAAAGAATTAGATTGCATGTGAATGATTTAACTTTGTCACACTTGTTTATAATGATCTGATTTTTTCCTTATAGTTTTAAATTTAAATCATACAAATATTTTGTTATATCAAACATAAAAGATAAAATCAGGAAACCATACTGTGTCAAATAACAGGCTTGTGTGTTGATTTTTAGTTATTAAGAACTGACAAATTTTTTCTCTCAAGTCTCGGAATTGTTTAAGAATCTTGGATCATGGTAGCCAACATACCTCAGTATAGTAGGATAAAGTAAAATATTTGCTGTTTAAATCATTTAAGAAAGTAGAGAAATGTCACTGATGTAAATTTAAATTGATGATTTTTTTTATAGAGGTCAACACATTTTCCATGTTTATTATCTCCATGCATAATATTCCTTGATGCATATTGCAAGGCATATGCTGACTCTTGGATCATCTTAAATTTCACTTCATGTTTTTTTTTTTTTGCAGTAATGCGACAAAATCTTGCCCTGTACTAGTGTTATACATCAATACTAATTCCAATAATTTTTCAAAAATATTAAAAACCCAACCCAAGCTTAAAGAAATACAGTTACTTGAGCTATGCCTCCAATTTCCATACTCTCATCATTGGCAATGGGAAAAGCTTCAAAATTAGATGATTTTGCTTTGATACGAATACTTAAATTGTCTGCTAAATCAATAACTCTTTCCACAATTGTATTTTGAGACAAAGAGATTACTTTAAAAACCTTCACATTTCCAGGACAAACAATTTCTACAGCTATAATTAGACATTCCTTGATGAAATCATCATCAGTAAAAGATTTCCTATGTTTATCTATCAACTCTGACAAGATGTGGCTTACATGCAACACCACTTCACTTTCTTGTAATACTTTAGTAATCATGAACTGTTGTGTTTTCAGTCTCAACTTGAGCTCTTTTGATTTATATTGTTTATAGCAATGGTTAATATTGTATAACTTTGATACAGTAATAGCATTATTACATGTAAAGCAGATTATTTTATTTTTTACTTCACAGCAAAAATACTATAATTCAAACTTTTCTTGGAAATTTTGTTGTTTGTCAGCTATTTTTCGTTTACTTTTACTATCTTTTGGTTTTGATGGAGATATGCTGAATACCAAAGGATAAAAAAATGAGCAATCGTTTTAACACAAGTTAATATTTTTTCTAGAATATTAATCTACAGGCACTAAATAACTGCACAAATTAATGTAAATAAACCTTTTTTTTCTTGTTCTTCAAAAGCAAAATATTCCCTGTTACACACATGAAACAAATCAATAAAATATTAGTAACATGACACTAACATGTAATTAGCTGCTAAAAATTCTCTGCTAGTATTAGTGGAGAGAAATGTGTTCTTGTATGTGAGGCATGTCAGAGAAATGGATGCAACAAAATTGTAGCAATCAGTCATTGGCGAATGTTTTCATTATTAATAATTATGTACAACAGGATATTATACAAATTAAGTTACAAATCTTTTATTAAAATATTTTTTATATACAATTATATTGGCTGACCCACAAAAATGCTCATTGTGGGATGCATGCAGCCCATAGCCCCAATTTTTACATGCCTGGTATACAATATTTGGTAACTATAATATAGAATAATGTTGAAATAAATTACTATATTTGTAGAAGCAGCGGAATATAGTTTCACACTGCTCAGGAAGTTTTTATATACTGAAAAAATGCAATTTATATGGCCATTAGAGAGTTGATATTTGGGAAATACACAAAAATTGATTGTTGGGAAAGCAGAAATTATTAAAATATAAATTGTTTACAAAAGTAATAATTTTAGCAGTCAATTTTAAATAGTCATTATAATCAATAATTCATTTTAAATAATCAAATAACATTATTACTCTGGAGTGCATAAGAAGTTCCTGCATTGGAATGATATAGTTGGGCCATGATTCAAGGACCTTGAGAATCAGATTCTGCTACTAAATTATTTTACCTAATGCAAGATAACAGATAATTGAAGAGCAACGTAGGGCTAGGTATAGACAATTACATGCTCATAAATACTCCATTGCAAGCTTTTTATAACTAACCCATGTGATCTTTCATTTTTATTCTGTCATCATCATCATCATCTTCATTTTCAATTATTATCAATCCACTGCAAGGTGCAGATCTCTCCAATTCAATACACCTCTTTTGATCTCTTGTCTCTCTTCTTCACATCACCCTGCACTCTTTCTTATTTCATCCATCCATCTCACATGTGGTCTCATTCTAGATCTTTTGCAATCTCTTGGAATGTAATTTAAGATTATGGATTGTATGGTCCTCAAATTTATACAAGTTATGACACTTCCAATATTCAAATTTTTTTTACGAACCCCCAAGCAATAAAACTATTTTTTTATTATTACCAATGGCAGGGAAGGCACATTTATAAAAAATGATATACACCTAACAAATGATCACATGACTCGCCTAGCTTTACATTTAATATATGAAATAATCATGCAGCATCTCATACTATCTTTTACTCTAAGGAAATCAGAACCTAAATAGTAATATTAACATTTGGCAGAGAATTGTGAATAATTATTTTGTTCTAACATAAGTTCAAATTTAATGATAAATTAAATCATTTTATAACAATCGTATTTACTACAATTTATGTCACAGTAATTTGTTTTTTCATTTAATTTTTAAATGTGTGATTAATTTTTCAAATATGAGGTTCCATACATCAAAAGCTTTAAAGTAATTTTTATATGTTTCCCTATTTATTACCATACATACTAGTTTAATAGATAGTATGTTAACTTTTATGACCATGATATAAAATTTAAATCCCAGCAGCGCTTAAAAAATTTCTCAGGTAATTAGTTTATACCCAAACTAGATACTTATTTAAAATTGGTTGGTAAATTAATATTTACACAATCTTAATTAGAGTGTAAGACAATGAATGTATTATGGTACAGACGTTGTTTTCAATAAAAGAAGTATCACATATTTGCAGGAACTAAAATCTCGATTTATTATTACCTTCCTATTATACCAATGGGAGTTCGAACCAGTTGTTTGTGCTGCCTGTAATACATGCGATTAAATATACAATTTGATATTTATCTACTTGATTGGATCTAAAACCAATTTTAAAATCTTAACATGTTGATGAACATATGCTTATATATATATATATATTTAAATACAGTATATGTATATGTATGTTGTCAATACTAGACTTAATGTAATTATAAGGGACTTGAATTCAGACTTTCAAACTCCCTCCATCTATCCAATCTATCTTATACAACTGATACACATGTTCACATACACATGAAAAAAATGTAAATGATCTCCAATATATGTTTCTGGTGCTGAACCAGTACTCATCAATTGGTCTGGAAAATCATCTCCCACACGTACATATAATCAGTGCTCATTATCAAACTTTAATGGATTAAGCTTCAATCTTCTCCACTCCTCATCTCTTCAGCCATCCATATCAATTGAAAATCTGAGAATGGAATGCTCAAAGTTCATGTTGATGCCAATTGTCTTATCAATTTGAACTTAAGCCAGTC
Source organism: Epiperipatus broadwayi (assembly GCA_028023455.1). Lineage (NCBI taxonomy): Eukaryota > Metazoa > Onychophora > Udeonychophora > Euonychophora > Peripatidae > Epiperipatus > Epiperipatus broadwayi. The sequence continues at coordinate 1,730,657 of JAQFVV010012465.1, forward strand.
AATTCCTCACAGATAAGACCTTAATATATCCATTTAATGATACAGAAGAGGGTTGGTCAGAACACAGACTAAATATGTAATATTTAAATATATGTATAGTCATTACTAGACTTAATATAATTATAAGGAACTTGAACTCAGTCATTCAAGCTCCCTACATTTATACAATCTACCTTATACAACTGATACACATGACCACATACATGTGAAAAAATTAAATGATCTCCAATATACATATTTCATGCTGAACTAGCATTCACCAGTTGGTCCAGATCATCATCTACCACACATATATCTTAATATAAACTGAGCACTGATTACATATATGTGTGACAGATGGCAGTCTGGACCAATCGATGAGTGTTGATTCAGCACAAAATACTTTTATTGGAGATCATTTAATTTTTTCACATGTATGTGGGCATGTGTATCAGTTGTATAAGGTGGATTGGATAATGTAGGGAGCTTGAAAGTTTGAGTTCAAGTCCCTTATAATTATGTTAAGTCTAGTATTGACAGTATACATATATTTAAATATTACATATTCAGCCTGTATTCTGTTCATCCATCTTGTGTATAATTGAATAGATATATTAAGGTCCTATGGGTTAGGGGTCAGATTGACTTAGGGTCAACATGGATATGACAATAATGTTGTCATCAATAAGGGCTTTGACCATTCCAACCTGAGATTTTCAATAAGATGGATGGCTAAATAGTTGGAGAGTGGAGAAGATTGAAGCTTGTCCATTAAAGTTCGAAGATTTGATATCTTAATATAAACTGAGTACTGATTGCATGTGTTTGTGGGAGATGATGATCTGAACCAACTGATGAGTGCTGGTTCAGCACAAAATACATATATTGGAGATCATTTATATTTTTCACATGCATGTGGTCATGTGTAACAATTGTGTAAGAAGGATTGGATAGATGTAGGAAGCTTGAAAGTCTGAGTTCAAGTCCATTATATATATATATAATCAAAAATAGTTTACAATGATATTGAGAAGGGTATAAAATATTTGCTGGAAAAGCTTTCTTGTATTATTATTATTATAAATATATAGAATTATTGCTGTTATATAACTGTATTATATATAAAAGCAATCAAATTAATTAACAATGTTATTAATATATCCTTCATACTTTCTTTAATTATCAGACTTAGTGAAAATATTTAACAAACTATCTGATTATACTTAATTTTTGTAATATTGAAACTTAATGTTTTATTTGTTCAACAATGTTTTTCAAAGACTTTTACTTTAATAAATAAAGTGAAAAAGATAACAGACTAATCTTTTTTTATAGTACTGTACATACATGTATTTCTCAGAGTAAACCACTGAACACTAGGTGGAGCTAGAGATTATAACGTGAATGTTTTTTTCTGAAACAAACTTTCTATTTAAATATCATGATTGCCAATTTTTCTCATTAATGTTTGAATATATTTACCAATCAGATATACATATATATGATATTATACCTTTTAATGTAACATTAAAATCAACAGACAGTGGATGAAATCAATCTGTTACCTTTTTAACTGAGTGCTAATTTTATATTCAAAACTTGTGAATTAATTTAATGAATTACATTCGTCTTTCCACCATATTAATTATACATAGTCCTCAAAATGTGATTTGTTAGATTTCATGGATGTGTTTTGTGCTGACAAAACTCATTGCCAATCATATTTTTATGTGATGGATATATATTCAATTTTTAATACCAACATGTTTCCAGTTACAATATTTAATTAGAAAATCAGCTGATTAACGCATTTAAAATTTTAGCCTACCAATAATTATGGGTTTCTTTTGAGAGATACATATATAGTGAGAAAGGTAAGTACGATTACTTTTATAAAGGTTGATAATTTAGAAGTTCATATCAGGAAAATTATAAATTGATTGGCTGTATTTGTATTTACAATGAAGTTCTGAATAGTTATACACCCACAAACTCTCTCTCTCTCTCTCTCTCACACACACACGTATGTATATATATATAGTCATAATTATCGCTTTTAAACACACACATATATATATATGCAATAGAAGTAAAAATAGACAATCTGCGATAGCTGTCAATAAACATATACATTTACCTTTTCTATATCAGAAAAACCATTAAGAATATAGTGGTCATCTATTTTTAAAAGCTTTTGCTCTTAATAAAACTTTGTTTTCTCACAAATATTAAAAAGTAGAGTGGAAATTTGTCTGTTTCTAACTTCTATTTCATATATGCATTCAAAAGAGCTGTTTATTAATTGACTTTTATTGATCTTTGTTTAAAATGAGATTTTGTCTCGCTCTCCTTTTGTTTAATTAATTATAACTTCAAATTAATAATGACATATGGATAGCCGGTTTGAATTTGATTTTCATTCTTAATTTCAACATTCATCAGAAAATCAAGCTTTATTAAGAATGAATGTTTTAAGAATAGTTGATTGTCCTATTCTTAATGGTTTTTCTATGTAGAGAAGGTAAAACGTATGTTTATTGATAGCTTGTGGGAATTTGTCTATTTCTACTATATATATATAAATAAAAAATAAAACTACACAAATAATTTTCTTTTTAAACAATTGTATTGTAAAAACTTAAAAAAAGCTTCATTTAATTATGCATTATTCTCTTTTTTATGATTATCTTTATGACAGCTATCTATGCTAATCCCCATATTGGAGGACTGATTCTGATGAGACAAATTTGTGGTGTTACGGTAAATTTCAGTAGTCACAAAATGCTGAAAAGCAAAAATATGTACTTATAATTTATATTTTTCAATATATATATATATCCTTTCATAAATAGATTATATTAAATATGTATTGTGTTTAATTCAATTAAAGCATGTGTAAAGAAACAATTTAATTTATATATTTACTGTGTTAGGTGTTTTGTTTTCTATGATAAACTATAAAAAATGAGGAGGCTAATAAGAAAGGTTTTCGTTGCCCAGTAGTGGAATATTTAATGGTGCTTTACCTATGTGTATGAATTTTAAAACAGTAGACATAATAAATTAAAGATACTATTAATAGTATACAATTTGGCAAAACCACTAAAAACATTGACTATAACTTTACTATATTTCACTTTTAAATGCAATCAAATTCAAAATAAAAAAAAATATAAAATATACACTTAAATATGCATCTATCAGAATGCACTCAACAGCACACATTATTACTTATTCAGTGAGCATATATTATTTATGAATCATACCTCTTTAATATTATATTCCTGTATTATGTAAAAATGAAAAAGGCATGTTTTGTTAATAATGCAGAACCAGTAATGAGCAAAAAAAAAAAAACAACAACAAAATAGTATGCAATGAGCTGTTTTTATATAACATATGCACTTAAATATATATTTGTACATACATTTCTATTTTTAGTTCAAATATAATAGTTGTCTTTGACAAGGATTCGCAAACAAAAATGCATTAGCTAATATTTTCCATATTTTCTTTGTAAACAAAACAGTGTTCATATTGCCTTTAATTTATTGCATTTAAGTGTTAGAGTTATCAAAATTATCTAATAGTATTAAGCTATCTGCCGCTACCAGTTTTTGTTCCCATATCTTTTGATCAACAAAGATTTTTATTTAAATAAACATTGAATAAATCACTGACAGTAAGTTACTCTGAGTCCATGAGCAAAAAGAATCCTCAATTGTAATTCATGTTTAATACTGTGTATATTTATGTAATAGGATATATATATATATCATCATCATCATCATCATCAACCATTATCAGTCCACTGCAGGATGAAGGTCTCTCTAAGTTTAATCCATCTTCTCTGATCTTTAGCTTCTCTTTTCCACAACACCCCTGCACATTTTCTTATTTCATCCATCCATCTCACATGTGGTCTCTTTCTGGGTCTTTTACAATCTCTTGGAATCCAGTTTAAAATTTCAAATGTCCATCTATTATCATTTCTTATAGCAATATGTCCAGCCCAACTCCATTTCAATCTTTTAATTTTTTCAATAAGGTCAGTAACACCTGTTTGTTGTCTTACACATACATTGCGTTTTCGATCTCTTCTTGTTACTCCCAACATACATCTCTCCATACTCCTTTGAGTGGTCTGAAGTTTCTGTATTGCTCTTCTATTAAGTGTCCAAGTCTCAGATCCATAAGTAAGAACTGGTAAAACATATTTGTTAAAAACCATTCTTTTCAAACACATAAGCATATTTCCTTTTAGTATCAAGTTATTTCTACCAAAAGCACTCCAACCAAGTTTAATTCTATGATTAATTTCCTCCATTATGTTTCCACCTTAATAATCTGACCAAGGTATTTGTAACTGTTAACTTCTTCTAATTCTTCATAATCAATCTTTATTTTCATATTTTGAGCAAATCGATTAAACATTACTTTAGTCTTTTTAACATTTATCTTTAGTCCTACTTTTCAACTTTCATCTGCTAACTCCTGCAACATTTCCTGCAGCTCTGAAGCATTATTTGCAAAAACAACTACATCATCTCCAAAATCTAAATGACTTAAATACTCTCCATTTACTTTCATTCCTTTAGTTTCCCATTTTAATCCACAAAATACTTCTTGCAGCACTGCTGTAAAAAGTTTTGGAGATATGGAGTCACCTTGTCTTATACCTTTCTCAATATTGATTTTTCCAGTATCATTATGTAATCTAATTGTTGCTGTTGCATTTTATATTCTTTAAAATATGACAATATCCTGGATCTATACCTTGATGATTCAATGCTTTAATCACTGAAGAAATGTGTATAGAATCAAATGCCTTTTCACAATCTACAAATCCAAAACATAATGGCAACTCATATTCATTTGTCCTTTCTATAACTTCTCTCAATACCTGGATATGATCTACTGTATTAAAACCACTTTTAAATCCAGCTTGTTCTCTTGGTAGGTGGAAATCCAATGTTCTCTGTAGACGAGTAGTAATTATCTTGGTAAAAATTTTATATAAAACTGATAAAAGGCTGATAGGTCTGTAATTTCTAATATCTTCTTTATCACCTTTTTTAAATATTAATATTATTACTGCATTCTTCCAATCTTCCGGTTCATCTTTATCATTTAGACATTTGGTATATAACTTTGCTAAAATTGTTTCTATTTCTTCACCTGCTTCTTTTAATATATCAATTATAATTCCATCACTTCCTGGAGCCTTTCCTATCTTCATACATTTAATTGCATGTCTCACTTCTTCATTTAAAATTCTGGGCAATTCGGAAGATGTAATAGATATAGGAGGTACTTGTTCTTTATTACTATATAATTCTTGATAAAAATCTTCTACCAATTTCATGATGTCATCTCTCTTTTTAGTAATAATTCCATCTTTTTTTCTTATTGCAGATATAAATTTTCTACCAATACCAAAATGTTGTTTAACATTCTTGAGACTTTTATTTTCTTCTACAGCTTTCCTTGCTATTTCACAGTTATACTTTCTTATATCATTTTCAACTCTTTTCCGTACCATTTTACAAAATTCAAGATATTCAATTTCTTTAAATACATCATTTTTGTATGTCTTCATATTCCTTCTTTTCTTCATAAATTCTCTAGTCTCAGTAGAAATTTTATTAGTCAATTGCTGCTTTTTTCTACCAGCTATCTTTGTTGCAGTTTTTAAAAGTGTATCAGTTATTTTCTTATTAATTTCATTCAAATCTGAATCATGTTCAAAATCTCCTAACACTTGAAACCTATTTGTAAGTTCTAATTTAAATTCATTAGAGTGTTTTTGAAGATTAGGAATATTAACTGTAAATATTGTTTTTCTTAATAATTTTTGTCTCTCTAGTTTTACATTAACACGTAACTTACACCTTACTAATCGATGATCACTTCCTGTGTTAAATTTATTAAGAACATTACAATCTTGAAATATGTATTTCCTGTTAGTCAAAATATAATCCAATTCTGCTGTACCTTCATTTGGATGCTTCCATGTCTATTTCCTTTTAACATTTTTCACAAAAAATGAATTCATAATATAAAGTTTTTCTTTTTCTGCAAACTCCACAAGTCTATGTCCTCTCTCATTTCTATTACCATAACCAAAATTACCTTCAACAATTTCATCTTTCATTTGTCTACCAATTCTAGCATTAAAGTCTCCCATAACAATTTTAAAATGTTGTTTACTCTGATCAAAAGCCTTTTGTACATCCATATAAAAATCTTCTACTACTTCATCACTATGAGAACTTGTTGGGGCATAAACCTGAATTATCTGCATTTGGTATCTGCTATTAAGTTGTATAACTAATCTTGCAACTCTGTCCGATACACCATCAATCTCCACAATATTGTTCTTCCACTTTTTATTTATAATGAATCCTACTCCACTTGTATTTCCAATATTTGGGCCTTTATAATAGAGTATATGTCCACTTTTTAAATCAATTGTTTCTTCACCTTTTCTTCTAACTTCACAAAGTCCAATAATGTCCCATTTAATATAAGACAATTCTTCTTCTAATTCTTGCAATCTTCCTTCACTTGAAAGTGATCTGCAGTTGTAAGTACCTAAATAAAAAGTCATTATCAAATGGCAGCCTGGGTCCGCAATCAGGGGATTCTTACCACCCTCCGCCTTTGGCCACCAACAGCTGCCTTGGTTGGTGACTTTACAGCCTCCTGGGAATAAAGGCCATGCTTTATTTTTGTCTGTCATAATTGTATATATGTATTGGAAAAATATTTATCATTTACACAAACATTCATTCTGCCTTATCAGGCACTGAGAAGAAAGACCATGGTGTTTCTTGATCTTAAACTCAGAGGTAAAAAGCCAATAAACTCACCATGCTGGCTAATGCTTGTTGGTGAGTAGCCCATCCATGTTCATATACTATATGAATAATCACATAGTAATAACAGCTGCAACAACAAGAACGTATGGAGTGGACATTAGGAATTTGCCCTGCTCGGTTCCTTTAAGGCCTCCAAAAGGAATCAAAGGGTCTCCTTTCAGTTAATAGCAAACTCCTTTCTGCAGCCTGCCAGGCATTATCAAATGGCCTCGCACAAAGTATGTATTAAGCACAACAAATATATAAATGTGCTATATTAATAATGGAAGTTCGGTCTGAGCATTAAAATACCCATACACACTAATTTAAAGTAATATGAAATTGACTACAAAATATTGTATAATAAACTCATGTGTTTTTCCTTTTTGTATATTTTTTATGATATGTCATATATGTAGTTGTTTTTTTATTTTATTTTCCAACATACTTTTATATTTTTTTAATTATTTTTCTAAAGATTGTAATTTTATTCCATAAGCAAATAATGTTAATTGCTTTTGCGAAAATCTGATCAAAAGCAAAATGTTTGATAATGCTATAATTAAAATGTTATCTTTTTGTTTTGTGTATAAAGTAGAAATTCTTTTGAATAATAATAGCTGTAATCAAGTGGTCTGGGCATTCAAAATGAAAACCATTATATCAAACTTAAAATGTAGAATTTAATCAGAAAAATTGTAAGAAATGTTATAATCTAAATGATAAGATAAATTGAAAGGATTGGCTGATTCATACTTCTCAGAGGCCTAGTGGGATTGATATAGTTTAGTCAGTGCTGTGAGATTCATTCCCTTTTTTTGGAATCAAGTCGTTCACTACTTTGGCTCCAGAGATTTTCAATCATCTAGCAACTTAGAGATAAATTTATGGACTAGACTCCTGCTGACATTTTCTAAGAAATGCATTATATAGTTCTTTTAAGAACTCTTGATTTCTTAAGAATTTAATAAACTAGTCAAGATAGAAAATGAACATTTGATAAAATTTATTATCATATACAAACAGAGGAAAATATGAAGCAATCTACCAGTGAGTCCAGTAAAATGACCGTGTGGTAGACAACCAGCCAGCGCACTGCCCTTTCTCTGTCCCAAGCCGCCAAGATGTGACCATGCCACTTCCAGCTGCCACAATGATAACAAATACTGCCTTGCTAAATAGATGAAATCCTCACTACACAGCCAGTTAACTTGAAGCCCACTCAGAACCCAGAGGAGAAGAATGAAGATGCAGATATAAGTTTATTTTAAAATATTTGATTAATATTGAAATAATTAACTTTGATATTTCCGATTAAATTTATTATTTTTTTGTTATTATTATTAATCATTTAAAAAAGAGAGTTTGTCTCGCGCATATGTATATTGAATTTACAGTTATTACGGGCATAAATGTTAAAGCTTTTACTTAAATCTTTTGAGTCAATTTTTCTATTTTAAATTCTAGTATTTTCAACAAAGATTGCAATGAGATTCTTTTTTTTGTTGCTATTCATTTTCCTCTTGTTGTTACTCCTGAAATTCGTCATATATAAATATGCATGTATATATGCGTACATACACTTATAATTTTGGTAAATACGATATCTCATGTTGAATATCTAAAAATATATATAACCGTATATCCTTTTTAAGTTTTTTTTTTTTTGTCACTGCTGCACCTCATGATGGGTGTAAGAAGGGATTGATCTATTATAGATTTTCTATAAGCAAGTACTCTAATAACTTTATATTTAAAATAATAGTAAGTGTATAATTGTGCTGCACATATATATACATGTATAGAAATTTATCTCTGGCAAAAGGGAAATAGATACAGTACCTTATGGTGAGTACAATATAGTATCTGAGCCAATGCAATGTATTGACTTGTTGAAAATATAAAATTAGTGAAATATTTCATAGTGCAAATATATGCATAGTTTTTATTATTATATTTGCTATCAATAAAAAGGATTTAAAGTCATCAGTAAAAGTATATGCCTGTATAACCGAAGATCTCTAATCTGATATATATATATATATATATCAAATCATAAAAGTATAACTTATTTCTACAGGGTCAAAAAAGCTCAGACCACTTCCATTCTTTATACAACATTGTAAATAGCTTTAGGGATTTATTATTTTCTTATATAAATTGTATTTTATCGATTTCAATGCCTCGTATATATATATATAGGGGTTTGTGATAATTAATTATTTACTATTTTTTTTATTATATCATCGTTAGTATGAAACGGTGGTGGGTATTTGGGATTAAATAAATATTTAATCATAGTATTAAACTTGCTTTGTTTTCATATTCTTTATATTGATAAAAATGTGTTATTTCCTTATCAACCACATACCTATAATAATCATTTAACTTACCCATTTGAAGACCCTAGATGTAGAGTGACCGAGCTAGCCACAAGGGATATCGCTCTACCGGGGTGTTAAATCTTATTCTTATGCTCCGCTGAACATATGGTATTGCACATCCTTCTAGGAGGGTGAAAAAATTCATTTTTTGATTCTTTTCTAGAAGTGGCACACAAAAGTCTATTTTGTAAATAGATTTTTCAAAGGTGTGTACTTGCCATTGTTATAAATATTCAGGCATTCAGGTAAGATATCAACTAAAGGGTGTTTTTAACTGGAAGAGTCCTATCAATCCACTCTTTCTATCAATTTAGCTGGAAGTACAATATACATGAGTACAGGCAATCGGCTAAATTGATATCCATTTCTTTACCTGTTGAATCTTGGTCACTTCATGCTCAGTGCAAGATTAGGAAAATAATTCTGCAGGGAGTATGGTCTGGTACAATATATATATATATATATATATATATATATATATTGAACTGGAGACCTTCTTTACTTCAAAAGTCAAACATGTTAAAATAAAAAAAAAGAAAAGGTTATATAAGGGCATGTAGTTTGTTACATATGTTTTTTGTTTTGTAAGAGTGTGTGCCATTATAAGTAGTGTAACAGGGCTGGGATTAAACCCTGTTCCTATGAAAGGGATTTTATATTCAAGCATATGTATAGATATTCTTAACAACTATATGTTATATATATTTGATTTTTTATATATATTTCTTCTTAAAAGAATTAAATAAAGATTTAAAATGGGAATAAGGGGAGGGAATATGCTAAGTTATATTAATGTGTGTATATGTTGTTATATAGGCAGGCGAACAAGAGAAATCATTTAGAAAGCATGTATATTATATGTTATTTTAATGTCTAAATGCCATATTTTAATTTTGATGAAAATAAAAGTTTAAGAAAATGAAGGAATGTATTAATGAAAATAAAAATAAAAAAGAAACCAAACAGAGTATTATCTGCAAATGCTTTTAATGAAGGCATTGTTCTAAGTTATTTCCAAAAAGTGTAAGATGAAAATTTTGCTTAGAAAAAAAAAGAAAAAGGTGCTAAAATGTTTTTTTGTTGTTGTTGTTTCTTTTGAAGAGAAGCCAGACCTCAGATATCCCATGCTAGGATACAGAAAAATAGTAAAGATTTGTAAGATTATAACTTCTAGAAAAGAAAAAAGAATGATATAAATAGAAAAATATCAGAAGACATTTCAGTTTTGGACTTTAAGTTTTAAAGTGTTAAATTTCTATACTAGATTTGTTTTAATCAAAGAAAATATATTTTCCAGCTAGAGATGAATAAACTGGGGTAAAGTTTTAAATGTGCTGGGCTTTATACACCCCAGTCTCATGAAGAAAAGAAGCCATGACCAGCCATATGTGTTTTTCCCTGCAAATGTCTTAAGTAGTAATCGAACCAGTGGAGATTCGAGAAACCAATTTTGATAAGATATTCATGCTGAACCATTTCCCGGGCCATAGTGTGCCAAAAGAATTCATGCTCATCATGAATCTGCATAAGCTATCTTTTCTGTGGAACTCAAGGTAACACTTATGTTTATTTTCCAAAATACATTAAATACGCTCTTTTCCTCTAATGTTTAAAGACTTTATATAATTATATTTCAATCAGTTTTCCCACCTTTAGAAAATTTTTATTGTATTTGAAGAGATTAGACATTATTTTCTTATTATTATTTTGTTGCTTGTCTGTATGAATATATGTATATATGTGGCTGTTTTATTAAATATCTGAGCACATTGAAATATTCTCTTTCCATTATTTCATGTATATTTTATGGAACATTTGAGCACATTTAGATATTTTTTTATTTTGTTCATGTATTTAGGTAAAGATATATGCATGTGATAGTCATTTCAAGTGACCGAGCATTTCTGAATTATCACTGATTGTTTTTCTAATCTCTTCCAGCATAATTCTTATCAGCACATAGATTTAGTGCTTGAAATCAGAATAGGCTGACATCCATAAATATGCTGGATGGGAAATAATAAATATTTAGATCAGAATTCTTAATAATAATTATACCATTATATTCTTTTATTAAAGAAATGATTTCTAACCTAGCATTAGTTTAAAATAGTTCAGTAATAATGAGAAAATACATAATCTCTTACAATAGATATATAGAGCACACTTCCCTGATTAGATATTGAAATTATGTAATTTTGCTTTCAAAAGATTTTAGTTAAGATAATTTTCTTTTTTCTTGGTTTTAAATTATTGTAATTAAAACCAACTAAAATTTTATTTTAAAAGGTGAGACTGTTTTTCTAATTAATAAAAATGGTATTTAAAAAGAAAAGGAGAATTAAGATACTGATCCTGGTTAGATTTTAAATTAAGATCTGGCAGGAGATGAAAATAGAATATAAAAACTCTGTTTTTGTTATTATTGCTGATTGATTTTTGCTAAATGGGAATTACAGATTGCTATGGCAGATTGTTAATCACAAATTGCTAATACATAACTTCTAAAGAAACCATCAGTAAAAAAGATTGCCTGGTTATTATTATAGACATTTCTATCCTAAAAACTGATTAAAAAAGATAATATGCTGATTACTGGAAATAACAACCATCAATTCCCAATGCAAAAACTACTAGTGTTGAAGAAAAAGATCATAAGTATGCCATGCTAAAACCATTCTAAGGTGAACCCTGGAGCTTGACAATTGTGTCATCATTAACATGTCCTAATTTAATGTTCAAAACTGATCCTAAAATCAGCTTTCATACAATGTGACCCATTTACTAGAGCTCTAAAACAACAGCAGTGTGCATTTTCTATAAGTCAAACTTGCACACACTATCAAAATAAATCAGAAGGGTACATTGAAGCTGTGAAGGTAACTGAACATTGTATATTTTACCCAGGGCTTAAGTCTCAGCTTGATACTTAAAAAAATTATATAATAGGCTTATTTGTAGAAGTTTAGATATTGTTTGTAAAAGTTTATATATGATTAGTAGATTTATATATATATATATATTTCTTTTATTATGATTAGTAGATTTATATATATATATATATTTCTTTTATTATGTGTATTTTTTAATAGAATCTATAAATTGTAGAGAATTAGATCAATATTTTAATTTTATCACTTTGTTAGAGAGGGTTTTGTAAGTTGATATTTTTATACTTATTTTCTCTTATTGTTTGTTGTTAAAATCTTTGGCAGACAATAGTAATTTTTCTTTTTATATCACCTATCCCGTTTCATTTGAAATTAATTTAGTTTAATGTGTGACTATGGTTCCTGCAGACTGTAGATCTGTTGGCTGGCAATTTATCGATTAAGTAGTTCTGTTTTTCTTCTATACTGTACAGAGTATGAGATTTTATTTTATTATATTTAAATTTATGTAAATTGTAATCTTTTCTCTTTACTTGCATGAGGTAACTTTAAGGGTTGTATAATAAACATGAACCCCTTATGAGTGTTTAAGGAGTATAGGATATCTTTGTTTGGTACAAATATCTTTTCATGTTAAGGAATGATCACTATGCACTGTTCATTAACTTCCATTCAAGATTGCCTTTAGTAAAAATCTCTAAAGAAAGGAAAATGGAAATCAAAGAGAGCATAATGTGTGTAAATAAATTGGTGGCAGAAAGATCATTATAATTCCCTGAGAAACAAAATTATCTGTTGAAGTGTTTGATATGCAACAATACTTGTGTGCACTCTCAGACAAATAAGAGTTGGAATTTGGGTCAAAATTTTATTTAATAACTCTAAGAATTATGAATAATTATATTTGTTTTGGGTGACATTTGTTTCTGGGTCCTTTCACTCAATTGTCTGAACAATCCTTTAAGATCTCTTTCTCTCTGTGTATCTAGGTGATGACATTTATATCAGAACATCATTATCACTTTTGATCACCATAAATAAAATTTTCTAGGTTGACAGTAGCTTAGTGGTGGTGTAGTGTCTGGTGCAATATATGTATTTTTTTGGAATTAATTGAGCCAAATGTACTTTTGATGTTTTTATATCATAATCACAGTTATTCTGTTAAGAAGAACCATTTTTTTGCTAATTTGAATACTGTGTGATCTTTGATTCATTAGTACTCATTTTGTGCAATGAACCATGCCTCTTTAATCTTGCATTTCCATTTCTTTCCTCATACATTAGTTTAATAATAATTGGATCAACATTGTGTTCGTATTCAAGATTATGATGCAAAATTATTGAACATGTACTCAATTCAATTAATTCCAATAAGAAAATGGCAGAATATCATTATATATATAATATTCTCATGGATAAATGATGAACATATAGGATTATTACTGGGAGCATCTGTGGAGTAAAATATAATAGCTAAATTGCTGACATTTCAGTACAATAGCAAGTACTTTCCTTAGAGTTTCTTCTTTCTCAAATCATAAGAATGTGTGGTGAAATTTAAAACCATTATTTTTTCCTTTGTTATTTTCTCCTCATTCTCAAATTCTATTGGTTGAGAAGTTTTAAAATATATTTTATCAACCAATGGCTTTTTCCAAATATTAGTAATTTTCTTTAATTCACATTTTCAATTTATGTCCTTAGGCCTTTGAAACATTTCCCTTAGCAATCTCTGGTCATATTATTTTGGATATTTTTATTGTGAAAATTAGGCAAAAATCGGATGTTTTGATATTACCCCTCCTCTTAATAGACAGAAATTGCTACATTTGAGAAATAAGATCCATGCATCACTTTGCAGGTTAAAAAAATTTTTTGAATCATTTTGGTATTATAAAATTATTCCAATACATTTTTTAGAATGTATTCATTATTGCCTTGCAAACCCTAAATAGGACATTATCAAGAGCCCCAACTGCTGACTGCAAGCTTTAGTAGTCAACAGTTGCCAGATGGGAATGCAGATTTATAAATCCTTATCCAGTGCTGTCCTATCCATTGTTCTTGAGACTAGACTCTAGCATAGGTATTTTATTAATAATAAGCTTTGGAGAGTGAGCAGATTGAGAGTAAAACAAAGAAATAAATTATTATTGGTAGAGGAAAGGTGTTAATCCACAAAACATCACATTATCATTATTTCTTATGCTTGCTCAAGCTATTAAAACACGCAAAACTCTCCATAAATTACTGCCACTCAGTGCAAATCAGATTAATCAATGGATGCAAGAAGATTTGTGTATAAAATCCCTACCTAGTGCCTAATAATCCAATGTCACCATACTAGTTTCTAGCTTCTGGTTTTCATCAATGAGGAGTCTTGGATCTGAGAGCCCTGCACCTAGATCTTAGGATCTAATGCAATCCTTCAGCATCCACCTTTTATCTCTACTTAACTACAAAACTATGAGTCCAAAATTGAAAACAATATTTTCAATCCAAGCTCATACTTATATAATCATATAAGTCTGGACCCAGTTCAGTACCCATACATTTTGGTCTTTGGTTCTTTAATAACTATAGCCATCACACTCCTATTAGGCAGGATTGGTATTAAACCGCTAAACATCACATGATCACAAATTTTTTATGCTTGCCTAACCTGTTAGAACAGGCAAAACTAACCTTCTAATAGGATAGTGGTGGTTATGATTGTTAAAGAACCAAATACACAACAATGTATGGGTTCTGAACTGTGTTCAGACCTATATGACTATATAAGCTTATGAGCTCAATTTTGAACTTGTAGTTTTTTAGTTAAGAAGAGATAAAAGATGGCTGCAGGTGGGTTGCATTAGATCCTAAGATCTAGATACAGTGCTCTCAGATACAAGACTTCTCACTGATGAAATCCACAAGCTAGAAGATAGTCTGAGAAAATTGGATGAATAGACACTACATAAGGATTTTATTCACAAACCTTCATGCATTCATTGGGTACTCTGAGTGGCACTGCTGTATGGAGTTTTGCCTAATTTAGAGGAAAGGTGTGTTAGATCCAAAAGATCTAGGTGCACTACTTTATAAAAAAAATGCTACAGAATAGTATTTGTGTAAGCAGGTATCACATGAAGTTCTGTTAGTTTTTTTAACATTGTCATTATATATAGGATATATTCATTTTCTGTTTTTATTAGTGCTTCTATGCCTCAACTCTGCCATTTCACAAACATCCACTGGTCCAGAAATTCTGCCTTTCTCTCTCATGTGTACCGGTCAAAAATGTATGACCATTCAACAAAATTTAGAATCTAAGCAAAAGTATCGTGAATCCAATCATGCTCGAGATACACAGGTCAGGAGCAATTATGAAGTCTAACCTGTTTGCCCATTCCCCAAATCTATAACACTAAGGACAACATCTATGGTGATACTACATAAATTAATTATTTCCGGGCCCAGTGCTACAATGTTTTGCATGAGAACTCAGCTGATGATGATGATGAGAGATTGAGCGAACCCAAGATATAAGTTAAAAACATACATAAATAATATAAAGATTATTAAGGAGATTCAAACAACTGGATTAAAGTTTAAAAATATAAATATTTATTTTAACAAAAATTCAAGATGATTTTATATATTTAACTTCATGCATTTAAAACTTTATTTTTGGTTACAAATATTTGATGATCTTATGCAATTATTTTTATTTAGACTGATATGAATTTAGTGTGGCAGTTACAATACTAAACGTATATTTAAAAATAGGATTTTTAATCAATGTTACAAAAACAAGTTTATTTGAGTGGTTTGGTGGACGTTTATACATTAAGAATAATACATATTAAGATATGATAGAGTTTTGCTGATTATGCGATTTTAGTAGGATGCTTTTGGCATTTTATACATAAGTTTATTTTCATTTATAAACTTTATTTGTAACAATAAAATAAGGATACATTTTGACCAGTAAGTAGACTAAAAACATTATTTATTACACATTTTCGACATTTAGCAATCGAATATTGCGAAACTCTATCAATACGGAAATTGATTATTTCAATAAAAGGGGAGGGCAGCTTCATGAGAGGTTGGATCTAAAACTCCAATGAAAAATATTTAAAGAGAAAAATATTTCATTATTACACATCATTACGATTTATTTTGCCAAACAGGCTAAAAGAAAAACGAACTATAAGAAATTGTGGTGCTAGCATTGTCAGTAAGAGAGAGAAAAGTAGCAGCTCTGGCCAAGAAAAGATCATTCTCCGAATATTAAGATGGTACACCAGCTTCATGCTAAAGCAGTACTGAATAGAAAAGTTAGATAGGAAGTTGCTATGGATTCGGTTCATGGTAAGTCCCTGCAGAGCTTCAACTACATTAACCGGCTTGTTCCAGAAGTAGACTTAGACTTCTGTTATGAACGAAAACAATACACTAAAAAGAGATGGAAGGCTTCGAATCCCTGGGACAATGTACAGGCGAATCAAAGCAGTATATAATAATATATACTTTGAGGAGAAGAATGACAAACTAAGATGATCATGAATCCCTGAAATGAGTTACAGGCGACTCAGATCAAAACCATATCTGGCTTATTAATAATTTGACGTATGCTAGCAATGCTATTATAATATAAAATCATTGGATTTAAAGACTAAATATAAAGCCTTAAGTAGTTTAACAAATATATAATGACATGTTAAAATAATGACCTGTGTAAAATAGAATCATTAATCTGAAGTTAAAATTATAATTAATGAAGCATGCATTGCCCCCCCCCCCCCATTCTTGAATCAATCCTATTTTGTTTAACATATAAAAAAACTAAAATTCACACACTTAAAAGTGCAAATGATAAAATAGAATAAGGTCACCAGCCATTTGGAGATGATGATTAATAAAAAAAATTAATAAAATTAATGGTCACCAATAACCACCCCAGATTGAAAGGTATTTATATATTTTGTATAAACTTGTGATTAAATGTTTATTTAAAAGCATGTATTCATTTTAAAATACTAGTCAATCTTACGAGCTATTTAGAAATAAAGACATGAAATAATTACCCCCCCCCTTCTAAATTCATAAGACTGCATTTTATTGGAATTTACAAATAAAAGTTTAGTGAAAAATACAAAAATATCTTTAAAAATAAATTATAACCGCACTAAATTATAAAAAAAGTAAGAAACGTGAGTTGGATGAAATATTTCATAGTAGTAATAATTTGATAGAAGAGAATCGATATAAAGAAAATAATTAGTTTAACATGCTCACTGATTAGCAAGTTAAAAAAAGGTTTAACATAAAGAAAACATTAATTCTATAGTTATAAGTTAGAATTAGGTAATACAATTATGTCTTTGGGCTGGTTACCTCAGAATTCTATGGAATACTGACGAATCTTCTGTGGCATGCAGCATTCTTTGATGACATGTCTCTTGGGTGGTAGGAGCTACATCATGCATTGTGAAGAGTGGAGCTGAAGATGGAGGGGAAGCTTGCTTAGGCCCCTCTTTTTAAAAATCAACAGACATGAAGTCGGTTAGCGACTATTGACTGAACTCTGACACAATAGATTTTTGGGTCTATTTATATCAGTTTTCAGTTATGCAAAGAATGTTTTTAATTAAACTTTACTCTTAATCAATCTTTAATCTACAGAAATATTTTCTGTATTGTTAGTGGAGATGCAATTGTTAGATAACTGTCCAAAAATAAATTCAAATCAATTTCCAGATTGGGAATAGATTTGATAAAAATGTTAACAGCTAACTAAATCAATTAGCTTTGTTTTAAATTTTACTTTAATTTAAAAATTCCTTTTTAATCATGAAACAAACTAATGTTCCCACCCCTTTAATTATTCTTGGACAGTCGACAATTGCATCTTCCATCTTGGAATTTTTATGTAGTTATGTGAAGAAAATATTTATAAAATAAATAACATATAGTTAAGAAAATACAAAATTATTTACAAGATTTGCTTGTGCTTTTATCTATATAAAAGCTCCGTTAATGTGTATATATATATATCTGAGTCACATCCACAAAAGTTAATATTTAAAATTAAAGAAAATTTTTATTTGAGATTTATATTTATAAACTTTTATAGATGCTTCTCAGAAATATACATATAGTTTATATACATGTGATGAAAAAAAACAGGATGAAATATGGGTTAAGTGGTAGAACAGTGAAGCTCGATCTTGGGCTAAGATCGACTGCTACACATGACACATGCATTTTGCTAACAAACTTCATTATTCAAGGCAATTAGAGGTGTCAAACACTATTGAAAGCTCAAAATGTTTTCATTACAACATTCACACCCAAAATCAAGCATTGGTGGTCGAGTGGTCAGCACAGCTGCCTTACAAGCAGTTGTCCCAGGTTAGTGTGTTCACTTCCTGACCGATGCTATGTTACATGAAAAAAAAAAGAATTACTTTATATACATATAGGGAATATCTGTAATTAATGTATTAATGATCTATATATGTAAATTATGTGAGGGGAAACCAGATTTTCAAATGTGCACAATGGTATTAATTGATTTGCACTTACCCATTAAGTGATGGGTGAATGCAAGCAAATTAGTATCAATAGTGCATGTCTGAAAGTTTGGTTTCCTCTCATGATTTTCAATTATGTAATTGGACTCGAAGTTATACGTTAGTCAGAAGTTGTAAAGAAAAAAACTAAACTTGCTTTGGAGTTGTAATCTACAATAATAAAAAAATCCAAATCTTATGTGAATTTAAATACCAAATCATGAGCATAATGGATGGTATTAATCACTGCACAATAAAGACTTTAGTCAATATATAATTATATTTTTAAACTATATATACTTTTAGATATAACACAATAATACAATAAATGTCCGCTAATAAAAATATTGTAATAAAATGTAAATCTATCTATCTATCTATCTATCTATCTATCTATCTATCTATCTATCTATCTATCTATCTATCTATCTATCTATCTATCTATCTATCTATCTATCCATCCATCCATCCATCCATCCATCCATCCATCCATCCATCCATCCATCTATCTATCTATCTATCTATCTATCTATCTATCTATCTATCTATCTATCTATCTATCTATCTATCTATCTATCTATCTATCTATCTATCTATCTATCTATCTATCTATGTGTGCGTGTGTATGTGCTTTAGAGTTTTTTTGGTTTTTAATCTGTGCATCTCTTATCTCAACGCTACCATATTACAATTACTTCCCAATACAGAAATTCCTATTTGAAGGTGGTCTAAATCTCTGCATAAGTAGATGTTTGCGATATGAAGAAGTTGAGATGAGGGGAGCACCGAGTTGAGTTGTGATGAAGTTGGGATGAGGAAAACACTGATGAAAAGAAAAAAAAACTACACATAAATCTATATATATATTTAAGTTGATATTTTAATACAAAAAGTACTTTTAAAAAATTAAATTAAAAAAAAAACAAAATGTTGGTAGAAATCATTACTCGCGAGGATTTCTTATCAGTCAGAGAGTGTAATTTTGGTTCAGTAATACATTTTCTGATAAACTTCACTCTTAAATGCTGTAAATATCAGGAAAATGATATCTAATGCACTCTGAGTTTCAACACTCTTGGGATTCCAATAAAACGTAACAATAGGAAATCTGATCAGGTTTCTAAAACTTTCAATCTCTCTCTTTTGCTGATTGCAAAAATGTTTTGCATTAAAAATAACCCTCCAGGAATGTAATGATTTTACGAGTCTTTACTGAAAGATATTCATTAAAAATGATATTTTATTACGTAAATGAACGATAATTAGTTGAATAATAGCTTTATGAAAAGAAAATAAGTTTATTAGTGAAACAAAGAAAACAATGTCACTTTATTAAAAGAAAATGTATAATATTGTCTTTAAGCAAATAAAGAGTTTTTTTAAAAAATAGCATCGGTCTGATGTTGTTTATAAGTTGTGTAGATAGCACATGGCAGAATGTCTTTTAGACATGAGAGTTTATTGTCAATAAAAAAATAAACAATGTTAACCATGAGTACTTCCTGCTTGCCTAAGAGGAGATATTGGTTAATCAAACACTAACTGCAATTTTCTGTGCAGACAGTTTTTTCTTTTTTCCTCTTTCCATCACCATGAACTTTTGATGGTATTAGTCATCTATCTATAGTAACTATGATAGTTGAGCTTGTGTGTTTATGGAACCACTTTTTATTTTATAATTATAGGCACACCAATTTTGGCAGGCCATATTCATTTGTGATTGGCTATTTGCTGCTAAAAGAGCTGCTAACCATTTGAGTATAAGTAAAATTCATTCATCACTCTTGGGTTTATTATCTTCAGAAAAATGAACATATTTTACATAACTTAAAAAAGGTACATCATAATTTGTTCATGCTTTTTGTTGGATTAACATAGGGTCTTAATAGTAGGTAACAATAAAACATCACATGACTCATCTGCTTATCTTTAGCAATCAGTTTCAAAAGCAAACTCATATTTATCATTTCAAATTATTGGACAATAAGTCATACTATTGTTATATTCTCTCAGAATAGTCTCTACTTTATATATTCCTCTTAGATTGGAACTAGAGTGATACTTAATGCACATTGATCCTGAAGCTATTTTTTAACTTCATGTTATTAAACTAACAGTTTAAAATTTAGAATACCTTTAAGTTTTGAAGAAAAACTCATTTTCTCCTGTAGTTATATATATATGAGACATTGAACCATTAGAGAGTGTCCCAGTGAAAAGGACTTGGGTTTTTTCTCCAGTTATATTAAATGCCTATGTTGTGTTGTAATATAGTTTAGCTATTTATCAATGAAATTTCAAGGCATTTGCATGTTTGAATCATGAGTTATGACAATAAATATGACAGGTATGTTTGTACTGTAAACCATAATGAAGCTATGCATTAACATTAAATTTTGAAGTTGGCAAAACTGCTATCAAAATATTTGATATGATTTGCATTGTGTACATCAATGAAACCATGAGTTGCAAGAATCTGATTAATTGATTTGAATGATTATATGATGGCAGGAAAAGCATTGAAGATGATCCATGAAGATACAAAACATACTGATACATTTTATATCGTAACTCATGACACAGACATGTGAATGTCTTAAACTTTGTGTAAATAGCTAAATTAGATCTTTTATATAACCCAAGCATTGATTCAGAAATGATGCTGTAGGAAGTTTGGAGAAACAGTCAACTTTTGACTGGGATTACATGTAAGCAAAAAGGTCATGTTGTTTATTAGTAAAAGGTCAAAAGGAGAAAGTATTAACAGTCAACATTAAATAAAGGCCATGTTATGAAAACCGTGTTAGTGTTATGGTTTGATAACATAATAAAAGATCAAGAATCATAATTTCTACTTATCACTAGCAGTTTTTAAACATCTTATAAACTCTTTAGCACTAAATCATTTGGTAGATTTAAGTGCTTAAGGACCATGGATTAATGACCTCACCTATCATTTCTGGTGCTTAAATGTTTTATAATCTTCTCTACAATAAATCATTTGATTCATTGCTTTTTATTAAATGTATGTAGCTAAAATGTAAAAATTTCAGTTCTAATGTCAGATTTGCATAACTACAAAGCCTTAATTTTTTTAAATTTTATGCTACTCGCCTAAAAGTATGAACTAATTAAAGATGATTGCAAATAATCCAGAAATAAGTCCAAGCTTCTCATTGACAATAACTATAAAACACAAATGAGGATAACAAGAAGAATATAATAGCAATACCATGTAGTTACATCTGATTATTAAATCTTACAATAGGTGACTCTGAAGTTGGGTGAGGAAAACTGATCTTGAAGTCTCATGGTAGCTAAATATCAATTTTCTGATAAACAGTAAATTTCTGTCTGGGATGATTAAAGATGATTACCTAAAAATAATCCTAAGCCTGTGTAGAGTTTGAATCCAAGTCATGATGTGATAAACAGATGCACTACTCACATACTGTAAAACCAAGTACCATGATATACAAGACAAATTAGCACAAAGAAGAGCCAAAATGTCATTATTGGCCAGAAACATCATGACCAACTAGAACTTTATATTAATGAAGATGTAATAACAGCTTTTCTTGATGAAATATGGTTGTGATAAATGTTTCTTTTATGATTCACAATAAACAATAACTTTCAGGATATATCAATAATTCATACAGATTAAGATTGCTTCATTTTCATCTTTCAACTTATTAATACTGTCTCACAAAGTATTCTTGTTATAAACTCATTTCATTCAACTTAGTATTGCCATGTACTGTTTACTTGAATGATCAATTGACACTAGACAGTAGTATTGAAACTAATTAGGAAATATGGATAGAACAATACTGAATACAGATTTAATGAAATGAACATTTAACAACTATTGATTATTTAAACTTACAATAAATGGCAAACACTTTAATAGATTAAAGAAGATTATTGTCCTAAAAGGTATTGAATGATCTGGGAATGTGATCTTTTTTTCAAAAATTGTTTCTTGATCAAGTGATGCCAGTAAAATGTGGATTCTGAACTGATGTTCAATCTATAAATGATGCAAGTGAGGTGGCGTGAATTAGATTTTTGATGTTTTAAACTGATAGCCTGTTAATAAAAATAAGTAAAAATTGGCTACATGTTGAAAGTTACATTGACTTGAAGATCAGAAGAAATACTCTGGAAATGGGGATGACTAGTAATAGATAGAAATTTAATAATATTTATCATCTAATGATTATTCAAACTTGTATTATATAGCAGAAATGTGATATCATAAAAAGTTTTTTCTGAAAAGCATTGTGCAGACTGAATATAGGCAATTAAAAAGAAATCCAAAAATTCCTCACTGATGATAGACATTAGCAAAAAATTACTCTGATGATATGAAGAAGGAAGAACTATATAGAGATTTAATTAGTACTGTTATCTAGAATATACTGATTAATCAATCTTATACTTGATAGCATAACTAGAATCAGAGTAAGAGGATTTATTATTAAAATAATCATATGCATGATTGGAACCTAAAAATGTTTTAAGTTTTGTCTGGCCTAATGTTGAACCTAGTCTTCATGAACATTATAGACAGATGTGCAACTTGTATATCACCACACTAATAAACATCACCTGACTACCTCCTCTTATGCTTGTGTATAACTGTTATTAAAACAGGCTTCTCACTGATGAAGGCCATAAGCTAGAAACTAGTCTGGGGATATTGGATGACTGGAGACTAGATGGGGATTTTAAGCACAAGCCTTCTGGCTTCAATTGATTACTCTAGCTTGCTGTGTGTGGCAATGTATATAGTGAGTTTTGCCTGTTTTAATATCACCACACTCTCATACATTTATGTACACATACACTTTTCCCCAAATAATTTATATTTTATTTTAAACACCACAGACTGAAGGTTTCTTTTGAGTTTTATCCTGCTTCTTCAATCACAAGTTTCGTTTCTTCACAACATACTAACAAACTTCTATATTTCATCCATCCATCTCACATAACATTGACTTCTGGTCTTAAAATCTCGAAATCCAATTTTAAACTTTACCTATCCTTATAATAAAATTTCATTCAGCAATATGTCAAATAAAATTTTATTACTAACTCTTAATTTATTCAATGATTACAGTGATATCAGTTTGGTTGTTCATCTATGTATTTTCTTTTAATTTTTTTCTCATTACTTCTAATATATACCTCTTCATATTTTACTGAGTGTGTCTGAAGTCTTCGTACTAATCTTCTGTTAAGTGGTCTAGTCTCAAAAATATGTGTACTATTATTTTGTTAGAAATAAATATGTTTAATGTGCATTCAATCTGTACTCAAAGGATCAATGTATACATTTTCTTCAATAATAAAACTTCCCTCAGCTCACTTTTTATAAGCAATGTCTGCCTAGTTTGATAAATATAGACGCAATTTAATGTTAGGTTAAAGCAATCTGTATTAGTTAATGACAGCTCTATTCATGTGATAAATGTTGAGCCTACAATAATTTATTACTTAAGGGTTTAAGCACTGATTATATATCTATATTGTACCGGTCGAGACATGTTTATCCATCTAACATAAGCTGGAACTCACAAAATGTACTTCAAACCCAGTCCAACCTGAGATTTAGATCCGGGACCAACTTGAATTTGAACCTATTCCCCAAGGCCCAGATCAAACACCTAATGGATAACACAACAATGATGGCACACAAGAATTAATTTTTTAAGTCTGGCCCACTAGCAGAGCGGAGAAGACAATGAGACTCAAGGACTTAAATATATATTAATCAATTTAAATACTAAAGACGTTCCCATGACAAAATATAATATATTTAATTAATAGGGGCTTTACTAATGAATAGCTATGATCAATTAATGAATTGCATTGATAATGAAACAGAAACTGATATATGATGAATTAGTAATACATCTATTGACAATTATATATATATCTTATCATAACCCATTATTTAGCGTAGGAAAATGCATGCATGCATTTCCATTTACTGACTAAGCAACATTAATCTAGGCAATTGTACAGCAATAATTGATACATTGGTAAAATAAGTTTGTGGCTATTATTTAATGGAGCCAAATACTATACTATATAATAAATCACTACATTCCACTTATTAGTTATGCCATTTCATAATCTATTCAAGTGGCTGTCATACATGTAATCAAACCAAATGTGGAGTGAAACTTAATAATACATCCAATTATGACAAATTTATATATGTAATATGGACTTATAAAGCATCCCAGATAGCTTTAGATTGAATGGGTTTTCAAGAATGCATCGGCTCAATGCCAAAGACTGCATAATAGAGAGGTAGAGTTGGTTATAAAGATTTTACTAATACACTACACACAAGTAAATGCAATAGTAAAGTTGCTCTGTAGATGGATGAATATATTTTAGGGTTTTCATGACCAACATTGGTTTACCCAATGACCGATCATCATGCTGCTAAACAAGGACCTTGATTTGGTTCATAAGAGGTGAGGGAATTACATGCTAGCCTGGCCTTTAGCTCAGGTTTAGCTACTGCACTACCCTAAGAGAGGAAGATAGGTGGGATTCACCATGGCTCCATCTTAATATACATGAAAACAGCAAAATGATAAAATATTGATAAATTTCACATCCACCAAGCCGAAGTATATTATAAATTAAATACCATACCACACATGAACACTAGTTTATCAGATTAATCAAAAGAGTCAACTATTCTGTAGCATGAGAAATATGTATATGCTACTGATGGGAATATATATTGTAACGGTCAGAAAACGTGTGACTCGTAAACATAGTGCAGAATTCGACCACCATACAGAACAGCAGCACCATCGAGTAGCGAAGCTACCCGTGGTACTGAGTTCGAACATAGTTTATCGGTTCCACAATACAATCCACGAAGCAATGCATCTGATGCGACATTAGTAAATATTTCCTTAGGTACGGTGGTCAGGGATATGCAAGGGACTCATGATTTTATTCTCGAGTTAGCCAATAATCAAACTAATATTAATTAAACATTCATATTTACATAATCGAGGAAATAGTATATAGAATGGGTATCGAATGAATGAAACGTAACTGCAGATGTATAGTTTAAAATTATTTATTAATACATTTCAATAAAACAATCATTTACTAATAATATTTGTGGATTTAAAGCTTCAGTAGCGGGATTTGCGACATGATTATATTTTACAGAATACATTTATTTATTTAGACATTATTTTATATTGAGGATTTCAGTAGCGGTATTTCCGATACTGAAATGTTTACAAAAGGAATTAACTTATTTGTTTGCATAATCTAGCTACCTAAAAATTCTCGAGTAAGTATTTCTAATGCATGCCTTGGGGAATTTATACCTTTGCAATGCAAGAGTCTAAAGTAAGATTTAAGAGTAGCGGCGGACATATATTTATTTAATTAAAATATTTATTTATGACTAAGGGCAAACATTTATTTGAGAGTGAATTACGAAGATAATGCAGAGGCGGAGTGATATATAGAATAATAGAATTGAGCAAAGGAACACGTGGTACGCTTTAGAAAGGCAATATGGAATGGCAGTATATCGAAACTGCAATGCCACGAATGGGTTTATAAGAATGTCAGTTTGGTCTCGGCCTCGACCCGATGAAGTAAGGTGTCATATAAGCATAACCAGGGACAAGCGGTCCGTGTCACAGTTTTGCCAGCTGGCTGCATGACGTTGTCAAGTCCTACGGGAGCACCCATTATGCCCACTTGTGTAGGACGACTGGGGTTAATTTCAACCCTGAAGAATCCGGAATATTTATGGCGGAATAGATCATCGCATCTCTAAAACGTAACACATGTATACTGTATAAACGATTATGATGAGATTTCAACAGATTTCTAACTTGGTCCTACATTATCAACATTTATTAAAGAACGTTGGCGACTCTCAAAGAAATGTAATTTTCTAGAATTATTCATTAGATTTAATAAATACAAAATATATATAAACTGGGAGTTATTACAACTAATATGCCAGCCATTTGCGAAGTAGTAGACCCTGCATTACAATAAATGAGGCACTGAATGCGTGTCGATTTATATGAAAGTGAAGTTATTAAGGAAAGTAAATATTAATGAAAATTTGACACGCATTCATTGTTTTAAGCGATCATAGATTTAAACTTTGAAAATTGAAATAATTATGAGCATGCAATAATTAAATAATAACTATAGATAGAAATGTAGATTATAGAAATATGCACCCAAGAAAGACAGAGTGAGGTAAGCTAGATTATTAGAGAAATTTACATATTAAATTAATTATTCAGTTTTAGTTATACATATGGTAGTTTTACATTTTATAATTTAGATAAGTAGTATGAAGAAGAGCTATAGCATATTATTAGAGTACTCTGTTTTATAAGAAGTTTTCTGATTCCATTAATTTAGCAGCAAAAAGTTCACGAGTGGCAAGTCTTTCTTGTATTTAGATATTCATTTAATTTCATGGCAGCAGCAGCTTTCTCATTCATTTAAGGCAGCAGATCTTCATGGTGAATTTATGATGGGCAATGGAAAGTTCAGCATCCGATAGGCCATCTACCGATGGAGAATAATCTAGGTGCTTTACTCGGTCATACCTTGGCAGGAACAAATTATTTTTATATTTTTGGAGACTCTCAGTGATCGAGAGCAAAGCTAAAGTTTTAGTGAATGTCTCCAGCAAGTATAAGATGGCCTCTTTTTTTTTTATCTTGATCTTTCACATTTTTGTTAAGATATTTTTAGGTTCTACTTAATCTGCCCTGAGGATAATCAATGCATTTAGTTGGTTTTTAATTAAAGAAAGCTGCCATTCTATTGTTTACATTTTACATTTACTAATTAATTTTGGGGAATTTTTCTTTAATTAATCTATTATCTATCACTGACCGATGCTTTTAAATTTCAAAAACAAAAAGGGAACATTATTTTAACTTTTAATTAAATATTACATCAGATATTTTTAGAATTATTATTAAATGAAATTTAAACAAAGCAATAAATACGAACTTTATAATCCAAAATAAATGATTAAAATTATACAAAATTATATAACTAAAAGAAATCTAAATTATATTATTTTATCCCTATTTATTGCGTTTAATTTGAGATCGAAATGTGTGCGTGTTTATGCTGAATTCTACATATATTTATACATTTTTAATATTGTTACACACACAACTCGATATCAAAAGTTTAAATTTGGGCGGGATAGACCGGTCAGTGAGAGATGACAAAAAAAGGTGAAACTTAAGATTCGAATACGAATCTTACTGTTTCAATATATATATATAAATCTTACTTTATCCCATTCAATCTCTTCAGTTATCTATAATTAATAAACTCTTAAGGGTGAAAGTATATTTAAGGGACTTATAAATACTTTAATAAGAAAAATATACTTATGATTACACTCCAAGCTACTTTAATTTTTAGTAACATAATAATTAAAGGCTGCAAATCTAAATTTATAAGCCACATTTTATATTTAAATTAATTAATACTGACAAAATAACAACGAGTACAAAAGGGTCACCATTATTTATAAAATAGGGTTGTGAAACAGTGTGCAAAATGACGCTATAATAAATCATAATATGAAGATTTTAAATAATATCTTTAAAAAAAACACATTTTGTAACTAAATGCACACCGTTTCATAATATAGGCATAACTAATAATAATTAAAATAACCAAAAGAGAAATAAATATAACTGCAGTGATTAAGTTATATAGCAAAACAGTAAGTTATACAGCAAAACATTAAGTTATACAGCAAAACATTAAGTTATATAGCAAAACATCAACTTAATAATAAAAATTTGCAAAAGTATGTCATTTATAGTATTCAAATATTATTTATAAGACAGTTAAAAAAGAGTTTACATTGATATAGTTAGCTAACCTGTATTTTAAAAAAAAGATAATTTCAGATTTTCAACAGACCTCTGTGATTTCAATTAATATTAAAATGTCCTCCTATAGCTGGAATGGAGATACTAGAGCTGGAATGAAGGTGAGTTCTTTTAGTGGCTTATGGAATTTTCTATTTAGTTGGGATATGATCTAAGATGATATTCCTATAGCGGGATTGGGGTACTTGAATTAGAATGAAGGTGAGTTCTTTTTAGTGGCTTGTGGTATCTTCTACTTGTTATAATAAGTTTGTTAGGGCAATGTTGGTTGTTGCTTCAGTCTTGGGTGGATCAAACTTCTACATTCCTTCATGGGGAAAGGCAGAAAAGTCTTGCCTTTCTAGCAGGGCATAGTGAAATTAGCCATTTACAGCTTCTGATAGTGACAGCTCTTCAAAAAAAAAATGGAGTCCTTCCCACTTAAAATATAGCCTATTTACATATTTCCATCTACCAAGCTTTAACACTTTTTGGAATTTTGTTTGCCTCAGGACCAATTGACTTTTAATTAAAACAAAATCATACAATCTGATTTTCTTCTACTGATAATGTCTCTGAGGTGTTATATTTCATTTATATAAATTGTAATTTTGATTCCAATTTCATTAATCAAATCTTTTTTTTTTTAGGCATTTTGCTGCAAACAAATTCAATCAGTAAACTAGCTTTTACTTTTATCCAACGCAGGTGCGGTTACTAATTGATTTCTTATTTACAACAAAATTCCCATTTTTAATTATAAACCAATGACTTTTATTTTAACTTGACGTAAATAACCTTTTAATATATTTTCTTCCCCTACATTGTTTGTTTCTTTTTTTTTTAAAAAAAACAAACAAATTGGACAGTTTTTTTTTTAAAAAAAACTTTAGTTTCGGTTATCCCTATAAAATGTTAAATCAGAAAACCGTAAACATTTTAAAGAAAACATTTTATACTATATCTTTTTATTTAATCTTAAAATATATGTACAAATCACTATGCCATCATTCCATGGTTTAAATTATCCATTCACATATGAATACAATAGCAAATATAATTAAGAATTGACTGATAAATGAACAAAGTATTTTATGATAATTATGAGGATTCTATGCTATAATTTTATCAACCTGTCTAATTATATCATACTTTCATATGTAAATGGATGATGCCAGTCAGGTGGCATGATAGCAAATTTTATTGTTCAACTTTTATATAACATTTTGACATTTAAAATAGGTTTGAAACTAGTTCAGATGAGCAGATCATTAGGTTAATGGTGAAACAGGAAGTGGGCTGGGAGGTTTCTGTTTATATATATATTGTAACGATATATAAATATGTCGTTATATTAATTTAAAATAAAAACATAAAAGTTCGCAAATAAAAATAAAAAAACTAAATGCTAAAATTAAAATGTATGTTAAATGTATATACATTCGCACAGATGCCAAACTTTAAAAATATTTTTTTTAAAAAAAAAAACAAATAAATAAGTATTTGAACATACTTTTTTATAAAAAAAAAGTACAAGATTTAAAAATAAAAACAGGTATTAATTAATTCTTGTAATCTGTAAAGGGAAATGATTGTTTATAAATTGTTTGAAAAGCAAGCTAGCCTTGGGCTCTTGTATAATTAAAATGATCTGATGAAAGATAGATAAGAAAATAAAGAGAAATTAGCTTGAACAATGGAAGCACTAAGCCTTGGCTTGGACCCTAATGAAAGTGATGGATTAGTGACATTTTGTTGATTGAATCCGTGTGGATAATATAAAAAGGGAAATACAGTTTTTTCTGACAGTTCCAGCATTTTGTGTTTGAGAGATGTGGTAGGACGCACATACCACACTCTCTGTATAAAAAAAAATGAAAAGACTGTGATACCTTGAACGAGCTATTGCCATCTCCAGAACATTATCTTCCAATGGAGGTGTCACGGGAATTAAAAGCAGAAACCTGAACTCTTCTACCATGAGCTATGAACTTTACAAATTAACAACAACAAAAAAAAGTAATTAAGAACTTTCGTCATTTTTTTTTTAAAGATTCAGCTAATTTAAATTTTAAAATGAACTCTTATTTGATTTTAAAATTAATAATTGATTGTTTAAATTTATATAGTTAAGTTTTGCTAAAATCATTTCCATTTTTATTATTTTTATTTGTAATAGTATTTATTGTAGAAATTATTAAATGCATTACATTTAAGTTGGGTATAGATGTTGCATAGATTCGTTAGTGGTTGATTATGTATAAGTCAACAATGTCACTGCGGTGTCTTATGATGAACACCAAAGGGTCTCCTGTATTCCCTCAGCAATTGACGTTATCGATTGACTTTGTATTTTGATCAGTTGTGTTTAATTTGGAATGTTTTTGACCGTGGAATCTGTGCAGCCGATCTATACTCGACATTATAAAACAAATTGTATAAAAATAATCTGTGTGAACGTATTTAAATGTTAAATTTAAGTCAGGCATGAATGGCTATATAGTTTTGTAAAGTTATATTAAGGGAGGGTAATTTTAGGTTATTCATTTCATAGTTGAATTGGTTCAATGGATTGGATATATTTGTGTAATTGTAGATGTAGTATGAGATCTGCTACGGGCAGGATTATATATATACGTCACATGCCTTCTGTTTGCCTATGGATGGGTTTGTAAGATGGCAAAGGACCGCAGTCCATTCCTATGGAGTTTTATGTTTATTGTTCTACTCGCCAACAAATGTAACATTCCTGTCAGTGGAGAGACAATGTCTTCTCTAATTCTACTTACTGGTCAGATGTACATTCCTGACAGTATAGTATTTTGTGTTGTTGTATTTTCATGCTACATTGAATACATAAATATATCAGATGGATTGGCGCCGGTTTGATTGCAAAATTTGTTGCCTAAGGTTAAATCAGGGAAGAATATTTTCTTTTCAAATGCAGATCTATGTAGTCTATTCATACTCGACTCACTAAATAAATATTAAACTCATGGTTGTAATTTACTTAAATGTAAAACTAAAGATTAATAGAAAAATCTAAAATGTTGAATTTATTCCTCAAAATTTAAATGTTATTTTATATGTGCGTAAATAAATATTTTTATGTGTTAATTTATTCTTTTATATTTAAGATATAAAATTTATATTTTATTATCTCTGCTACTCCACTGAGCTAGTGACTTGGGCTAATGATCTGAATATTTAAATAAAGTGGAATCTTAACAGCGCATATCTGCCTACTCTATAAATTTTTCTAGGTTTAAATGCCTAGATGGCGCCCCATAGAGCAGATATCGTAGTTTGCGGTTAGATTCGATCTCCAATTTCATTTCGATCATTATAATATATATATAAAATCATGCAGAAAGAAATTAACCTTCAAACATGTGCTGGTCATTTATGTATAAATTTCTGTGTATTCACCTGCCAATAAGACTTTTCAAGAATGCAAGTGAATCATGCATGTTTAGAACATATGCATATATAAGCCAACTTATATTGATTATTCTTATCACAGATCTTAAATCTATTGTGTACCTGATATGGCAATTAATAATTAAATTGTATAAATGTAGTTCAAACATCACAGGGAAGAGATGGTATCTCATTTTCCAATTACCTGTAATTATATTGTTATTAATTTTGATATATGTAAATCTATAATAAAGGGCTAAATATATATATAAACCATGAGCTTCATGGATTTTAACTTTTCTATTAGACTAAACTACATAAGAAAAACATCTCCTTGCTGTTTTGGCCACTGCTCATCATCTTTAAAATAAATAATCATTTTTCTTTATTGTTCAGAAGTTTTTAAAAAGTTCAAGCATCATAAATGTTGGACTAGGTTACCTTTCTCAAGCACTCAGTGCTAGACATTTCTTTTTTGTAGCACTGGACTAAACCATTCAGGGCAAAAAAATAATTACTCAACAATGCAAAAGTAGTTTGAACATCAAAAATAATGGAGCTGAGCCATGATCCATGCATCTTGAACTCTGAGTCTGCAACATCATCACTCCACTATGCCATTTAATATAAAAATGTCTCTCAACAACTATCTTGTGCATTGCCAATCATTCTCAAACAATCAAGTGGTTTATTCCTCAAGAGTTCATAGGTGAGCATTGGAATTGTCATAGCTGTACCACAACCCAAGGGTCTTAACCTTCAGAATACATCACCATGCAATGCACTAAACCATGCTTAATAATTGCATATAAAATTATTTTTACCATTGTGATCCCATCTTGATATCATAGAATAAAAGTAATTAAATGAGGGGTGATGGCACTCCTGCAGTATAAGATATAAAATTATATTGTGTGCAAAAGTTTAAGTTATGCTACATTAGAAAATAGATGATATATAATTGTAATGTTGATGTCAGAAGGTGCATTGTTGGTTTACTCAGAGAGCCATAATAATATTTGTCTTTTCATGGTTCAAAGTTGCATCATTAACTTCTGGCCTTTATATTAGGTTCCTTTTAATAAATGGTTATTGTTCCTTTGTCCGAAATTAATATTATACTGCACTAATATTCACATCTATAGTTTTCAATGTGTATTTTATTTTTGTGAATCAAAAATTTTATTTTATCTTCTCAGATTTTTGTCTTGAAAGTACGAATTTTGCAGCTTTTAAAACATGCAGTTATTTCAATGTCAAAAACTCAAGTAATTTTAAAGTATGGCAATACACGAAGCTAATTTTAAATATGTAATTAAAACACATTTCAAACACACATGTCCACAGATCACTAATAAATATTTCCAGGATAAAATGATGGATTCTCATTGGTCTATCTTATACAGGCCGATATTGTCAACTAATGTAAATAAGAGAATGAAATATATAAATTGCTGAGATTTTTTTTAAACGAGTATATAAATCAGTCAAGACTTACATTTGTTATAAAATAAGTATTAATCTGCCTTCAAAAATAAGTTTTTGGCTGATTTATAGTAAGTTTATTGAAAATTTTTCAAAATTTTATATATTTCATTCTGTGTAGACCTATTCATGATTTACAAAATGATTTGTACAGTTATTGCAAAACTCATTTCTAGAGCATCGTCTTATGGTCGTACTTGATTGTTGTTGATATTATTATTATTGTCATCATCATCATTTTGTCTTAGATTTTTATCAAAGACCAATGTTTATATATTCTAGATGGCTATTCAAATATTCTTTCTCCATGTGTGTCTTCACGTTCAGGTGTGGTGTATTAGTTTTTGTGAAAGAAAACATTAAATTTATTTATCATATTCCATTTCTTGTCTCTGCAGATGTGTTTGGTTTCATTTAAATTTATTTTGTTTTATCTCAACTATTATTGCTTTGTATAGATCTGGCATGGGTGTCATTTTAAATTTTATAGCTGAATTTGATGTGCTATTATCTTACATGCTACTTCAATAATTCTTATGGGAAATATAAATATAGATTTGTTTAATAATTTATATGGGCCTACTATACGTTATTTGAATTTACTTTATAGTTATGACTAGAATCAAACTATTTTTCACCTGCTAAATCTTGTCAATGTGTTTTGGATCATATATTATTCAGATTAAACCAGTATCAAAATTATAAATAGTCCGTACTTAATTTTTTTTTCAGGTCATTTTGTAACTGTGTTAAAATTATTAAACTGTAAACAACGAACAAATACCCATTTTTACATTAATAAGTTACAATAAACTAAAAATATTATTATCTGATCAGAATTGGGATTATGTTTTTACTCTGCATGATATTGTTTCAGCATTTTTAATATTTCAGGATATTTGTAAATCTTTAATTACAAAATCTATAGTTGGTTTTAAATTGACTACCAAAAAGCGATAACGTTCAGTTTAGATAACCAATGATTTAGTTGAAAAAAATAATCAAAAAAATCATTTAAAATCCTTGGGTGGAGATTTGTTGAATTTTAAGAAATTAAATACTGTGATTAAATCTGACATCAGGAAATTAAAATTTCAATATTATCAAAAATATTACAATGATAAAAATATTTTTTTGAAATATAAATTGATAAATTCTCTTATAAAGAACCTTCATGAAATCAATTTAAATTTATACAACACAATGATAATTTGATTGAAGTAGAAAATAATAAAAAATGTGTTGTGATTTGTTTACTATTTTTTTCCCAGATCTGTCAATAGATAGAACACCAGTACAAGAATTGTCTTTTGCTGATTCCTGCCTAAATTATTTTTTATGTACAGATGTTACTGATTTGAATTTGTCTAGTATAATTGATTGCTTAAAGAATGCTTGTTCAGCTGGTCTAGGTAAGTTAACCCCAAAGATTTTTAAAGAAAATAAATCAGCCGGCATACCTCTTATTGTTTATTCATTTAATCTTTCCTTAACTGCTGGTTAATTCTTCACTTGTTTGAAAGTTCCCTTTGACAATTATAGACCAATTTCTATTATATCTGTGGTGTCTAAATGATGTCATTTAAATTCAAAAACAATATTTTATCTGAACACCAGTATGGATTTATTTCTGCTAGAAGTACATTGGACTCTTTCTGTAATCCTGTGTTATAGTCCTCCCTTCTCTCAGAAGTAGACTATTCCAGATGCCTCCTTATCTGATCGGATTAAGCATTGTTTGCCACAGGCCAATAAGCTTTTGTATAGATAAAAACATAGCCAATGATTATTACAAACCAATAAACAATGATGCTTGCTGAATCCAAAGGTTTTCAATAAGGTCAGGGATCTGGGTATAAATAGTCAACCTTTTGTGAGGATCAAGGAAGAGTGTGTCTAACCTGAACAGACTCTTTGCGTTCTCCCAGGAAAACTCTGTTAACCTAAACAGCAGCAAGTATTCCCATTAATAGCACTATGCTATTTAGATCTACGCAGCTAGGCAAGTCCCACAGAGGCTAGACACTGCTACGATCACTCTCGGCTCGAGGCAAGCTGTCTTGTACAGCTGGAAGAGTCATAGACACTATCCATGAAGCAAGCCATCAGGTGTGGCTGGAAGCAGCAGGCAGAACACAGAGTTACATTAAACTCCAAGATTCAATTTGTAATTTGTATATATAGAATTGTATATATTTGTACATAATAAATATATTAATTGTAATACTTATTTCAGTATTATTTTACATTATTTACTGTTGGTTGGGTCTGTAATCCAGACCAAACACAACAGATTTGGTGCAGTTTGACAAAAGATTTTTTTTTTCCCCGTGGCTGGAAAAAGAAAAAACTTGGAAAATGTAAATACGCGAGTGCGCAATTATATAGACACTTGTAAGTTATGAAGCTGTGATTACTAAATCACACATAAATACAGTCCAAGTAAAATACGTGAATACCATATTTATTAAATGGTGATTTTTAAAATCACTTATTTCTGGCAAAATAAGTAAAATACACGAATAGTATTTACTAAATAGCCATTGTCAAAATCACTTATTTCTGGGAGGAAACATAAAGTGATCACAAACACGATTGGTGCTTCATAAACCAATCAAAATTGGCCTTGCTAAAAAAGACAGAAGCTCGCCCTAGCAGAGTAAAAAATCTGTCGAACATAATCGTATCGAGTGATTACTCGGAAATATATGGAAAAATATTTTTCTCACGTGATAACAGGGAAAAATAAAATTAAAAAAATGGCTAATATAATTGGCTCGATGGAAGCTTTTGATCCAGGGTTCCCTGAGAACTGGTGAAGCTACAAAGAGCACCTAATTTTTTATATGCAGGCCAATCAGATCAAAAAGTCTGAAATAAAATTAGCGACGCTGATGACAATAATCAGATCGCAGACATATAATATTTAAAAATCTCAAATGGGGTCAGAAATACTGGCCGACTTAAATTTTGAGCAGACATTGGCGATTCTCACTGAATATTTTCCCCCCAAACTGCTAACAATAATGCAGAGATATCATTTCAATCTCAGCTTCCAATCAGAGGGAGAAAAAGCTAGAGAATTCGCAACGCAAATCAGAACATTAGTACTCAGGTGCGAGTTTAAAGAGTTCTTAAATGAAGCATTACACGGTCGTTTCATTTGTGGCATGAACAATCATAATTTAAGACTCAAACTATTAGTGACACCGGATATAGATTTTGAAAAGGCTGCAGATCAAGCTACGCTGGCAGAATCTATAGCATGTCAAGCAAAGCCATTACAAAAAGTAAATTATACTGTTCAAAAAATTGAACAGAAGGCTGAGTCTGACAAACACTCAGCTCAACAACAACAATGAGTGTAAAGCGTTACAGATGCGATGAACCAATCCACGTGCAAACAGAATGTCCACATCTCCATACTGGGTGCTCATTTTGCAAGAGAGTCGGTCATATAAGAGCAGCCTGTCTAAACTTAAAAAGACAAACAGCCAGTATGGGAATGGAAAAAAAACATTCCAAAAAACAACAAAGGCAACTATAAGAAAAATAAACAAGTTGCCAGTATAAATCACATTAAAGACAAACAGTCTGGATTTATACATAGTGTTTGTCTGGATTTATACATAGTATAATGATTAATGATACGCCAGTGAGAATGAAACTAGACACAGGGTCTGCAGTGTCTATTGTTTCAAAAAAGACTTGGGCTATCATTAATAAAAATAATAAATATAATCTGCATCCTAGCACTAGGACTATAACAGATTATCAAGGTAAAAAAATAAAACTCTTGGGTCAGACAAGAGTTAAAATTACCCTGCCTAACAAAACTAGACACCTACCACTGATAGTGGCATCAGGTGATCACAGCAACTTGTTAGGCCATGACTGGTTCAGTCACTTAGGCTTTGCAGTGTCAAAGGTGAACCAGATCACAACATTAGCTAAATTAAAGGCTAATTACTCTGAAGTGGTCAAAAAAGACCTAGGTCAGTATCTAGGACCACCAATTCAGTTATCACTGAATAAAGAGATAAAACCAGAAGTCAACAAAAAGCTGATAACAAAAATGAATATGAAAAATTGGAACACCAGGATTGCCAGAACACCACTAGCTTTGCAGACTAAAGTGCTATGCAGAATGTATAGAGGACCCACTAAATGGATTCCAGCAGTTGTGATCCAACAGAAAGGACTCCACACTCTTATAGTCAAAACAGCAGATGGATGTCAACGTCATCACCATCAAAAGCAACTTAGACTATATTATACTGATGCAACCATAAGGAATGCAGCTACAGAGACATGCAGTAAAGCAAGGAGGACCAACAAACTGAAGATACAAGCAAGGAGAACCAACAAACTGAAGACAACAGCAAACCAAATCAGCACCAAAGTGCTTTAGTCATTCTCCAGCACACCTGCATGACTATGTTCTTTAGGGTAAATTTTAGCCAGGGGGGATTCTATAGTCCTCCTTTCTCTCAGAAGTAGACTATTCCAGATGCCTCCTTATCTGATCGGATTAAGCATTGTTTGCCACAGTCCAATAGGCTTTTGTATAGATAACAACATAGCCAATAATTATTACAGGCCAATAAACAATGATGCTTGCTGAATCCAAAGGTTTTCAATAAGGTCAGGGATCTGGGTATAAATAGTCAACCTTTTGTGAGGATCAAGGAAGAGTGTGTCTAACCTGAATAGACTCTTTGTGTTCTCCCAGGGAAACTCTGGTAACCTAAACAGCAGCAAGTATTCCCATTAATAGCACTATGCTATTTAGATTTACGCAGTTAGGGAAGTCCCACAGAGACCGGATGCTGCTACAATCACTCTTGGCTTGAGGCAAGCTGTCTTGTACTCATAAGTGGCTTTTTTATTTGATGGATTTATTTGAAGATGAAAGTTTGATATGCAAGTTGAAATCTCCCATAAGTATTATCAAATTAGGTATTGCAGAAAGTATTGAATTTATTATGATTCTGAAGATGATGATAGGGTTTGGTACTATATAGAGAAATATTAGATTGAGTGTGATATTTTGATGGTGGAGGTCTTGTCATCATCATATTTTTCATCTTCTTCCTCCTTTTCCTCTTCTTCTTTGTCTTATTATTATGTTATTATTATACTGTCACATTAGCTTTACTGGTAATATGTATATATTTATTATATTTAAATTATCTGCCTATAAATGGTTTATATATTTCAAACTGTATGGAAGATATAAATAATTTAGCTTAAATTATTATTATTGGAAATCGTAGAGATGCTGGTTATAGAAATTATCTGTGCTGTATATACATGTGTGTTGAAAACTGATGTCTATTTACATATCAGTAAGTAAACAATGGAAATTGCAAATAAAGTGGTGTAAATAAAGTGTGAGTTAATTTCTGCTAACTTACACCAATCTTAATAAGAATACCAAATTCTTCATACAGTAGTATTGCCTAGTTCAAGCCTTCATGATAAATAGATGCAAGAAGGCTTATGCATAAAATTTCTATTTAATGCATACTCATCCAACATACACTAGATACTAGTGTGTGGCTTTCATCAGTGAGGATCCTTGGATTTGAGAGCACTGGACCTTGATCTTAAAAACTAATGCAATCATCTAGCATCCACATTTTGCCTATTTGGTAAACTATAAAACTAGGAGTCCCAAGATAAAAAACACCATAATGTTTCCATCCCAAAAATATTCATTTGTATAGTCATATAGATTTGAAGCTCAGTTTGGCATCTATACATTTTGGTGTCTTTGGTTTTTGAAGAACCACAATCACCATTATCTTATGGGCAGGACAGGTATAAAATCATCACAGCATCACCAATTACTCTCTTAGGCACGCTGTTAATAGGGGTAACAAACTTTTCATACAGTAGTGCCACCCAGTGCAAGCCAGAGTAATTACTAGATGCAAGAGGTTTTGTGCATAAAATCCCCATCTAGGGCCTACTCATCCAATATCCTCAGGCTAGTTTCTAGCTTGTGAATTTTATGCACAAACCTTCTTGCATCCACGGATTAGAAAGGCTTGCACTGGATGGCACTATTGTATGGTAAGTTTGGTATTCTTATTAACAACGTGAGTAAGCATATGAAATGGTGATCATGTGATGTTTTTATGATATTACACTAATCTTCTAGAGAATTTAACATACAAAATACTGTAGTCAGATTTTATGAATTTAGATTTTTCCATTAAAGTTAGATTTCTATATATTACAGACACACACACAAATAATAAAGATATATGTTCAAAAATAAAAAAAATTGAGATGGTTTATTAGTATTGAATTTGATTCAGTTTTTTAAAAAACTCAAATCTAATTTATTTCAGCTAAATAAAGTTGTTCCAAAGTTATATTACAGAAAGAAAATTATTTTAAGCAATGTTGAATTAATCAAATTTTGCTATAAAAGAATTTATCACAATAATAAGATAAATTCCTTTGTTTGATGTTTTCCAAATGTTTAAAATTTCAATTAAATCTAATTTTTAAAGTTTAAGGTAACTCGTTGACATACAAGTAAATATGTTTTTCTTTATCTAAGACATTTTGTAAACATAGGTTGATTAAAAATAATGAGTGGCTTCTTTTAATTATGTAAAAAAGTAATTTTACAAAACCATTAACTATATAAATGGGAAGACTCATTTTGTCTTTGGTCTTTGCTTACTGGCTCTGCTCGCCATTGACGAAGACCAGCTAGCAAGAAACCTTTTCAAGCATTTAACATAATCAACATATGCTGCTAAAAACAACCAAAGAACTTCATTCTGGGTATAAAGCTTACAACTAGATTGTCTAATTCTAATTGTACAAAATAAATAATAGCTATAACCAGTTTACTGTATGACTGCCATTCGGAATGGCATTTTACAATTCAATTTTTTTTTAAAAAAAAAGTCTCATTACATTCAACATCATTGACAAGCACTGGTGGCCTAATGGTTAGCATAGTTGCCTTCCAAGCAGCTGGCCGTGTTCGCTTCCGGTAAACGCATTTGACACATGAAAAAAAAAATATTGACATTCCATATGAATGTTCAAAATTTATATCTATTGATATAATTATATTATATATTTAGCAAATTATCTGTCTTATTTATAAAATAGCCTCTTTGATTTTACTTTCCCTCAAATTGTTTACTGTATGCAAAATAAAAATATTATCAAAACAAACACTTCCATAACTATTTATTAAGTTTTGCAACTGCAGATTTAAATCTATCTGCAAAATATTGTAATTTATTAAAAGCTCATCATATTCAAGAATTCTTTTATTAACTGCACATTTTAACTCAATAATGCAACGGATTCACGTCAGTTCACCACTTAATTTTTAAAATTACATTTGTTGATTTTATTAACAAAATTTTTTTCATTAATAATCAATGTACCAGTATTTGGTCCTACATTAAATACAACATTAAAACGAGAAGAAATCAATATGGCAATCATATTACAACCTCTATTGTATACGGTAATGAAATTTATGTTTTCCCTTCAATAATTTTCTTCAACAATCAATATGTAAATTTATATAATGTATTTAACATACATTTTCTATTATATCCTACATTTAATAATTCATTAGCATATATTTTCAACAATGGATAATTTATTATTTGGAAATATCCTTTAAAAAATTATATGTTTAAATCATAATGCATAAAACAACTTTTATGTTGTCTACTGTACAACAAAAACTTTCTAAATATATCCTGGAATAGTCATTAAATTCATATTTCTGTTGTATCAATAATGTGAATCTAGATGAAAATAAATGTTTTAAATGATCATACCATATCTAACTTAGCTAGATATTTACTTTGTGGTCAGTAAATAAGTATTTAGCTTTCCTTAGTTAAAGAGA
Source organism: Epiperipatus broadwayi (assembly GCA_028023455.1). Classification (NCBI taxonomy): domain Eukaryota; kingdom Metazoa; phylum Onychophora; class Udeonychophora; order Euonychophora; family Peripatidae; genus Epiperipatus; species Epiperipatus broadwayi. The sequence goes on from JAQFVV010012465.1 coordinate 1,772,071, forward strand.
AGAACTCTTCTTCAAGATTTATTTATTGTTGAGAATGTTTTCAATGTAAAGTCTCACATGTTTTCATCTCTCTCCTAACTACTGTATCCATAATATTGGATGCGTTTTTCCTTCTCAACCTGTTTTAGACAAATCTTATCATCTTTTGTTTTCCTGAAGGTTTGTGATGATGGTGTTCTAGTTGTATTTTTATATTCGACTATTTCCACCATCTAATATGTGTGTTGAATGTCACATGATCACCATTTCTTTATGCTTGCTCATAACTGTTATTATACAGGCAAAACTCTCCATATAGTAGTTCCACTCAGTGCATGCTAGAGTAATCAATGCAGGCTTGTGCATAAAATCCCTATCTAGTGCCTACTCATCCAATATTCCCAGACTAGTTTCTGGCTTGTGGTCTTCATCAGTGAGGAGCTTTGGATCTGAGAGCACTGTACCTAAATATTAGGGTCTAATGCAACACTCCAGCAGCCACCTTTTATCTCTACTTAACTACAAAACTATGAGAATTAAATTAAAAACAAAATATTTTCAATCTAAGCTCATTACCTTATATAGCCATATGAGTCTGAACTCAGTTCAGTACTCATACATTTTGCTGTCTTTGACTCTTTAACAACCATAGCCACCACTATCCTATTGGGCAGGATTGGTATTAAACCACTGAACATCACATGATCATCATTTCTTTATGTTTGCTCATAACTGTTATTAAACAGGCAAAACTCTCCATACAGTAGTGCCATTCAGTGCAAGACAGAGTAATGGTGACTATGGTTGTTAAAGAACCAAAGACACCAAAATGTATGATACTGAACTGAGTTCAGACCCATATGACTATATAAGCTAATGAGCTTAAATTGAAAATATTATTGTGTTTTTAATTTGATTGTCATAGTTTCATAGTTAAGTAGAGATAAAAGATGGCTGCTTGAGGGTTGCATTAGATCCTAAAATCTAGGTGCAGTGGTCTCAGATCCAAAGCTCCTCATTGATGAAAGTCATAAGCCAGAAACTAGTCTGCGGATATTGGATGAGTAGGCACTAGATAGGGATTTTATGCAGAAGCCTTCTGGAATCCATTAATTACTCTGGCTTGCACTGAGTGGCACATTATTTTTGTGTATGCTGAATGTCTTTAGAAAAATTTAATTTTTATTTAAATACTCCAAATGTATTCAACTGTTAGTAATATAACAGCAAACAGGTTTGTATATGCACCAACTGCTAGTAATATCACAGCAAACAAGTTAGTATATGCACCAACTGTTAGTAATATCACATCAAATAGATTAGTATATGCATTAACTGTTAGTAATATCACAACAAACAGATTAGTATATTCACAATGTTTCAAGAGATATTATTTTCCTTTTCTTCGGGTGCTGCTGCCTTGAGAAATGACAGTACTAGCATGGGATTCAAACCTGGGTCCTTAGATTCTTGATTACTGAATTTTAAGGCAACACACTAACCAAATGATCCATCCTGCCAAAAGCAAGAGTCAGTAGAAATATCATTTACTTATCTATGAGGTTCCTCCTGATTTCTCCACTTTTTCCTTAAGAGCAAAGTTGATTAGTGGTTTCCATACATTATGTATAGTCACAGTAGGTTGGCTTATGGGATTGTTTGTCATTGCCATATGAGCAGCTTCTTTAAATTTTCTTCTTTGTACCTTTTTTTCTCTATCCAATATTTTTGTATTTTCCCAATCGAACATATGTTCATTGGTAACTACATAGTTTGCTACCTTAGACACATTTGTTTTCTCTCTTCTAAACATCAGTTTATGTTCTTGCAAGTGCTTTTCACATTCAACACACATATTAGATGATGAAAATAGTCCAATACAATAATACAATTTATCATTTTTTGTTTTTCCTTTATTTTTCCTTCACTTCCCACTTAAACAAAATCTCTGGTATTCTGGACCTATTAATTCTTCTATCATGACTATATATAATAGTTTTTAAAATTATCAACAATTGAAAGTTAGCTGTTTGGGCAGAAGATATACTTTCTTTCACTCTACTTCCTTGGAGAAACGCTGGAAGAATATTTCTCATATTGTATAAACTTTAAGACATCTCTTTATTTTACCTTCATTAACATAATTTTGTCTCGTTATCATTAGATGACCGTGCAGTTTTGTATTGAGTTAGAGAACTAGGCTTAAGAGCTAAACGTTTCTGAATTGAAACACTGTCCATCACTGCCGATGCTGAAATGTCACATGATTTTCTCAACAATTAACTATTTAATAATCTTTTAGAGGATTAAATCATTTAGATATAAATATAAGTGAAACAGTAAAGACGCTGTGCTGCTTTTCCACATATATAACTAAATAATATTAGAACTAAAATACAATCTTTATCAAATGGTTTTATCTATGACGAACAGACTACCTTAATTTAAATAAATTATTCTAACTTTTTAGAAACTAAAGCCATTTGAAATTCAACTTCCTTTGATAATAGGAACAGCTTGCAAATGCCATTAAAAAGCATAAATGTTCACCGAAACATTTAAAATATTTAAGTATTAAATCATTTTGGAGAGTTGAAATTCAATGAATTATTCTTTCACCAGATGGACGTTAAGCAATTCATAACACAATCAAAAATTTGTAAATATTACTAGATTTTAAAATATTTATACATAAAAATCTATATTTTGGGCAATCAAAGATTTATTTTAAGTAAAAATATAAATAAGCAAATGGTTAATCATCGTGAGATCATGTGCCATTCGTCCACTGGAACTGATACTCCTACTCTGTTTTAAATCTCACAACACCGTGAAGCATTATTAAATTAAACGAATTTAAATAATTATCAGTTAATAAATATTACAAATTTGAAACCTTTACAATTCAAAATGATTTCAAAATAAAAATTGCAAGACTTCAAACAATATATTTTGCACATATAATTCGAAGTTGAACCAAAAATTATCCATACTCTGTTTATTTTAGGACTTGTGTTGTCTGTACTGATTAATCAGGACTTTCTGTATGAGATCACAGTATTTCCAGTACCTGCTATTCAATTGTGAGCATGCAACATCAGTTCAAATGTAACTGTAGTGTGAAAAATAATGGCACCACTTGTGATTTGCATGAACAAGCAAAGCAGTATCCAATAAGTTCATTTTTATGTAATCTTAGAATGTGTCTGGTGCAGCTATTTACTGAAGGCTTTGTGGCCAGTAAAAAAAAAGTATATTGTCAAAATTCAAGGAATGTTGTATAAGTCTTTGCCATAAGGATAGAATTAGTCATTCACTTATGTCCATGACTGATGACAACTCTGTGCATGCACATAAACTGATTTTGGAGATTAGATAAATAAATGGATTGTATGGTCAATTAAATGACTCTGCCTATCAATAATCTATGACAAACATGGATTTTAAAAGGTTTGTGCTCATTTTTATATATGATAGCTTTTCAGAGCACTAAGTACTGCATTACATTTTAATATTCTTTACTCTTTTGTAATGGTTTATTACGGCGTAAACATGTATATATGTGGTATACATTTATTACGTAATTCAAACCTAAGTTTTTGCTCTTTTATTTAATAAAAATTATAATATGAAAACATATATATGTAGTTGGTTTTGCAATGTACTCTAATTACTCGCCCAGCATATTTATGAGCATCAATGATGACCTCAAGCACCAATCTTACCTACGAATAAATAAGAATTATGCTGGGAGAGGATGAGTATCTATTTCTGGTAATTAGAGCTTGTACCTCTGGCTAGCTCACTCAGGGGTAGTAGTCATTGACCGTGGGAAAGAGGTGGAGGGAACATATAAAATGTGCATGTAGCGCATGAACGATTTGTTTGCTTTCCTACTTTTTTGCTTTTTAATACTATTCTAAGAAATTAACACGGACACACACAATTAAATTTATAACACTATTTAATATTTATTAATATAAAACAAATAATAAAACAAAACCCATAGAACCCCATAATTGGATATTGGTTTGTGCCCGAATAATTAAATAACCTGCATGTAAAATACACTCGCACAAGTTCATAAATGCAATACACAAAAATACAGATCATAGCTTGAAAACAATTTCAATCAGGCATTGTCTATTAAGGTGTATCTTTTTACAGGGTATTATTTCAACTTTCTCTTCATTTACTTTAACTCTTTTACGCATTATTTAATATAATGTGCTTTCATTCAAAATAGTTACTATCATGAAAAATGTTTGGTTTACCTCGTTTATCACACCTGGGTGTACATTATTAGCAATTTTCCACTGGCTTCGTGTTGCGCTGTATGATTAAAGGATTTATTTCTTTGGTCAAATTCCATAAGGCAATCAATGGTGACCGGTGAATGCTGTTCTTTTCATAGCTTTAGGAAAAGCTTCACTCCTACATTGGCAGTGATGGTAGTATCTCCGCAGGATGGATGGCATAGCCTGGCCCATTCTGTTCTTCTACCCCAGCCTGTTCATGATTTTCGATTATAAACTTTTTTCTTTTTACTAACTTTTCCTACAATCCTTTGTGTGGCAGTCACAGCTCTAGAAGTCCTCTCAGTTCAGCTTTCTTGAATCTAATTAATTATACTATTGTTATTTCTTCTTTCATTAAACCACGTGGTTTGCAAAATCAAAATCTTTTCAATAACTTTTCTTTTCTTTGTTTCTTTTATCTATTCTTAGGAATTTCCAATTTACCTTGTGATCTACACTCGACCATTCATTGTCTCTTATTTTTAACATTTTATTTTATTAATTAAAATGTCTTTGTCTCAAGATAGCGATCTGCAACTTTTTGGGTCCTTTCTTTGCAATTGATTAATTTTTTTTTATAATTTGTAACATTCTTCCTTTAATCGACCATCTTGGAATATTTCTTTTTAAATTAAAATAACTTTATTCCTTTTTACAAAATTATTACATTTACTCACTCATGCAGCAATATAAACACGCGTATAAATAAATATCAGAGCACAAACCATATAATCCCCCGTCCCTCTTATATTTCAATCTGTTTTTTTTATTTACTTACTTAAATATATATATATATATATATATGCGCTCACGTACAAGCCCACAATGAAAAAGAAAAATAACTATTTACTTAATATTACTTTTGATTTAATTAGATATGTATGCTCGGTAGTATTACCCTCTGACTTAGAACAAGGTTTGAACTCAGCCCTGTTATAATACCCCCCTTCAAAAGCCTTTAAATAACGTTTTAGTATTTAAATGGCTCACTCCTAAAACCTCAAAATAATTCTACTTATTCAAAAAAAAATAATATCTTCTTAAATCGACTTGCCTTGCCTCTTTCTCTCTTTCTTCTGCAACTTTACCAAAGAGTAAAATGATCAGAAACCCTGCAATACACAGTGAATCCGACCACCACACATGTGCACACTGCCTGCGATGCGCAACATATAGCTAGCCCCATTCTGACTGTATTCACACGACTCCCCCCAAAAAAACTTTTTATTTAAAAAAAAACGATTATTATTATTTTTTTTATTAAAAGAGGGACTTTTCTAACTACACTCTGCTGCTTCTGAGTCTTAGTAGTGTAGATAGTTGGAATGATACCTGACTCTTATTTTGAGCCTTCAGGTTCTGTATGGGTTGCCCTCTACCTTACTCACTTCTGGAGTCTTACAGGTGGGACTGTATGTAATTGTCATGCTCACTTTGGAGTCTGGTTGCTTGAATAAACAGACTTGTAGTGCCTGCATCCTACGTTAGGTCAACCATGTCAGAAATAGCAGCAGCCACACACAGCGCACAACACACAATGTGATCGATCCAGCAGCAAAACCCACCATCCACCGACAGAATTACGAGACCGCTCTACTAACTCTCTAAGCTTACCCGCATGAAACAAAAGAAATAAAAAAAATACTACTTGTCTCTTCTACTAAATTTCATGTAAAATCCCATATAATAATATTATAAATGTTAACCCACCACCTAGTAATAATACTATAAACAAAATGTAATGGAATATAATATCCCGTCACATTATTTAAAATTAAAATAAAAGATCATAAATAAAAATTGATTTATTAAAAAGAAAAAAAACTTAACTTAAAAACTGAAATTTAAAAACTGTTTAATGTATATATAGATTGCATGATGGATAACTTTAAAAACTTTTAAAAAATAAAAATATTTGAAAGTAATTTTTTTGTAAAAAAAAGTAAAGATATAAAGATTTGATATTTTTGAAAATAGAAATAATGTTGATTTCTATAATCTTAGAAAATGGAAATGATTGTCTTATTAATTAAATGATTGTTCAAAAGCAAACCAGCCCATGAGGCATTTAAAATAAATTAAATGGTCAGATAAGAGAATACAAAGAAATTAAATGACCAATGCAAACACCAGAAATGTCAGCACGGACCGTGATTGAAACACCAGAGGATTAATGATGTCTTGCTCATTGAATCTCAAGATCTAATGATAAGAGACTAATAAAAATATAAAAGCAAAATTATTATTATAATTGTTATCTTAGAGCTGACTATGAATAGATCATTATAACTAGCTATATTGCAGATTTTCATAATGTGGAAATCTGCAATAAATTTAATTTTCTGGACAACCAGTTGAGGCCTCTGGATGACAGTTCCTGACCAAATGCATGGCAAGTCGCAGTTTCATTTCAAAGGACAAAATCTATGAAAGTGATCACGAAGATGGACTTCTCAATCTATTAAATCTGTAAAGTATGAACTATTGGGTCTATCTAATAAGAACTTTCCTAAAATTGCAAGTAATTAATAACTGAAAATAAGAACTCTTATCTGACTTAAAGAATGCAAATTCAATTATTGATATTTTTTTATGTAGATGTTTAAGCAATCATTTCCATTTCATTTTTTTTGTGTGTGTATTAAGTTTTAAGTAAAATGTATTAAATTTAAAGTTGGGTGTAGATAGCTGCATGGATACAGATTAATAACTATGTTTAAATTCGTTTATGTTTAATTTAAGGGATTTTAATTTCAGGATATTTGTTTCGTGGTTGTGTCAGTGCTAGTGGAGAGATATATAGATGTTTATATTAATGTAACGTGAAGCATGTTTAGCATACAGGGCAATGTGCCCACCTGAATGCATGACCCCAAAGAGGCAGTCATACTGTTGCAATGGTTGCAGATGTATTTCCTGCACCATTAACCCCTTCTAGCTCTATGGACAGGAATTTATAAGTTGGCAGAAAGACCGCTCTCCCCCCATATGTAGCACTCTTTAAATATATATATATATACACATGATTCCTTAGTCTGACAGATGCACTTTCCTGTTCTAGACATGGATCATTTCCTTCAAATAATATCACGCTGTGAGATGCACATTCCTGTCTGCGTAGTTTTATGCTAGCATCTTCATATTGCATTGATTGCGACTATATATTTGGAAGCAGGCATTGGGTTGACTACGAACTTTTTTAGTCTGAAATTGAATGAATGTTTTGATAAGTTTTTAAGTGAAAAAAAAAATCTATGTAGACTATCTATGCTCGACATGCTAAAGTAAAATATAATTTAAATATCCATCTGTGTGATCTATTTAAAATAGTAATTTAAATTTAAAAAAAAAATATTAATGTTAAAATCTAAAAATAAATTTATTCCTCAATTTTAAATGTGTATTAATAAAAATCTATTTGTGTGTTAATTACTGGCAGTGGCTTCTTTTATTTTATTGTTCTAAATATTTAATATATACTTTGAGAATAGAAATCTATTGAAACTTATAAATGTTTAAAATCTCTGCTACTCTATGAGCTAGTGACCTTGGGCAAACGATCGAAATCCAAATATATAAATTAAAATAAAATTATTTTTTTTAAAACTTAACATACCTGCCTATTATATAAATTTTCTAGGTTCAAATGCCTAGTGGCGCCCTGTAGTGCAGATTATGTTAAGTCTCCTTCTCCCCCAATTGTTACATTAATTTAAAATAAAAACTTAAAAGTTCGCAAATAAAAGTAAAAAACTAACCGCTAAAATTAAAATGTTTGTTAAACGTATATACATTCGCACAGAGGCCAAACTTTAAAAATATTTTTTTTTAAAAAAACACATAAGTATTTGAACGTACTTTTTTATAAAAAAGTACAAGATTTAAAAATAAAAACAGGTATTAATTAATGTAATCTGTAAATGGAAATGATTGTTTATGAATTATCGAAAACCAAACTGGCCCTTGGGCTCTTGTATAATTAAAATGATCTGATGAAAGATAGATAAGAAAATAAAGAGAAATTAGCTTGACCAATGGAAGCACTAAGCCTTGGCTTGGACCCTAACGAATGTTATGGATTAGTGACATTTTGTTGATTGAATCCGTGTGGATAATATAAAAAGGGAAATACAGTTTTTTCTGACAGTTCCAGCATTTTGTGTTTGAGAGATGTGGTAGGACGCACATACCACACTCTCTATCTAAAAAAAAATGAAAAGACTGTGATATCTTGAACCAGCTATTGCCATCTCCAGAACATTATCTTCCAATGGAGGCATCGCGGGAATTAAAAGCAGAAACCTGGACTCTTCTACCGTGAGCTATGAACTTTACAAATTAACAACAACAAAAAAAAGTAATTAAGAACTTTCGTCATTGTTTTTTTTTAAAGATTCAGCTAATTTAAATTTTAAAATGAACTCTTATTTGATTTTCAAATTAATAATTGATTGTTTAAATTTATATAGTTAAGTTTTGCTAAAATCATTTCCATTTTATTATTTTTATTTGTAGTAATATTTATTGTAGAAATTATTAAATGCATTACATTTAAGTTGGGTATAGATGTTACATAGATTCGTTAGCGGTTGATTATGTTGTGGTTTTCACAGTCGATTAGAATATATAGGTCAACAATGTCACTGCAGTGTCTTATGATGAACACCAAAGGGTCTCCTGTATTCCCTCAGCAATTGATGTTATCGATTGACTTTGTATTTTGATCGGTTGTGTTTAATTTGGAATGTTTTTGACCGTGCAATCTATGCAGCTGATCTATACTCGACATTATAAAACAAATTGTATAAAAATAATCTGTGCGAATGTATTTAAATGTTAAATTTAAGTCGGGCGTGAATGGCTATATAGTTTTGTAAAGTTATATTAAGGAAGGGTAATCTTAGGTTATTCATTTCGTAGTTGAATTGGTTCAATGGATTGGATATATTTGTGATATTGTAGATGTAGTATGAGATCCGCTACAGGCAGGATTATATATATATGCCACACACCTTATGTTTGCCTATGGATGGGCTTGTAAGATGGCAAAGGACCGCAGTCCATGCCTATGGAGTTTTATGTTTATTGTTCTACTCACCAACAGATGTAGCATTCCTGGTTGGTAGAGAGACATTTTTTTCTCTAATTCTACTTGCTGTTCAAATGTACATTCCTGACAGTATAGTATTTTGTGTTGTCGTATTTTCATGCTACATTGAATACATAAATGTATCAGATGGATTGGTGCCGGTTTGATTGCGAAATTTGTTGCCTAAGGTTAAATCAGGGAAAAATATTTTTCTTTTCAAATGCAGATCTATGTAGTCTATTCATACTCAACTCACTAAATAAATATTAAACTCATGGTTGTAATTTACTTAAATGTAAAACTAAAGATTAATAGAAAAATCTAAAATGTTGAATTTATTCCTCAAAATTTAAATGTTATTTTATATGTGCGTAAATAAATATTTTTATGTGTTAATTTCTGGCAGTGACTTTTATTCTTTTATATTTAAGATATAAAATTTATATTTTATTATCTCTGCTACTCACTGAGCTAGTGACAATGGGCTAATGACCAAAATATAAAATAAAGTGGAAACTTAACAGTGTGTATCTGCCTACTGTATAAATTTTTTTAGGTTCAAATGCCTAGATGGCGCCCTGGTAGTTGCAGATACGTAGATTGCTGTCTCCATTATTGTTTTGGATCGTTATAAAAATAAATAATAAAAAAAAACTTTCCCAAATCAGTGTCCATTTTCGTGATTTGTTTATTTGCCCTCCTTTGGTGTTTGTGGAATTTGAATACTTTCCTTGACCATAATTTGGCTTGCTCGCTGGTCTCTGCTCTTCACAATCATACTGCCATTTTGGTTGGGTACTACTAACTTCTCTTTTGGGATCTGGTGGGTTTCGATCTGACCTCCATTCTCTTTTCCCAAATCTGATGACTCGTGCTCCATGAGGCTCTTCTTCTTGATCCATCGGCCTGTCATAATCATAGGCCCTCATGTCTAGTGCCTCTAGCACTCAGCCATTTCCTCAATCGATGCTTTTCTCATCCCAAACATAATTTGTTCCACTCTCATCAGCAGATTATGCCCTACGATTCGTACAATGTTACTTTCAGTTAAATTGCCTGTGTCATGTCCGCAGCTTCACCACCTGCCGATAAAAGAATTGGGAATAGCTTTCTTGGCCCCCTTCCCTATATTTCTCTTGCATGACCCAATATTTGGTTAGCTCTTGGTAATTCTCAGACCAAAAGATACCTTTTACTTCTTTCTGATACCCCTCCAAAGTTGTGGGATGTTGCAACATCGAGTCCCTCCAGCTGTGTGCATTTTCGGTTAAATGGGTGGATGCTATAGCAATTTTGCTTTCTTCATCCATCGGGTTTATACTGAAGTATCTCCTCAAGCTCTGCAGATGCTCTATGAAAGCTTCTCCCATTTGACCAGAGAATGGATGAATTTTTAGAAATTGGCTGACGTTAGCCTGCACAGTTACATATTTCGCATTAGTTTCCCTTGCTCCCACTACCTCTCCCATATTTCCCTGTTTTTCTTTCTCTTCACTCTCACTCTGATTTCCCTCTACTCTCTTTTCACTAGACAACTCATCTTTATCTATAATTTCTTCCTCTACTGGCTCTTCCTTGCTCTCTTTTGTTATACACTTATCTGCTTTCCCTTCTAATTTCTGTTCTATCTCTTGAAACCTTTTTCCGATCCTTTCCTCTAATTCCTGAAATCTCCTGTCTATTCTTTCCATTATCATTTCAATCATACTCCATTCTCTTTCCTTTTCTTCCTTCTGCTGATCCATTTTTTTCTTTGATCTGGTTATCATTCACTTTCTTTTATTCTCTATTTGGAGATTTATCACTATTTCTAATAATGACCAATTACAATGATTTTGTATTACTATTTCATATCAGACTCACCAGACCTGCTCTCCATACCTGAAGTACTGTGTCCTCTGTCTAATTTTTCTATCTAGCCCTTTTCAACCCTATTCCTTAATCTCTTTCTTTCTATTTTTCACTGAGACAATTAGTATTTTCTTGTTACTTTGCCTATCAACAAAATATTAACTTGTTCAAAGTGAATCCCTAGATTTCTAGCACTATCAATGTTTTATAATGTGCCCTTTTATGGGTAACTGTTCCACAAATATCAATCTACTAATCGCATATACATATATGAAATGGATCCAAAAAAAATTGTATGTATTGTTTAGATGTATATTGATATACGAATTCATATAGAACATAGTCAATATACTGCTTTCTAAAATTAATCACTCTTAATTATATCAAATAAAAAATTTACAAAAGTTTTATTTATTCACTTTTGTACATGTCAGAGCAGTTAAACATTTAACACAATAAGAAAACTCTTAAACAGAAAATAAAACTCGCATATATAATATTATTTCTCTTTGAATCAAACAACAAAATTTCCATGGACTGTTCAATACATACATATATATTAAAATATTCATTCGAATGTGATTTTGACCTAATTAATTTCAATACAGACAAAATAAAACTACCAGCAATAATTCGTCTACACAAGCTATATTTTATAGCTCTTATACTGTATTTCTTCACTTTTTTAATATAAAAAAAAACATATACAGCAAAACTCCATATTAAACTGTCTTTTCTAACTTATATTCTACCCCCCTCCCCTACTTTACACTCTTCGAAAGCTCCTTCGTTGGTGCACCATTGTAACGGTTTATTCTGGCGTAAACACGTATATATGTGGTATACGTTTATTACGTATTTCAAACCTAAGTTTTAGCTCTTTTATTTAATAAAAATTATAATATGAACACATATATATATGTGGTTGGTTTTGCAATGTACTCTAATTACAAACCCAGCATATTTATGAGTATCAATGATGACCTCAAGCGCCAATCTTACCTATGAATAAATAAGAATTATGCTGGGAGAGAATGAGTATCTATTTCTGGTGATTAGAGCTTGTACCTCTGGCTAGCTCACTCAGGGGTAGTAGTTGTTGACCGTGGGAAAAAGGTGGAGGGCATATAAAATGTGCATGTAGTGCATGAACGATTTGTTTGCTTTCCTACTTTTTTGCTTTTTAATACTATTCTAAGAAATTAACACGGACACACACAATTAAATTTATAACACTATTTAATATTTATTAATATAAAACAAATAATAAAACAAAACCCATAGAACCCCATAATTGGATATTGGTTTGTGCCCGAATAATTAAATAACCTGCATGTAAAATACACTCGCACAAGTTCATAAATGCAATACACAAAAATACAGATCATAGCTTGAAAACAATTTCAATCAGGCATTGTCTATTAAGGCATATCTTTTTACAGGGTATTATTTCAACTTTCTTTTCATTTACTTTAACCCTTTTACGCATTATTTAATATAATGTGCTTTCATTCAAAATAGTTACTATTATGAAAAATGTTTGGTTTACCTCGTTTATCACACCCGGGTGTACATTATTAGCAATTTTCCACTGGCTTTGTGTTGCGCTGTACGATTAAAGGATTTCTTTCTTTGGTCAAATTCCATAAGGCAATCAATGGCGTCTGGTGAATTCTGTTCTTTTCATAGCTTTAGGAAAGGCTTTGCTCCTACATTGACAGTGACGGTAGTATCTCCACAGGATGGATGGCATAGCCTGGCCCATTCTGTTCTTCTACCCCAGCCTGTTCATGATTTTCAATTATAAACTTTTTTCTTTTTACTAACTTTTCCTACGATCCTGCTCGTGGCAGTCACAGCTCTAGAAGTCCTCTCAGTTCAGCTTTCTCGAATCTAATTAATTATACTACTGTTCTTTCTTCTTTCATTAAACTACATGGTTTGCGAAACAAAAATCTTTTCAATAACTTTTCTTTTCTTTGTTTCTTTTATCTGTGCTTAGGAATTTCCAATTTACCTTGTGATCTACACTTGAACATTCATTGTCTCTTATTTTTAATATTTTATTTTATTAATTAAAATGTCTTTGTCTCAAGATAGCGATCTGCAACTTTTCGGGTCCTTTCTTTGCAATTGATTAATTTTTTTTATAATTTGTAACATTCTTCCTTTAATCGACCATTTTGGAATATTTCTTTTTAAATTAAAATAACTTTATTCCTTTTTACAAAATTATTACATTTACTCACTCATGCAGCAATATAAACACATATATAAATAAATATCAGAGCACAAACCATATAATCCCCATCCCTCTTATATTTCAATGTTTTTTTTTATTTACTTACTTAAATAATATATATATATATATATATATATATATATATATATATATATATATATATATATATATATATATATATGCGCTCTCATACAAGCCCACAACAAAAAAGAAAAATAACAATTTACTTAATATTACTTTTGATTTAATTAGATATGTATGCTCGGTAGTATTACCCTCTGACTTAGAACAGGGTTTCAATTCAGCCCTGTTATACTTTATTATGTCTGATGGCTTTCTAATTAGCACCAATCAATTTTCTAGGGATTACACTTCACTTTTTAATGCTGTCCTGGATTAATATTAAGTTTACTATCAATAATTAACTTGTCTAAGCTATAGAGCTAGCAAGATTGAAATGCATCTAACCAATAAACAGTGATAATGTACACAAATAGATAATATCATAACAGGCCAATCATATAACTCAGTAGCAAATCTGATTGTTGTCAGTCAGTTGTAAAAACTGATTATAAAATGAAGGACCCTTGAAAAGGAAGTCAGAAATCAAGATAATTCAGAATAGTAATACATACTCTGGAATTACTCTGGCACAAAGGTACATTATTTATTGTTTGTTAGAACACAATTAATGATTTTCATATCTGAAACAGAAAACTGCTAGTGGAAAATACTATCACAGTTTTTATGTGACAAGCCAACACATCTGGATATATTGACTTATTAGAAATCACAGTATCCCTACAACTCATTGGTTGTAACTGCTAATAATTACACATTGGTATTTCAAACAGCCACAATAATTGATAAATCTAAATAGGTGCAATAAATATGACATATATATTTTTTGTGCCTCAATTATTTGTCAGCTGGAAACCTTATTTTATGGAAACAAAGAAAGCAAGCCCTTTTATAATTTACTCCACATTCAATCTCTAAAATTAAGTGGTAGAATATATTATATTTAAAAAATGGTAAACAATGACATTATCACATATGATTACCATCACTTGGTCATAGTAACCTATTGTATAGTGCCTTTGAATGTCAAAATTGACATATAATTTGAAACTATTTATTACCATCTATTGTTGGATGACTATCTTGTTTGAATATATGTCAGATATCAGAAAAAAATGGATTATTTAAAATGTGCTCATGCACTGTAATATATTTTTTTTCTCCCTTCTGGAAAAATTTTAGGGTAAAATAATAGTATTATAATTTTTTATTTAAAAAAAAATTTTTTAAAGGTTTTAATTTTGATAGTTTAAGGGAAAAAAATTTTTTATATTGATTTTACTAGAATCTTTTTGATTCTGAAAAATACTTTATATCAAAAATAAATATTGGGCTAAAATACATTGAAATGGCTGTGCAGTTAATGAACAATCACTATTGAAGCAATGGATCTGTAGACCAGATTCACACTTCATGTTATTCTAGATTACTAGACTAGGATCAAACCAGATCCACACATGATATTTGTAAAACTTTCCGTCTGCCATTTTGTATACATTTAAATTTTAGGCGGTAAATAAGTGATTAAAGTATTAATTTTCCATTTAAATTGTTTTTATTATAAATATTAGAGGGGCCCAAATATATATATAAATATAGAATTACAGACAGAAACTTTTATAAAAATCAATATATAAAATTTTAACATGATTTTTTTTAAGTATTTAATTCTGGAGATTTGCTTTTGCGATAAACCCTACTAACATTCCGTAGCGTCAAACAAAAGAAAATCCATTAACAAAATGGTAATGTATTTTCTAATTAAAGTAAAATTAAAATAGAAAAGAGATTTAAAATATAAATTATTTAAATCGACATTTAATTAAAAATAGATTTGAAACAATTAAATCATTGGGTTTATCAGGAGAGTTGATCTCAAGAATACAATACAAATATACTTTAGGTTGATAATTGCGGTCATTGGAATTCCAATATAGTCATTTAGCCTGGAGTATATGAAAAAGGGAATTTCCCAGAAATAGTCAAAAAGGGTATAAATAGTCCAAGAGAACAAATACAGGTCAGCCAGTCATAGTTTTTGTCAATGATTGCCTGACAAACCTACGCTGGTTAAATTTTTAATAAATGTCTGGAAGCATGGTAGTTGGGTAGACGGTTTTTAACTTGCCCATCTCCCAACTGTCCCAAAAATGATTATCCAATACCTCATGCTGGAGAAATCTCATCAAAATGAACTGCTGAACTCTCTTATTCAAATACATAGCTAGCTGTGCCTGTGCGAAATTCAGATTTCATCATGGGATCAAAATTTCCACAAGGACTCTTAATAAATTAGGTAATATGTTCCAATTTGTTATTTCTAACCACCTAATTTATTCTTTTAAAACTCCAATAACCCAGTAATGTAAATCCTATGTTTAATGTCTTCTAAAATGTTAATCTCCATAATGTAATTTAAATGTTTAACTTAATATTCTGTAAATTATACTTGCTATTCCTTCAATCTATTGTCTTTGCTCTCATTCCATCTGTTTTAAAGTTATGCCTCTTAATGCTAAACTCCCTTCTAATGCGGTTTAGAAAATATTATTAATTGCTTAAATGAAATGAATATATGCCAATTGTCCCATCTCATCGAAGCTTTATCAAAATATATATTGTGCTTCCTATTTCCCTACCTACGTTTGTCAGTAAATAAAAATGAATAATTCTCTAGCTCTGAAAGATTAATACTTGGAGCAACCTTTGTTTTGTCAAGATGAAACCATTTTATATTATTATGTGTTTTTAAAAATATTTATACGTACATGGTTTAGTTGTGGGGAAACGTTAGATTCAAGCATGAGGTTTTATTTAGTTTAATTATTTCATTCTTAAAGAGTGAAAGGAAGGGGGTTTAGAAAATTATATTCATGCTAAATTAAGAGAGTAATAGAATGCTAAATGAAATGTTAGTGGGATTTTATGTTGAAGGGAGAGACGTGTCTGTCATAAAAATATTCGTAATAATAATTAATGCTTATTTATTCTTGTTGGTCTGATCTTGGTCAATCCATATAACATTTGTGTAATCTTTATAGCTCAGCACAATTATGTAGTTAAATTATAAATATATTCTCCAGTACTGGTATTTTGCATTGCCAGCATTTTGCTTGATTACTTGTCTTTTGTTCTTTGTGATTGCTAGATCAGAACTAGGCCACATGATAATTTAACTGGCCATTAATTTTCTTATCAGGATATGAAAGCTAAAATGGGAAGACCTGGGGTAAGCAGAGCTTAGCTAGCCTAGGTGATTCCCATCTTTTCACCTGAAATATTTTAGGTTTGCCAATGGCACAGACCATTCTTTCTTTATTTCTTGGCATCACGGGAATGGGGCAGGTGAATTGAGTATAGCTGGTAGTGTAATATCGAATTCTGGGTTTTGTTCACTTTCTTTTGTTCTGAGCACATCATGGTGGATTGACTATGATTCAATTAATTTATGTGTTTTAAAATCTTAAAATATTTATTTGTGAATATCGCGATCCATTTATATTTTAAATGTATCACTCTCTTCGACACCAATTCCTATAGTTTGAGTTAGTTATTTCTTTTTTAAAAATAATTTCACTCATAATGAAGTTATGTTTAAAATAGGCTCTTTAAAATATTTATTCCACATATCTCAGACTTGGGTGAGCATCTTTCGTAAATTGCTAATCGTTTACATTTTGTTAGATTGGCATATAAAACTACATCACTCTCTTGCCAGAGGCATAATAAGAGACAGAATAGAAATTTGTATTAACTAATTTATTGAAATAAAAACAGAGACCTTAGATAAATTATACAAATGTTTTATTATATATATATGAATTTAAGCTGCCTGTGGTTCATCACTATTTATTCATTCTAAAATTAGTATTTCTAATAAATTATTGTGTTGCTATCTGATGACTCAAGGTCACGCACATACTATTTTTATATTTAAGTTAATATATAGTCTAATTAAAGTTGATAATTAGAGTTAGACATTCGAATTAGTTGAGGCTCATGTTCCACCATTGATGCTAGTGGGCCGGAGTGTGGAAAAGATTAATTGCTTGCCCTGAAAATGTTGTTAATTAGTTGGCCGATTTAGAGAGTGGATAAACAGTGCAGAATCCATAAGTATTATTTATCTTTGATCTTGGGTACAGTTGGATTCAAGGTATTTTTACTCAGGTTGTGAATTGTGTTGGTTAACATACAATTTTGACCAGTACACTATGAAATTTTATTTCCTATTTGCACTCTTTTCAGTACTCTATTCAAATCAATTTTCTTATAGTTTTGTCTATCAAATGTTCTTTTATAAAGTTATAAGATACAACAGCATATTAACTCATTCATATAACTGCTCTTTCTTTAGATTTTTTTGAACCACTAAACATCACATGATTACCATTTCTTTTGTTTACACAAGCTATTTATACATAAACTTTTTTGCATCCATTGATTACTCTGACTTGCACTATGTGACATTGCTATATAGATTTTTTTTAAAAGAATAGATACATTAATAAAGAATAAGGAGTTGAAGAGATGGAGAACTAGTATAGAGATTAAAAAGAGTTTAAATATATATAGAAGTAAACGGAACATTGGGGGTGAGTTAATTTATGATAATATCAAAGAAAGTAGTTTATTGGTTAAGACTCGAACATGATCTTTAGCAACAAGAGAATATACATGTACATAAAAAATATGGGTGATTTAGTTTTCAAATTGTGTAAGGAAGGCATAGAAAATATTAGGTATCAGTTAACTGAATGTAAATGCTTGAAAGCAGAAAGGATACAAATAATGAAGTTATGGAAGAATAAATATGAACAAAGTGATTATACAGAAAGTGGGTTATTGGTTTTTATGCTGGGTTTGGGAAAAGATAAGAGGATTTAGATATAAAGGCCATAGAGGTGACAAAGATTACGTTGTGGAAATGGGATGGAACAGATTATGGGAAAACTTAGGGTGGGGAATGGAAAGGGAAGGTAAAGTGGCTAACAATTTTCTCTGGGCATAGATGCTGAGAGATTCCTGACTCTCTTTAAAGAGAAGTCACAGTGCAACACATCTACACATGCAGAAGCTACTTTTTGTTTTGATCACTGAGTATGTTGATGTCAGTTTGTTGTTGTTACTGGTTAAAAGCAATTACCAGAAATCAGACTGGTAATGTAGATATGATACTATTCTCTAGTGAACAATGATATTCAGGTGACTGTGATTAGAGTAAGTAAATACACATATTTTATGCAGAACCAGCACTCATCAGTTGAGCCAGATCATAATCTCTCACAAATATATACAAGCAATGCTCAGCTTATATTAATACATGTGTGTAAACACATAGTGTGTCCTAATAAAAATGACTTGTTCTCTCTCTCTCTCTAAGCTGCTACTGGCATATCTAATGTATGTGACATATTGTTTTAGCTATTCACCAGAAAATCTTTAAGCTTATAGGATGTGTGTATCACAAGTTAATATGAAATGTAACATTATATTTCATATTTTCATCCATCATCTTCATCATTCTCCATCCATTGCAAAATCTTGAAATTACTTAAAAGTTTTCTTGTGACTCAAAGCTTTGCTGCCATCCACATCATTTCAAATATTTCAGCAATATTGTTTCTTAATTAAGAATAAAATTTTAATATTAGCACTTTGCTTCAGCATGTGTTAAGTTATAAAACACACCATAAAACATTTTACATCATAACTTCTAATCTAGATATGCCACCAGACTAAACATTTGTTAAGAATAGCAGCCATTAATTCACATTTAAGCAACTTGGAGTAACATTTTCATTAACTGAATATTTCATGTGCACATTTTTTTCCATCCAAAATGTGTTTGGTAGAATTAAGCCAAAATATCAGTAAAACACTAATATTTACAAAAAGTAAATGGATATATAGAAGAATCCAAAATAATCCTTACTCAAACATGTTATATTAATATGAATTTATGTAATTATTCCAATAATGCTAACTGCATGAAGCAAAACATGTATTAACTACAGAGAGCTTACCAATAGCTCAAACAAGCTCTTAATTGATAAGTGTAGTAAGAGAAAATATTTAAAATCTCTGTCTGAAATACTCTTATCCCCAGACCAATTGGTTTCAAGTTTATGGCTCAACTCAGTGAGGAGTTAGAATATTAAGACATTAGATCTCAAATATCACCTCAAAACCCAGCACTTATTTCATATGTAATATTAAAGTAGAAACTCTGAAGTTTTTGGACATGAAAATGTCTTTTACTCCTGCTATCCAACTTAAATAGCAATATGGGACTGGAACAAATTCAGATCTACCATATATTAATAGCCTCAGCATAACCAAAGCCATAAAGGTAAAATTATAATTATCAATAAAGCAAGTCATATATAATGTGGCATCACAAAAATGAAATACAGAGAACATACCAATAGCTCAAACAAGCTTAATTGATAAGTGTGGTAAGAGAAAATACTTAAATCTCTAACCGAAATACTCTTATCTCCAGATCAATTAGTTTCAAGCTTATGTCTCACCTCAGTGAGGAGCTAGAATATTCAGACACTAGATCTAAAGTATCAACTCAAAACGCAGCACTTATTTCATACACTCTCTGTATTACATTTTTGTAAATACAAGTTTATAAAAGCAATGTCACATTATATATGATTTGCTTTATTGCTAATGTATTAACTATTTCAAAAATTCAACCTCTTTCCTATTGTTACTAAGATTGATATAAATAACATTAATAAGAGTATGGATAATATGTAGACAAACCTAAAAAGAGAAATTAAAAATCTTGAAAGTAAATTATCCATAGAGATGAGTCAGTTGTCTTTAGATTTAAAATATGTCCAGGATGACAATGATGAGTTAAAACTAGGAATGATAGAAATGAAGAAAGAAATTGTTGAAAAGGATTTGAAATGTCAAAAACGATTTGACAAACTCAAGGATAGCCTTATTGAACAATTAAATGATAACTGTAATAAAATGCATAAAAATCAAGAAGATTTTGAAAGTGAAATATGCGCTAACCAAGAGAAATTGTGAAATCAAATTCAAAAGGATTTACAAGATACACATGCAAAAATAGACCAACTTCACTTGCGGAACAATGTTGATGCAGAGGCACATCATAAAGCTATCGAATCAATGGGCAACAATGTAAAGTGGCTAGAAGATAATAAGTGAAAACATATTAATAGTGTGAGAAGTATGCACAATTATAAATAAGACAAGATGTTAACAACTCATAAACGAAAGTAAGACTAAATAATGATTATTTTAAACCTTGAAACCTTCCAAAACTAACATAATAAGAAAGCAGATCGGTGCTTGTAAATCTGAAAAAGAGGAGTCTATTTAGCAGATATGAGAAGTGCAGTGAGATAAGATGAAAAGGGAAATTTTACTGCATTCAAATCATAGTTTAAATGCAATTAAATTTTCCTTTGCATTTTTATCATATTAATGGTTATATTTCCTACATGCACTCCATCATCATCATTATCAAGCTATCTCTTCTATATTTACTATTATATATATATATATATATATATATATATAATAGTAAATATAGAAGAGATATATATATATATATATAATCAACCATTATCAATCCACTGGAGGATGAAGGTCTTTCCAAGTTCAATCCATCTTTTCCTATCTTTAGCTTCTCTTCTCCACATCACCCCTGCACACTTTCTTATTGCATCCATCCATCTCATATATCCTCTCTTTCTGGGTCTTTTAAAATCTCTTGTATTATAATATGTTGGTCTCTATATTGCTGAACATAACTCTTTCATAAAAAATTTAATATTACAAGAATAAGGTTATTAATTTAATTATATATTTTGGAACAGCAATATTGTATTATTATTCAGGTTTGATTGTTGAAATAATTAAGTTACATACAATTTAGACAGTTAAGATATTATATATATTTATATAACAAACATTGCAAAAACTTTTATTTTTATGTCACATTCTGAGGAGATCTTATTTGTATCTATTAAAAATAAGATTTCTTACATTTTTAATTACATACACATATAATGGATATAATATCGATATATGTGTTTTGTTCAAGAGTTTCGAATTCTTATAAATCTTTAATAATTTATTTAACTTACTGGTGAATTTTGTTATTTATACGTTCGAAGTATTACAATTATCTTTCTGAATTTGATATTTTACATTTGTAATAATGTATTTAAAAGAATTAGATTTAGGTGTATTTGTTTTTCTTTTTAGTGCGGCTCTACATTTCTCTTGCTTTGACAAATAACTGTTTGTTGCGGATTATTTGCAGAATTTAGTTATACTGAAGGTCAACTTATTTATTGATTTGTATTTCACTACATGCTCATTCTAATGTTTTTATTTGATAAATAAGTACATTTCTTTATATATATATATAATAGAAGTAAAATGTCTGTTAATTTAAAAAAAAATCATTGTAATAATAAAAATAATAAATATAACGATAATTACGTATTATATACAGTCTTTCAATCTGCAGAAGTACTTTCGGTTAATTCCTTAATCCTCCTCAGCTGGCGTTAAATTCAATACATATACATATATATATATATTGTAACCCAAACAAAACATCGATGGCTAGTACACGAACAGGCACTATATAACATGGATTTATAAAACATTGGAATATGAGTTCTCTTGTAGTCAATATCACCACTAAATATAATTATTAAAATACAAAGTTCTTTGATTATTTAAAATACTTATCTTTGTTATTAAAATATCTTTATTTCAAGTATAGGTTCTTTTAATTTTAAATATCTTATATTTTAAAATATATTTATCTCAAGTATAAGTTCTTTTGCAACTATAAAATATCTTGATCTCAGGTTTCAAATTCAGAATAAAATGCACTTTGAATATAATGCTAATGGTAATACTTTATCTTAACAAAAATATAATGGTTATAAGTTAAGTTAAACATGGAATATTTGACATTTCTCTTAATTTATTTTGGAATCTTAATATTTTAAGACAGTAGAAATGAAATTACATAATAACAGAGTATTAAAATACTTAAATAATAGATAATTGGTAATTTGAAAAGCATTTTGAAATACTTTATAATTATTTAAATATAACTATTTTACTTCTACTGACCATAAAATACAGAAATCTTATATTTTCTGATCCAAATTTGAATAAGCAATATCAAAATAATGTAGAAAGCAAAAAGGGCATTTTTTATGTCGCCAATTATACAAAAAGTGCATTTGAAATGAAGTAAATAATATAACATTTATCTTCTAAGAATACAGGTTCAATAATTAAATAATTATTAAGCAAAATGAATGTATAAACACAATGTGATCATTGGAATGTACTTTAAAAAAATTATTAATGCAAACTTTATTAAAATAGATTTTCTGATAAATAGATGTGCTCATGCAGTGATGTCATAATGGCAATGAAACAAAAACATTTAATTAATAATAAAAATATTTATTTAAAACATATAATGATCCATATAATAAAAATATAAATTTACAATAGTCATTATTATTTATTTTAACCTACTATGTCATTTTTACAAATATTAATAACTTTATATATTGGTGTATCTTTCTTTGAAACCATTCCTATAATTTTATTATATAAGTTATAGGTACTCATCTATTAGCAGCCATGCATTGCTTGATGGTGCTGTTTCTGTGCAAAACTACAGAAATATGTCATTTACGTGGCTGAAACTATTGCTACTACAACACTACCTTCATAATAGCCATTTATGGGTTGCATGATGGCATTGTTCTCTATGCAAAAGCACAGAAATTGTATGCCTAGCTATGTGGGGCCACACTTTATGTGTACATTCAGTAATGAGAGTTTGCTACCATTTGATATGAGGGTGTCTGTTGTTCAATTTCACACAAGTGTTGAAATCTCTTTTCAAAATCATTGTCTCGCACACCAACTGTAGTTGTATCATGTAGTAATAATTATCACCCTGTCAGCACGCTTCCCTATGCATCTTGTAAGCTGCTAGAAATTTGGAAAGGCTTTTTTCAGAGCACAATGTGGTGGATTCACACCAAATTTCACATTCTTGACAAAATGGCTGGTCACAAACGATAGTTTCAAAAAACAATTTTGGTCTTACACAGTGTTATTATTCTTTTGTATTTGGTTCAACTTACAAGTGAGACTTTTTTTTGTGTTTGAAAATAAAAATGTTGTTGTTGAGGGTTTTTTTTTGGCACTTGCATTACAGATTTAAAAACCAAGTCAGCTGATAAAATTCAAAAACATCAGCTAATGAATTTTTTTTGTGTTTGAGTTGGTTTTTTAATTTTGTTTAAACATTTAATTTGCTATTACAAGAATAACATCAATTTAGAAATAAAAAAGAAAAGCATTTGGGGTTTTTTTTTCATCAGCGGCTGTGATGTAAAAAACAAAGTGAGCTGATTACTGTTTTAACAAAGTATTTTGGGTTGTTTTCGAATTTGGTAACATCAATTTGGCAATCCAAACAAAACTGGGTGTGTTTTTGGGGGGTTGATTCCTGTTTTAATGAAAGGTTTTGGGTTGTTTTTTAAATTTTTGTTTTGGAATTTTTGTTTAAACATTTAATTTCCTATTAGAAAAATAACATCAATTTAGAAATCCAAAGAAAAACTGTTTTGTTTTGGGTTTGATTACTTTTTTCATGAAGTATTTTGGATTCTTATTTTAAATTTTGGTTGGAACATTTAATTTACTATTAGAAGAGTAACATAAATTTGGAAATAAAAAGACAATTTTTTTTGGCTTTTTTTTTTACCTTTTGTTTACAACATTTTAACAAAATTAAAAAAACAACAACACATAAAGTATATTTTAATTTAGAATGCTAACAATAACTTAAATTTTCCAAAGCAAAACAAAAAAGGCAGGCCCGGAAACATTATATTAATAGGTTTTTGAAGAGAAACAGCACCATCAAGTGATGTACAGCTGCTAATGGATGAGTACCAAGTTATATTCACTACCCAATAGTTTTTTATCCATCAAATACAATCGTTATTTACAAACCAATACCCATAAAGTAAAACAATATAGCTCTATGCCTTTATCCAGTCTACTAGAAGATACTATATTTTTTTTAATCAAAAACTATTAAAAATCAATGTGGAGATGCTTAATAAATATTAATATGATAGCAACAAATATTATGCAATATAAGATACTTTTAACATTAACAATACCTATATTGGGGCAAGGAAACAACTATAATCAAGATTGATAATATACTTTATGTTAAAAAAAGTTATAGAGGAGCTAATAATTAATTGTAAAGCTGACATGCCTGGGAATATACACAAAAATATACTGTAATAGTGAAATGATAGGCATAGCAGATAAAGGAAATACAAGCTGGCAAAAATGCAAATGAGCACCCAGTACTACGTACAGGCAGTGGTGATGAATGATCAAGTTGCTCTCTCTCTCATGGAGGGGAAAAATACACTTAAAAGTAAAATAATATCCATTTAAAATTGCCTCAAAAGTGGTATTACTAATAATAAAAGGCATGTAGTTAATAATAATAATAAGAATAAACATGTGAATAATTGTTCATCTTGCATGCACATACAAAATACCTACAATTTATTCACTTGGTTTAAGATTATATGTGATGGCGGTGACATCAATCTATTTATAAATTATTTAAAATTCTCACGCACATACAGATATTTATAATACTTTCATTTATAAATACTTTTCATATATATATATACAAAAGGCTATTATATTTATAAATACTTTTCATATATATATATACAAAAGGCTATTATACTTTTGGGTACAATCATTTATATAATTTTAAATAATCATTCAGAAAATTCTGGAATAAGTAAATTAATCCATAAATAAAACATTCTACTGTATATCTTACCAATTTTCTCTTATGAATGCTATTTGTACAAGCATATTTATAATATAATAATTAATAATAATCATAATAGAATACATAAACTATGGCTGTAATAATTCTAAATATTAAAAAATATATAGAGGCGATAACTATAATACCTTTTTTAAGAGATTAAAAATTCATTTTCCTTTTTTTAAGAAAAAGTGTCTTTTCAGTCCTTTTGGTTTCTTTTTGAAGAGATACATGAAGGCATACACAGTCCTTAATTAAGTTAGAGCAGATGCATATATTCGCAGAAATATTTTGAAAAAAAGTTTACAATAATTTCACAAATGTAAAACAGCAAGCTGGTGGCACATAATTCTAATAGAAAACTGTTTCTTTCAAAATACATTTTTAATGGCAATGAAAATCAGACAAGCAACAAACAGAATAATAATCGTTTATTTAAAATTGCTTTTTATAAAGTTTATTATTAGAAGTCAGACTGCATAAACTTAAATTACATTTATTCCTTGTCTAAATACAACAATATGTTTGAAGCAATCAGAAATTTAAAAAAAATTCAAATAAATAAATAAATAGACTTGGGATAAATATCTATATTATTTGTTTTAATATAAAACAATCCAAAGTCAAAACTCTCCATACAGTAGTGCCACTCTGTGCCAAGCAGAGTAATTAATGGATGCCGTAAGGCTTGTGCATAAAATCTCTATCTAATGCCTACTCATCCAATATCTCCAGACTAGTTTCTGACTTGTGGCCTTTGTCAGTGAGGAGCCTTGGATCTGAGAGTATTGCACCAAGGCTCCTCAGTGACGAAGGCCACAAGCCAGAAACTAGTCTGGAAATATTGTAAGAGTAGGCACTAGATAGGCATTTTATGCAGAAGCCTTCTGGCATCATTGATTACTCTGGTTGGCACAAGGTGGCACTACTGTATGGAGAGTTTTGCCTTGTTTATTAAGAGATAGTGATCATGTGATGTTTAGTATAAAACAATCCAGATATAGCCTTTTCATTATGATAAATACAAAGTTGGTTTTCACAAACTAGTCTTTTATGATAATTTTATAAGACAATTTTAAATAATTAACCCTGCTTTTTTATAGACTTAATATTTTTATAGAAATGTATTGTTCTATATCTGAGGTTGACATAAGTAGATTGAATATTTTTAGTAGTGATAATTAGTATTAATAACTAATTAAAAGTTAGTTAAAACATGCCAGAGAAAGTCTTATAGAAAATTTCAGATTTTAACTAAATCACAAAACAATGAAATAACATATTTTTCATTATGTGACTTCTCTTTTCCTTTAACTTCTTTGAAAAATATTACAATTTTTTAGCATTTTTTAAACTGTTGTTTGATAAATCAGTCGAACATATGCTTTCAGGAGAAATACTGCATGGATAATCTTTATTCTGTCATGAAAATGATAAATAAAACTTTACATAGACTTAAAAAAAATAGTCAAATAAAAACCAAACAACTTCAAAATTAAAATAAAGTTAAAATTTAAAATGAAGACATTAAGTTGAAGTGAAGTATATTTTTATACTATTGTGTGTCTTTTATTTTTTCTTCACCATGTGCCAGGATCTTTTTTGCATTTCCTTTTTATCAAACCAATCACTTACAGGTTTACATTATAATATTTAAACTAATAGCACATTATTGACTTTTAAATTGATCTGACCTTGCATTTTAAATCCAGATAATTTAAAGATGTAACCATCTAGATAATAAATGAACTTGTTAATTAATAATTTTTATCAACCTTAAATAATTATCAAATCAATTATTTAATAAAATTATTAACTGATTTTGCAATTAAACATTCTTTTTACTAAATATACTATTCTCAATTTATTTAACTCTTTTTACTTTATCCAATAGATGTACGCAATTTTAAAATGCACTTATTATTTTTGATGTTTTTTTAACTTTTAATATTTTACATGCATGCTCCAAACACACACACACACACATTAAACATAACCATTTTTAGTGCAATGAAAATAAATTAGTTATTGATTGATATTTAAAACTAATTTAAAAATTAACACTAATCTCAGCCAGTTATACTTACTATTTTTAAACTGTAATTTTAAATACTATTACTCTAAAATTATTTATTTTAAAAATCAACAACTATAAAATCTTAACAATTGTAACTAATCATTTCAGACAGCATAAAACAACTTTATCTGATACATTTCTTTGAAACATATTAAACTCTAGATTAACTCTTCTTTAGTTTAAAAATATTAATTTTATTGATTTAAGTACATATTAAACAATATAAAATAACTTTTTAAATAACTACTAATTAAATAAGTGAACTGAATTATTTTAATTTGAACTATTGAAATGTATAACTTAAGATTTTTTGTTATAATAGTACAGAAAATAAATTTATTATTATAATCTTATGAAACATTTTTAATGCTTTCAAACATATATCTAATCCACAGGGTTAAATATATAGTTACAATATATATATATATATATATATATATATATATATATATATATATATATATATATATATATATATATATATATATATATATATATATATATATATATATATATATATATATATATATTGAAAAGGTGATTTATAACTAAAAATTGTATAGAATAAAACTGCTTGATTCAACTATATTCACTTGGCTTTTATCACCATTAATAGCCTGTGATTGATTACTTTATGGCAAAGATGATTCCAATATTTCTTCATAAGGATCTTCAGACCTAATGTTTCCAAATCATTGAAAAAGTGTTTACTTTATTATTCAGTTTCAAACTAAGATTTTCTTGTAGTTTTTTCACTTTACCATCATTTATCTAAGCCTGAGTAATTTATGGATGTAAGATATTAATGATAAATCATATCCCAAATAATTTTTGTCTTGCAATTGCTTGCCTAGAATGAAGAGAACTGGCATAAAACGCATATGTTATTGTAATCACAGAAAGTCATGATGTTTTGGTGACCTTTTTAAATTTTTTGGTTACTGAGTTCAATTTTTATTGAAATATCATTATTATCAGCATCAACAAATATGAAATTATTGCATGTCAATGGTTAAGAGCTTCATAACAGGACTGATTTTTGTTTTGTAAACCATTTCACCATATCATTATCATAATTATTCTATGCATCACTGTTATTACATTGCTCATTCATAAAAAATAAGAATTGCCTTCTATTACTTGTAATTGGTATCAAATTTAATTTGGTTTATTACTTTACAGTTAACACACTGAAGCTAATTGACTTTATCTTCTCTTCTCTTGACTGAGTTCTAAAGCAGAAGAAAATATTGAAATGCATTATTTAGAATATAAATATGATAGTAGATTTTAAATTAAAAAATCTATCATTCTTAAAACTTCAAATAGTGTCAGAATCACAAAAAAAAAAAAAAACATCAAATATATCTAGACAAATAAATAAAAGCAAGATCAGATTCATTTTATTGTATTCTCCATCTATTAATAATATCAAATGATTCATTAATAAAAAGCAAATTTAATTGTAAAGATTATGAAGTTTATTTTTTTTTAAAAATAGTCTTACACTTTAATAAATTATTTTATCTCCTGTAACATAAGGGGCTTTAAATGGATTAAAAGAATAAACCTTTACAATAGAGGTTAATTACAGTCTTTATTAATTTATATTATTACTTTTTAGTATTTTATATATATATATATAAACTTTTAAGTATTACTTTTTAGTATTTTATATATATATATATAAACTTTTAAGTAATAAAGCCATTCCATTATTATATTGTATGTAATATGAAAAACATATTGATAGATGTTTGCATCACTATTCCAGATTTTTTGTTTGCTTAATATATAAATGAAATGTTAAGATAAATTTGTGTATAATTTATTGTAAGAAAAATATATATCAATGTTTTATCCAGGTCACACTCATTGTCAACTGAATACTGTATGCATTGACATATAATAATAAGGAATGTTCTAATACAAAATACATAAAAAATAATAAATATCAAAAAAAATTTAACTTAATGATTTTTTTTTAAAAATTCATCCAAATACAAGATAATTTGCATGTATCATTATATTCGTAGATACAATCTGGACCTTTAAGGATCAATGGCATCTCTGATTTGACATTGTTAGAGACTGTCATATTTCAATAATATTCTGGTATTAGAAAAGTCAACACTATGACTTGTTTCTGTAGCATGAAATGATGATGAGTATTGTTTAACTGCATTAAAATGCTCATCTGTTAATCCATGAAAACATCACATTATCATCATTTCCTCTGGCTTACTTATATAAGCAGTTTACAAAATAGCAAACTCTTCACACAGAACATCATAATAATCAATGGATGCAAAAAAGTTTGTTGATAAGACACCTATTTAGTGCCCATTCATCAAATATCCCCAGATCAGTTGTTAGCTTGTGGATTTCATCAGAAAGAAAACTAGGATCTGAGAACATTGCACTTAGAACTTAGATTCTAATGGAATTCTCCATCAACCACCTTTTACCTTTTTGGTTAACTATAAAGTTATGACTTCAAAATGAAATTGCAATAATGTTTGCAATCTTAGTTTATTTGCTTGTACATTCATACAGATCTGAACTCAGTTCAGTAACTATACATTTTGATGTGGTTCTTCAATATTCATAGTCACCATTACACCATGGGCAGCATTGGTATTAAACTACTAAACATTACATGATCAATGTTTTCTATAAATTACATAAAGGATGTAAACAGTAACAAGCTTTCCATGTAATAGGGCCATCCAGTGCAAATCTTAGTAATTCATAGTAGTCCAAGTCTATATGACTATACAAGTGATTGAACTTGGATTGAAAATATTGTGTTTCCATTTTGGCCCATTGCTTTATAGTTAACCAAAAAGATAAAAGATGGCTGCTGGACGATTGCATTAGATTCTAAGATGTAGGCATAGTGCTCTTAGGTGCAAGGCTCCTCACTGATGAAATCCGCAAACTAGACACTAGTCTGAAGATATTGGAGGTGTAGGTACTAGATAGAGATGCAAAAACTTGCATCCATCAATTACTATGGCTTACACTCAGGGCACTACTGTATGTAATGTTTGCTCATGTTATTCTTCTGGCACTAATGTGATGATTTTTCATACCTACAGAAGAAGCATTACAAATACACTGCTAGAGGGATAATGTCTTTAGGCTTGGATAAAACATTATAATTGTAGGCTTAGATAAAATGTAATTTTTCTGATGTCGAATATACCTTCTTTATATTGCAATGGTTTAGAATATGTCAAATATTTTCTGTAGTTCTTTTTATATAAGGATTACAAACTCTAATAATTGATTCTTTTTCTTTTTGCTTTTTACTTTGATTGTTTAGGGCTTGAATTAAGGATTGGTGTATTGTTTTTTTAACATTACTTACATGATATTTCATCTTTTAGATGTGATTTATGCAAAAGGTTAATTGCTCTAGAAGATATGGGCTGGATGATGATGTAATGAAAATTGTACATATCTGTGTAGTGTGTGTAAACTTTCCGAAAATTGAAAAAGTTAAAAAGATTATTCTGTTTTTTGGCAACAAGTATTCAAGAAAAAGACGTTTTTATCAATCTCTATTTCCATTGTAAATTTAATATTAGGATGTATTTTGTTTATATGTGGGGGAAAATCATATAATTTATCTTTATCACATTGCTAAATGATAAACGTAACATTTATATATCTGAGCCAAATGAATTTGTGAAGGCACTGTCTATAGAGCACAAATTTCTACATATTTCATAAACAAATAAGCTATTACCTCTGTAATGAATGAGTCCATCCAGATACCAAAACTCTTCCTATACTGTCCATTATACATGAAACATATTTTAAAGGTAATGCATAGTTAATTTAATAATATTGTCTGTTAAATCGCAACATTTAGAAATCATATATAAGGCTTTGCCAATTAGAACATTAGCAAATAAGGAAGTAACATTGAAGTTGAGGAGAATATAATTTCTAGTTAATATAAAAAAAGATAAATATAATACAGTAGGATTAAGGAGCACTGAACTAGTTTTTGATATATGCTAGAAGAGATGATAATAAATGGACAATTGAAATCTTAAATTGGATTCCAAGAGATTGTAAAAGACCCAGAAAGAGACCACAGTGAGATGGATGGTTAGGGGTGATATGGAGAAGAGAAACTAAAGATTGAAGAAGATGGATTGAACTTGGAGAGACCATTCTGAAGTGGATTGATAATGGTTGATGATGATATATTGTGGCAAAGATCAATATGCAAATAAAGTACAGTATACAAATTATATATTCTATTATTTATTGACAATGGTATGCATGAATCGTTTTTATTAATGGAATGAGTGTCCCTGGAAGTAGCCCATGCTTCTCTCTATATATATTTTCCTTATCATCTCTCTCTGTGAATACTGTTTAACATTATAGGGAGGTAAGATATATATCCTATAGTCCACTTATGAATAAAAAAGATTAATTTATACTCATGATATAAATTTGCTTTATTATATAAAAATGAGTGCAAGGTAATTGTCATTGATATATTAGCACAAGATTCCCATTCACAGAAATACACTGAGTTACAAGCCATAAAATTTTACATACAATCTGGAGGCATGTTTGAATGGAATTTTGTTTTTAGTATTGTTTAAAAGTTTGTTGAGAGATGGGGTAATCTGAATCTTACTCTAAAAGTGTCTGCACAGATCTTCTAAAGGCTCATTTCCTTATGAGGAATGTACAGTGGATTTATCCATGGTTTAACTGTCTTAACATTGG
Organism: Epiperipatus broadwayi; assembly: GCA_028023455.1. Classification (NCBI taxonomy): domain Eukaryota; kingdom Metazoa; phylum Onychophora; class Udeonychophora; order Euonychophora; family Peripatidae; genus Epiperipatus; species Epiperipatus broadwayi. The sequence goes on from JAQFVV010012465.1 coordinate 1,804,363, forward strand.
CAGATACCTTGTTGATGTTATTATAAAAAAAATTAACTGCTTTTATTTGTTAATTATAGCTATATCCAATATTTTTAAAATCCCTAATATATGGATCAATGTATTTGCATAATAACTTGTTTTCTGTAAAAAAAAACAAAAAACAAGGTGTTTAAAATAAACAAGGCAATTGCAGTTAAATATGAAAGAATTTAGTTTCTAAAATCATGCTTAGTTTTTAAGATGTTACCTAACTCTTGCAATTTGTGAATAAATTCTAATATATGCAACCAGGGTAAGATTAGTGTATGTCTAAAGGGTGTGTTATTGTGTAATGCATTCAGAGATTACAGTGCCATGACTGAAATTGTGGGCCATTGCATAATTATTGCATTGAAGTTAAAGGCAAAATACAATAATAAATTTAATATCCTTGCCAACAAACAATATATTTTTCTTCATTTCAAGATCTCCAATAATTGGGTGAATATGTATGTTTACACTCCCTGAGCAAATCAGTAACATTTTAGAATTATACTCAAGATTCCTTGACAGGGCCTGAAAATACCACAGATGAAACTCATTACTAATATTGAAGTAAAAATTAAAAATATAGTTAGAAAAGATAAAGTGATGGAAAGAACAGCTAAATTGCTTAATTTATAGAACTGGAATAGAGTAAATAATGATTGGTTGATTAAAGTAAATGAAACAACCAATTTTTTGAAAACAATAAAGTAATTTGGCTGAAAGAAGATAAAGTCAATATATTGGTATTCTTAAATCATGATGATTATGACCAAAGAATGAATTTGTCGGTCACACAATTGCAATTTAGAAACAATGCTATAAGAATGAATTTGTCAGTCACACAATTGCAATTTAGAAACAATGATATATATAATTCAAAATTTTGCAAAAAACAAATTTATATCCAATATTTTTTTGGAAAATTATGTAGTAAGGTATACATACATGCTATGTATTTTGTGATGTATCTTTATGGTGTTACTCTGCCTTCTATATTCACAAATATTTACATAAAGAAGGGAAATCACTGAAATTGATGATTGACTTCACTGGTGCATATTAGTTTAAGGCATCTAAGAAAATTGCTGAATGTAAGTGAAGATATTGGTTTGGTTTCTATGCTATTAACTCATCGATTAAGCATGGAAAGAATTAAATAACTAATAAATCCACATGTTACCATCATTAGATGTCAAGGAGCTGTATGAATCAATGCCTCATGATTTTCTACTGGAATCATACAGGACTTTTGCAGCAAAATAATTATAACCAGTAGAAAAAAAATATAATTGAAGTTTTTAATTGGTTAAATAATGAAATTATAGCTATTGCCAATGGAAAATTGTATAAAGTGATGAGTGGATAGGATTTTCACTGAGTAGCATTGTTCTATAAAAATTTGAAACAACATTTTACCAAAATATTTTATTCCTGCAAATAATAACATTATTCATATGCATCTCTGAAGTTCAAATAGACAATATATGTCTAGAACTGAATGAAACATTGCCACTGGAGTGGACTGTTAAAAATGATGATAAATAACCAAGGTATACATTTCTGTCCAAATACCTAGAGATGAGAGTGAACTGTTGAAAATGATGATAATAACCATGGTATAAATTTTTGTCCAAAAATGAATATGAAAACAATCCAAGTAAGAGATGTCATCCATGCCAAGTCCAATGCTTCCTTATGACATAAATTTTCAGGCCTGCAAGGTTTTTTTTACATATATTAGGGATTTAACAAATATTGGGTATAGCTATAATGAACTAATAAAAAAAGTTGAAAAATGTTATGATAACATCCACAAAGTAGCTAACAATGTTAACTTAATTAAACGATAGATAAGCCTACTGTACATCCCTCATATGGCAATGAGCCTTTGAAAGATCTGTGTAGATCCTTTCAGAGTGGGATGCAGATCACCTTCCTCTTGTAACAATCTTTTAAACAACCCTAAGGACAAAATTCCATTTGAAAATTCTCCCCAGATTGTATATAAAATTTCATTTCTTCTCCCAGCTTGTAGCTCAGTCTATTACAGGGAATCTTGCACTAATAGATCGAAAAGGGTCACTGAAAACTGATATTTTTATAATAAACCAAAGTCAAATCATGAATATAAATCGATCGGTTTTAAGCATGAGCAGGCTACAGGACATATCTTTCCTCTTTCTAATGGTAAAACAATATACACAGAAAGGGATGATAGGAAAAGAAAATATAAAGAAGCATGGGATATTGCTCTGGATCCTCATCTAATTTACACACTGCACTTTATTTGCATATTGATCTTCACCACTATATGAACATATTTTTAATGATGCAGTTAGTGTTAGCACTATGATTCTGGCAGCAACCTGCCAAAAGCTAGCTCAGTGCACTTGAATTGTATTGTATTATATTTATCTTTTTATATTAACTTGAACAGTACAACTTTTGTTATGATTACATATTTTATGAAAGGTGTGTAATTTTTGATATATATATATCATAAAACCATTTAAACCCCCCAGAAAGCTCCCCCAATTTTAACCCCCTTTCCCCCGTTTTTTTCCTCTTTCCCCCCAACCCCCCCCCACATTTCCTTATTCCACCCATCCATCCCACATGTGGTCTCTTTGATTTTCATGGAATTTATAAAAATAAATATATGGATATAATTAGGCAAAAACCCAATTAAGACTAACAACTACAATCTAAAATAATGCCATCTCATAATAGAATTTTTTATCTGAATTATTTTTAAATTAAAAGTGAAACCATTTTTAGCTTAGTATTACAAAAATTATATGAGTCGTAATTCAGAAATATAGGCTTTATATCTATAAAAATTGTAAGATCATAACTTTCCAAGCACTTTTAAGAAGTAAAAAATCTTTTTCATAAATAATTATGGAGATATGTGAAAATAAAATGAGAATTTCTCTGTAGTTACTTAGATAAACTTCAATTATAATATAATTACACTTTAAAAAAAATTAAAAGTGATAATTTTAGACTACAATCATACCCTCTAGTAATCATATTTTTGTATGACTAACTAAAAGTGGAGTAAATTTTAATTTAGTATTCTAGATATTATAACTACATGGATTAATTTTGTTTTTGAATTATCAGTTTTGATTCATTATTTGCCAAATTATATCATAGCCAAAATTTATCTAGACAAATACATGGAATTATCTGTCATAATTTCAATATTATTATCTATAAACTCTGTAAAAAAATGTTAATTGTTATAAGTGAGTCTTTAGGAAAAAGGTATGTTTACTTGTGAGAAGGCTTCAAAAAACTATTTTTCAGTTTTCACATATGTAAAGACTTTATGTTTGAATTGTCACTCATAATATCTAGAATTATAAGCTAAAAGTAGTTTCTCCTTTAGTTTAAAGGTAACTTCAGACAAAATTTCTATTACAAGATAGCATGAATTTAGTTTGTAATGGTCAATTTTAATTTGCTTTTATCCTAATTGCATCATAACTAAAGTTGTATATATATATATATATATATATATATATAAAGAGATTATATTTTAAACAGAATGAAAATAATTTTATAGATTATAAATATATAATTCTAACAATGTAAGCCTATGCATAGACCATGTTATTAAGATAATTCACAAATTGGATTCTCAAAGAAACATTCAAATCAACTTATAAAAAATAAATTGTCATTAATATAATAAAAGGGTGAGTGTTATTTACAAGTTCGTTAAATGTATTTTGATTTAGTAGCTTCAAAATCCTTATTTTGAGAGATTTTGGGTATTGTGATGTCATTATTATGGCTTTTGCTTTTCTTTACTATTTTGCAATTTTCTATAATGTTGGATTACTGTATAGTATTTTTTGGGACAGAGGTGGAAGAGGGGACAAAAAAATCATATTAAAATTCTTAGTCAAAAAATTCTGAAGATGCCAGTATCATATGAATCTATAAAAATTAGAATATTAATTTGCATATAAATCAATCAGAAGATGATCCATTTTGATCTCAATAGAAGTGACAATTTCTGATTGGTAGATTGTTGGTCTCATGACAATTTTGACTTTGGGTTTTCAGGAAAATATAATTTTCAGTAAATCATTCAGATATTTAAGCTATAGTTTACTTTTTCTTCACAAGAATAAAAAAAGCATTGCTGCTTTGTATTGACTATATAATTTGGTAGCAACGATGTGGATGGACAATGCAAAATTACTATTTATTTCCCTTTAGCTTAATAGATGACCTGAGGATTAAATGAATAACTTAACATGGTGTATTTTACTTTTTTTAAATAAAGAAATTAAAAAATAATATAAAACAATTTAATGAACAACTCCAAGTACAATGTTTACATTTTAAATATCACTAAAAACACAAAATTTATTTTAAATTAATCCCTAAAAAGTTGCCCATATTAATATATGAAAGATTATAATTACATATATACTACACACTTGATAAATTTCAGAGTTACATAATTACTATTAATTCTTAAAATTGATTCATAGTAAATCAAAAGATTTTGCATATATTAATATACAAAAGAAATTAATAATGTAAAAGTGAACAGAATATGGCTGCTCTTATCTTTATAAAATCTCTACCATGTGTTTGGGTTGGAGAGTTTTCCTGTACTCAAAACAGCATTGTTGAGTTTATATAAATTAGTACAGTGCATATGTGAAAAAGTAAAAAATCCTTTCTATTTAAATAAAAAGATTTATTGTAACAAGGGCAATATGTTTCATTTTTTATCTTTGATTTTGTTTATATATTTTTAAGTATTTATGTACCTAGGTACATACATTGAATTTTAAATTTATTGATTAATCATTCTAATATTATTTCATGATGTAGATGCAGTTTTTTAAAGAAACTATTAAACTTAAAATACAGTGTAGATAGCCAACTACTTCAGTAGCATGCTGCCCAGCCCAAATGTCTTCATTGATGAAGATTATGATTCAAATGAGAAACTAATGTGGTGTGTTTGAAGATTAAAATTTTATAGTATTATACCATCTAGGGTCCATTGATTATTCAAATTTTTAGTAGTTGTCCCTAGAATGAAAATAACCCTTCTTGAAAGCATAGAAGTAAGCATACAAGAAGTCTTGGGATAAAACAGGCAAAACTCTCCATACAGTATTGCCACTCAGTCCAAGCCAGAATAATCAAATGATGCCAGAAGGTTTGTGCATAAAATCCCAATCTAGAGCCTACTCATCCAATATCCCCAGACTAGTTTCTGGCTTGTGACCTTCATCAGTGAGGAGCTTTAGATCTGAGAGCACTATGCACAAGCCTTCTAGCATCCATTGATTATTCTGACTTGCACTGAATGGCAGTACTGTATGGAGGATTTTGCCTGTTTTAATAATAGTTATAAACAAGCATAAGAAATGGGGATCATGTGATGTTTATTAGCTTAAGTCTTGGGATATTGATATTATTTCTACACTCCCTATATTATTTGTATTCTAGGTTTCAATTTTAAACTTAAATCTTTTAAGAAAAGACAAAAACTAGACTTTGCAGTATTTTTTTTTGTTCTTAGTTTGTAATATGCAAAATTTTAATTATTTAATAAATTGTAATATGCACATTTTTACTTTTTTAATAAATTTTAATAATTTTTTGAGTAGTTATAAAAAATGTTATAATAAATATTTTAAATGTCATTTTTTTATTGGTTGATTTTATTGTTTAGAATCTAAATTTTTCTAAATAATACTTTAAAAAAATATTTTACTTCGTACTTATATAAGTAAAAAGTATTAATTATTAATGGTTTTTCTTTCATTATTGAATTTTTTTGTAATGTTGTTTAAGCAGAAAATACAATTAAATAACAAAAAAAAAAACAAACATGTTTCTAATGAAATTACTATCTAACCTAAACTTTACATTTTATTCAGGTCAACTAATATATTTTTAAAACAAAACGAAATAGATATTAAGTACAAAAATGATCAAAGATTTACTCAGGAAATCATACAACCATCAAGCATCACATGATCACCATTTTTTATGCTTACCCAAGCTGTTTTCACAGAAGCAAAACTTTCCTACAGTATCCACACTCAGTGCAAGCCAGAATAATCAATGGATGCAGGACATTTTGTATATAAAATCCCTATCTAGTATCTATTTATCCAATACCCCCAGCCTAGTTTCTAGTTGCAGCTTTCGTTTATGAAAATTCTTGGATTTACTCTGGCAAGCACTGAGTAGTGCTACTGTATGGAGAATTTAGCCATTGTAAAAACAGCTTGTGTAATCATAAAGAATGATGATCATGTAATGTTTGATGGTTTAATACCAATCCTGCCCAATAGGATTATGGTGATTGTGGATATTAAAGAACCAAAGACACCAAAAATTATAAATGCTGAACTGAGTTCAGATCTATATAATATTACATGCTAATGAGCTTAGTTTGAAAACATTATTGTGTTTTCATTTTAGACTCAAAGCTTTATAGTTAGCTAAAAAGTAAAAGGTGGCTGCTAGAGGGTTGCATTAAATCCTCATATATAGGTGCAGTGCTCTCAGATTCAAGGCACCTCACTGATGAAAGCCACAAGTTAGAAACTAATCTGGGTATATTGGATGAATAGGCATTAGATAGGGATTTTATGCAGAAACCTTTTGTATCAATTGATTACTCTGGCTTGCACTAAATGTCACTACTGTATGAAGAGTTTAGCCTCTGTGAAATCATGCAATGTTAGAACAATGGAAGTAACTGAATGGCTTATACTCTCCACTCCACCACTCTGTCACTGATTTGTCATGCAGGACAAAGAATCATACATTAATATATTACTTATGAGTATTAGTATTATTGTTTATTATGCTGACTTGACATTGCCTTCTGTAAACTATATTTTTTCAAAAAAAATTCTTAGCTTTCTTTTTCAACTCCATTACTCAAAATCATTCACTTATAATTTTAATTTGTACATAACATTCAACTTTTACAACTATATATTAATCAATCATCATCCTTTTCAACTATAATAAATCGATTTCAGGATGAAAGTTCCTCCAAATTTAATCCAGTTTCTCCAATCCATACTTTCTCTTTGTCTTTATTTGATTCATTGACATCACATGTGCTTGGTCTTGTACTATCTTTTCAGATATACTTAAGGCATAAATTATTAATCTATTATTATCTCTTTTAGAAATAGATTTAGCCCAGCTCTGCTTAATCTCATAATTTTTTAATAATGTTAATTATACTTTTTGTTTTATCAGCCAAATACTTCACTTTTAATCCCTTCTTATTACAATGGATATCTTTATCAGATTTGATAAAGAGTCTAAGGTCTTTCTATTGTTCTTTTGGTAAGCATCCAAATTTTTGATCAATGAGTAAGAACCAGTGAAATTCATCTAATAAAAACTTCTTTTCAAACAAGTAAATGCATTTTCTTTTAATACTTAATTATTTCTACCAAAAATATTCCATATAAGTTTAATTCTGTAGCCAATTTCATCATTAATGTTTCTATCTGTATTAATAATCTGATCAAGATGTTTATAATTGTTAATTTCTGTTAAGTCATAATTTTATATATTTATTTTATTTTGATAAAATTTATTCAACATTGCTTTAGGTTTTTTTAGTCATCATTATCATCAACCATTATCCATCCACTGCAGGATGAAGGTCTCTCCAAGTTCAATCCATCTCTTCCTATCTTTAGCTTGTCTTCTTCACATCACCCCTGCACACATTCTTACTTCATCCATCCATCTCACATGTGGTCTTTTTCTAGGTCTTTTACAATCTCTTGTAATCCAGTTTAAAATTTCAATTGTCCATCTATTATCATCTCTTCTAGCACAATGTCCAGCCCAACTCCACTTCAGTCTTTTAATTTTTTTCAATAAGGTCAGTAACACCTGTTTGTTCTCTTACCCATATATTGTGTTTTCGATCTCTTCTTGCTACTCCCAACATGCATCTTTCCATACTTCTTTGAGTGGTCTGATGTCTCTGTGTTGCTCTTCTATTAAATATTTATCTTTAATCCTACATTTTTACTTTTATCTTGTCACTCTTGCAATATTTCCTGAAGTTCTGAAACAATATTTGCAAAAACAGTGACAGCATATGTAAAATCTCAATGTCTAAAATAAGATCCATGTATTTCTCTTGCCTTGGTTTTATATCTTAGTAACACAAAATACTTTTTATAATATTACTGTAAAAGTTTTGCAGATATAGAATCTCTCAGCTGTACAACCTTGTCAGTGTTCATCTTTTTTGGTGTTATCGTGTAATCTAATCACTGCTATTGCATATTGATAAATATTCTTCAGAATATGACATTATATTGGGGCTATATCTCACAGAACAAATACTTTGATCACCAAAAAACACATATAATTTAAGATTTTCTCATAATCAATAAGTAGAAACCATAATGGCACCTCATATTCATTGCTACATTTTACAATTTCTCTCAAAATGTGAAATGTGATTCAATGTGCTAAAAACTGTTTTAAAATCCAGCTTGTTCTTTTGCTTGATATGAGTGCAAAATTCACTGTAGAAGTTGGCAGTTAGGGCACAATCAAAGATGAAAATGTTCATTTTAAATATAAAGTATTCACCCTAATAGTACAGCAAAAGCATTTAAGTGTTCACATGATATAATATTAGATATGCTTGCTTATTGCTCGTTTTAGGTTTAAGTTATTAAAACAGGCAAAACTCTCCATACAGTAGTGCCACTGAGTGCAAGCCAGAGTAATCAATGGATGCCGGAAGGCTTGTACATAAAATCTCTATCTAGTGCCTACTTATCCAATATCCCCAGACTAGTTTCTAACTTGTGGCTTTCATCAGTGAGGAGTCTTGGATCTGAGAGCACTGCACCTAGAAATGGCAATCATATGATGTTTAGTTTTAAATTAAAGATTACGTAAATCTCAATCAAATTAATTTGCACATAATTTAATTCTTTTTTTATTGCTGTGAATTAGGTTTTGTGCAGGTGAACTTATATATATTGTAATGGGAAATATAAAATAAGACAATGCTAATGAAGCTACATTGAGTCATAAATAACAATAGTCCCCTGTTGGATGAGCCAAAAATGAAATGGACAATTAATAAAATAATGAATAAAAAGCTGTGTTTGAGCAAATTATAAATGTAGTGGGACAATAAAATACTGGTCATCAATAATATTAAATAATATGATGAGTAAAAACTAACCAACAACAATGTGGATGAAATAACTAACTGTTCCTTGAATAGCGTGCAGATTTGGGTAATCATAAATATAATAAAAACTATTATAAATGAGCAAGGCTAATTGACCTGCAAGTGATTCATGAATTTAGGTAACCATAAACATGATAGATAAAATTATGAACCAAGTAGTTTTCTTCAACTATGTGCTTACATATTTGGGCAATCCGAATGTACTGAATAAATATTGCACTTATGCAACTTAAAAAAATATAACTAATAAATAAATAAATTAATCCACAAAAGACTCTATGATAGTTTAGATTTACATGATAGTTTAGTTTTACATGTATAATGGACTCACGAATTTGTTAGGCATCAATGGGTTCATAATAAGTGGTTTTGCTAAGCAAAAAATAAATAAAATTCAATAAATAATATTTTACTTGCTAATGAGATGTTATGTGGGATATGCACTTAAATATTTTAATTGTAAATAAATTGTGTTATAATGATTTATGCAATAAGTAAATCCAAGTAATTAGGTTAATAGTAATATAAATTTATTTACATTAACTCACTGAGGGGGCTAAAACAAACAACATAGTTCTACTTTAACAAGTGCACTCTAATACCATATAATGTATATTTTATACATTACCCCTGCCAGATTGCAATTAGTAGAAATGATCTATGATTACAATTATTAACACATACAATCATAAAGGGATAATTATAAATTCTTTCTCACAATAATAAAATGAAATAAATATAATAAAAGTTAAATATTACCTTATTGTGACAGGATGGGGAGAAAGAGGTTATCATGCCTATGGGTGATGATAAATCATCATCACTCTCAAGTAGATTAAATTTAAAATATTAAAGTAAATGATATTAAAGTGAGAAGATATTAAGTAATGTTAATATCCAAGACAGTGAGAAGATATTAAGTAATGTTAATATCCAAGACATATATAAGCAATTTTATTTATTATAGAGAGCATGAGATCATGAATCACTGAGAGATGATCCAGTTAGATTAGAAAATATCAGTTAACTCCTCAGAGTAACTAAAAGCATAATTATAAATTCATTCAGCATTATAATATGTGAAAGTAAGTATAAGTAATACTCCAAGTAATAACAATTCACCATCATGAATAATCCATCAAAAGAAATCAACAGTCCATCTGATAACTGAATTGGAAATGAGTATTCTGTAGACCAGGCTAACTATTGAGCCTTTGCCAGCTTGGGCAATTATTTAAATATAAGTTGGAAGCACAAACTAAGTGCTCATTCATTAGAATATATAATAATAAATAATCAGAAAAACAATAATTCTGGAACATTAAAACATGCTGATCATCATCAATGCTTTGATTACTTGTACTGGCCAACTATAAACTTAACTTCTGATATGACTAAACTAAAATCAAATGTAGTGCATGAGATTTAAAGAATATTTTTTGTGCCAACCAGGATGATGATTGATCATCCCTGGATGCCCCAAAGCACTAATATATATTCCCCTTCATATATTCAGCTGCTATACACAAATCTAGCTCAGAAGAACACAATCTTATGATGACCAAAAGATGATGAAAACATTTTAAAAATATTTAGAACCACTGGAATAATTTTCATAATTGTGCACAAGTTTATTAACAATAAAAATGATATTAAAGTCTAGAATAAGGCTATGCATATCAATTAAGTTTTCTGATTTTGATTAACATACAATAATAATAAATTATCACATTGTGATTTACATATATGTGATTTATACAAAGTTCAAGTTATTACATAGTGATTTACATATATATGTGCACATATGTGCAATTTATAATATACACTTAATATATTTCAATTGATCTTCATTAATGACAAAAATGATTAAATTTTACACACATATATATATATATATATATACTATCTAACAAGCATTGCTATATACACCCACAGAGTGCAGTACAATTTAAAAATGAATATATTTAAGTCATCCTACAATAATACAGAATTAAACTTTTTAAGTTACTATCTGGTGGTTTACATATAACACATTTATATATGCACACAGTTGCACAATTTACTATTACATGAATATATTTAAATTTGTCAAAATGTGCAGTTGTACACAAAAATACATATGTTATATGTAAACCATCTGATAGTAACTTAAAAAGTTTAATTCTCTATTTTGTAGAACAATTGAAATATGTCAATTTCTAAATTGTACTGCACTCTGTGTGCATATATATAGTAATATTTGTCAGATAAGACATATATGTAAAATTTAATGATTTTTGTTATTATTTAATATCAATTAAAATATATTAAGTGTATATTATAAATCATACAACTGTGAACATATATATGTATACTACTATGTAGTAAATTGAAATTTGCATTAATCCCATATATGTAAATCACAATGTGATAATTTATCATTATTGTACATTAATCAAAATCAGAAAACTTAATTGATATTCATAGTGTTATTATAGACTTAATATCATTTTTTATTGTTAATAAACATATGTTCAATTATGGAAATTATTTCAGTGGTTTTAAATATTGTTAGAATATCTGTTTCCATCATCTCTTCATCATCATAACAGTTACAGAACTTGTGTTCTTGTGAACTAGATTAATGTATAGTAGCTGGATATATGAATGGTGATGTATATCAGTGCTTTTGGGTATCCAGAGATGATCAATCATCATACTGGTTGGTGCAAAAAGAATACACTTTAAAGCCTATGCAATACATTTGATTTTAATTTAGTCTTATTACAAGTTAAGTTTATAGTTGGTCAGTACAAGTAGTACATTGATGATGATCAGCATGCTTTAATGTCCCATCATTATTGTTTATTTGATTTTTTTATTATTATGTATTCTGATGGATGAGCACTTAGTTTGTGCCTCCAAATTATATTTAAATAATTGCATAGACTCAATAGTTAGCCTGGTCTACAGAAGACCATTTCCAGTCCAGTTATGAGATGGACTGCTGATTTTTTTTGATGGATTATTCATGCTGATGAATGGTTATTACTTAGAGTATTACTCATATTTACTTTGACTTATAATGCTGGATGAATTCATAATTATGCTTTTAATTACTCTGAGGAGGTAACTGATCTTTTCTGATCTAACTGGCTGATCTCTCAGAGATTCATATATATATATATGAAAAATAAAAACAAGTTAGTCACGTAACCTGCTATCGCTTGTTATTTATGATCAATAGATGGCGTCTTTACCAAAACCACCAAAACAAGTGTAAAATATTTTTACATAAACACAAAAGGAGTCAGAATTAACTACCTCTTTCATTTTGCTCACCTCCAGATCAGCTGATTTCAAGCTGGTTTGCTTTCGTCAGTGGAAGGATAGAGCTATAGAAACTAGGTCTAAAGACTGACTCTCAAGCGCTTATGCAAAACGTTTATATCAGTTTGCAAGCGTGAATTTTTCAGACCGGTAAAGTCTTCAAACTCAGCCTAGCAAGCTAGATATCTATATGGGTCTGATCTCAGTTCAGTTTCACCACATAGTCAAAGTCTCTGCAATATATATCATTGCAAGAAAACTTTAAAGGTACATTTATGAAAAATAAAAACAAGTTAGTCACGTAACCTGCTATCCTTCCACTGACGAAAGCAAACCAGCTTGAAATCAATTACCACAATCAGATTGTCATTATTTATAAACTATGCAATTTGGACTGTAAGGTGCAGAAAAATATCCAACACCAGTGCTTTCAATGAAGAGGCTTTTTATCATTAGGAAACTACAAAAAACGAAGAATCGTGACAAACTGCCAACTCAAGATTTTATAAAACATGGAATCTCATTAAGAACATTCAATGATGGGAACAGTCTGCTGAACTGAGTCATTTGACAGGCAGATTGGGTAAATAAACACCGTGAAGGAACAGTCTGCTGAACTGAGTCATTTGTCAGGCAGATTGGGTAAATAAACACCGTGAAGGAACAGTCTGCTGAACTGAGTCATTTGACAGGCAGATTGGGTAAATAAACACCGTGAAGGAACAGTCTGCTGAACTGAGTCATTTGTCAGGCAGATTGGGTAAATAAACACCGTGAAGGAACAGTCTGCTGAACTGAGTCATTTGACAGGCAGATTGGGTAAATAAACACCGTGAAGGAACAGTCTGCTGAACTGAGTCATTTGTCAGGCAGATTGGGTAAATAAACACCGTGAAGGAACAGTCTGCTGAACTGAGTCATTTGTCAGGCAGATTGGGTAAATAAACACCGTGAAGGAACAGTCTGCTGAACTGAGTCATTTGACAGGCAGATTGGGTAAATAAACACCGTGAAGGAACAGTCTGCTGAACTGAGTCATTTGACAGGCAGATTGGGTAAATAAACACCGTGAAGGAACAGTCTGCTGAACTGAGTCATTTGACAGGCAGATTGGGTAAATAAACACCGTGAAGGAACAGTCTGCTGAACTGAGTCATTTGACAGGCAGATTGGGTAAATAAACACCGTGAAGGAACAGTCTGCTGAACTGAGTCATTTGACAGGCCGATTGGGTAAATAAACACTGTGAAGGAACAGTCTGCTGAACTGAGTCATTTGTCAGGCAGATTGGGTAAATAAACACCGTGAAGGAACAGTCTGCTGAACTGAGTCATTTGACAGGCAGATTGGGTAAATAAACACCGTGAAGGAACAGTCTGCTGAACTGAGTCATTTGACAGGCAGATTGGGTAAATAAACACCGTGAAGGAACAGTCTGCTGAACTGAGTCATTTGACAGGCAGATTGGGTAAATAAACACTGTGAAGGAACAGTCTGCTGAACTGAGTCATTTGTCAGGCAGATTGGGTAAATAAACACCGTGAAGGAACAGTCTGCTGAACTGAGTCATTTGACAGGCCGATTGGGTAAATAAACACCGTGAAGGAACAGTCTGCTGAACTGAGTCATTTGACAGGCAGACTGGGTAAATACATACCGTTATTGATGGACTGCTTAGTTTGAACAGTAGACAATGGTACCAGATATCACGATTATTATCACACATTTATTTTATCCCTTATTCTATTTGTATTAATCTATATATCCTTATGAATTCATTAATGTATATAACATATTCATCTTGCTTGATTATCATTTTTTTACACATGTATTAGCTTATATTTTATACTTGTTTCTTTTGTGCAATATATAACATATTGATTTTGCATTTCAATAAATTATAGAGAATACATAATGGAATCCTGAAAAAAAAATCACTCAAATAGAATTCAAACCCAAGTCATGAACAAAATACTTATCACTACACCACAATGTGCATAACATATGTAATTGAAACCTGTTTTTATTTTTTTTAAATGAAATATTTTATTAATTAAATTATATTTTTATTTATAAGACGTTTAAAACATTTGCATTAAAAAATTATTCTTACTTAAATTATACATCTTATAATACGTTTTATAGAATTGATATATAATTCAATTAATTCATTAATTAAAGTTTGATGACATTATATATAAATGTAGTGAATAATAAAACAATTTCCAATTAATTTTAACATATTTTGGAAAAAAATGAAGCAACTGTTTTTTTCATAAATGGCATTATCTTTATATTCTAAATATTAAGTTTATAATTAAAATTTATTTTACTGGCAACAAAACAAGGGCAAAATAAGTTCAATAATTGCAAAACATTTTAATTATATTTCTTAGTGAAATAAAAAATAATTTGATTACAGTATATGTTAATAATACTTATAAATGTTTTATGTTATATCAGAATATCTCCCAAATTATAAATTAATAAGATAACAAAATATTTATATGAATATATTAAGTTCTTTAACCAAAGACAAATTTATTAAGAGGAAAGTACAGAGACCATACACTACGAAGTTTATCGCAGTATAAGGATAAGCTAAAAATCTCACTTTCAGTATTCAAATCTTATGACTTAACAAATTAGATAGTTATTTTATTTATTGTGATAATAATTTGTTTAGTTACTTCTCTGTGGCCCAGATCAGAGGTAAAATAGTAGAGTGATGAGCCAAAGTCTACTGAGTTGAGATTCAATTTTAAAAAAGGCGAAAAAAGAACCATTTTAGCTGATAATAATTGTTTATTCTATCACTAAAAGTCACCTGACCCTCAAAGCAATTAATAATGTGAAGTAGTGGAGCAGTATATTTAAAAGTTAAAGTTTTTTGGGTTGAGATTTAATGTCATTTCTGATCCTTAAATATTACATAATTACCCAAAAAGCAAACTGTTCAATTATTATTATTACCTTTGGCTATTCAGAAATTGTTATTTTAATTTCTTGGTGTTCTTTTATTTGTTTTCATGTTCAACTTTGAATTTAAGATTAAACCATTGTTACTTATCAGAAGGCTGCAGAAAAGAGTTTGCTATTAACTGAAAAAAGACCCTTTGATTCCTCTTGGAGACAAAGGAACCAGGCAGGGCAAATTCCTAATGTCCACTCCATATGTTCTTGTCATTGCAGTTGTTATTACTATGTGATTATTTATATAGTATACAAACATGGATGGGATGCTCACCAACATGCATTAGCCAGCATGGTGAGTTTATTGGCTTTTTACCTCTGAGTTTAAGATCAAGAGACACCATGGTCTTTCTTCTCAGTTGCCTGATAAGGCAGAATGAATGTTTGTGTAAATGATATTTTCCCAATAGATATATACAAATTATGACAGACAAAAATAAATCATGGCCCTTATTCCCAGGAGGCTGTAAAGTCACCAACCAAGGCAGCAGTTGGTGGCCAAAGGCAAAGGGTGCTAAGAATCCCCTGATTGTGGACCCAGGCTGCCATTTGATGGCGACTTTTTATTTAGGTACTTACAACTGCAGATCACTTTCAAGTGAAGGAAGATTGCAAGAATTAGAAAAAGAACTGTCTTATATTAAATGGGACATTATTGGACTTTGTGAAGTTAGAAGAAAAGGTGAAGAGACAATTGATTTAAAAAGTGGACATGTAATCTATTATAAAGGCACAAATATTGGAAATACAAGTGGAGTAGGATTCATTATAAATAAAAAGTGGAAGAACAACATTGTGGAGATTGATGGTGTATCAGACAGAGTGGCAAGATTAGTTATACAACTTAATAGCAGATAACAAATACAGATAATTCAGGTTTATGCCCCAACAAGAGCTCATAGTGATGAAGCAGTAGAAGATTTTTATATGGATGTACAAAAGGCTTTCGATCAGAGTAAACAACATTTAAAAATTGTTATGGAAGACTTTAATGCTAGAATTGGTAAACAGATGAAAGATGAAAGTGATGTATAGACTAGTGGAGCTTGCTAAAAAATAAAAACTTTATATTATGAATTCTTTTTTTGAATAAAATGTTAAAAGGAAATGGACATGGATAAATCCCAATGAAGGTACAGCAGAATTGGATTATATTTTAACTAACAGAAAATACATATTTCAAGATTGTAATGTTCTTAATAAATTTAACACAGGAAGTGGTCATCAATTAGTAAGATGTAAGATATGTGTTAATGCAAAACTAGAGAGACAAAAATTATTAAGAAAAACAATTTTTACAGTTGATATTACTAATCTTCAGAAACATTCTAATGAATTTAAATTAGAACTTACAAATCGGTTTCAAGTATTAGTAGATTTTGAACATGATTCAGATTTGAATGAAATTAATATGAAAATAACTGATACACTTTTAAAAACTGCAACAAAGGTAGCTGGTAGAAGAAAGCAGCAATTGACCAATAAAATTTCTACTGAGATTAGAGAAATTATGAAGAAAAGAAGGAATATGAAGATATACAAAAATGATGCATTAAAAAGGATTGAATATCTCGAATTTTGTAAAATGGTATGAAAAAGAGTTGAAAATGATATAAGAAAGTATAACTGTGAACTAGCAAGGAAAGCTGTAGAAGAAAATAAAAGTCTCAAGAATGTAAAACAACATTTTGGTATTGGTAGGAAATTTATATCTGCAATAAGAAAAAAAGATGGAATTATTACTAAAAAGAGAGATGACGTTATGAAATGGGTAGAAAACTTTTATCAAGAATTATATAGTAATAAAGAACAAGTACCTCCTATTTCTATTACATCTTCTGAATTGCCCAGAATTTTAAATGAAGAAGCGAAACATGCAATTAAATGTATGAAGAAAGGAAAGGCTCCAGGTAATGATGGAATTATAATTGATATATTAAAAGAAGCAGGTGAAGAAATATAATTTTTTTTAGCAAAGTTATATACCAAATGTCTAAATGATAAAGATGTACCAGATGATTGGAAGAATGCAGTAATAATATTAATATTTAAAAAAGGTGACAAAGAAGATTTTAGAAATTACAGACCTATCAGCCTTTTATCAATTTTATAAAAATTTTTTACCAAGATAATTGCAACTCGTCTACAAAGAACATTGGATTTCCACCAACCAAGAGAACAAGCTGGATTTAAAAGTGGGTTTAGTACAGTAGATCATATCCATTATTGAGAAAAGTTATAAAAAGGACAAATGAATATGAGTTGCCATTATGTTTTGGATTTGTATATTATGAAAAGGCATTTGATTCTATAAACATTTCTTCAGTGATTAAAGCATTGGATCATCAAGGTATAGATCCAGGATATTGTCATATTTTAAAGAATATTTATAAAAATGCAACAGCAACAATTAGATTACATAATGATACTGGGAAAGTCAACATTGAGAACGGTGTAAGACAAGGTGACTCCATATCTCCAAAACTTTTTACAGCAATGTTGCAAGGAGTATTTTGTGGATTAAAATAAAAAACTAAAGGAGTGAAAGTAAATGGAGATTATTTAAGTCATTTAGATTTTTCAGATGATATAGTTGTTTTTGCAAATAATGCTTCAGAGCTCCAGGAAATGTTGCAGGAGTTATCAGATGAAAGTAGGACTAAAGATAAATGTTAAAAAGACTAAAGCAATGTTTAATCGGTTTGCTCTAAATATGAAAATAAAGATTGATTATGATGAATTAGAAGAAGTTAACAGTTACAAATACCTTGGTCAGATTATTAATACAGATGGAAACATAATGGATGAAATTAATCATAGAATTAAACTTGGTTGGAGTGCTTTTGGTAGAAATAACTTTATACTAAAAGGAAATATGCCTATGTGTTTGAAAAGGAAGGTTTTTAACAAATGTGTTTTACCAGTTCTTACTTATGGATATGAGACTTGGACACTTAATAGAAGAGCAATACAGAGACTCCAGACCACTCAAAGAAGTATGGAAAGATGCATGTTGGGAATAACAAGAAGAGATCAAAAATGCAATATATGGATAAGAGAACAAACAGGTATTACTGACCTCATTGAAAAAAATTAAAAGATTGAAGTGGAGTTGGGCTGGACATATTGCTAAAAGAGATGATAATAGATGGACAATTTAAATCTTAAACTGGATTCCAAGAGATTGTAAAAGGACCAGAAAAAACCCACATGTGAGATGGATGGATGAAATAAGAAAGTATGCAGGGGTAATGTGGAGAAGAGAAGCTAAAGATCAGAGAAGATGGATTAAACTTGGAGAGACCATCATCCTGCAGTGGATTGATAATAGTTGATGATTATGATGATAACTTATCAGAAAATAATAAATTTAACATCATTTGATAGATATTTTTGTTTACAATTGAAATAAATTCTAAATATTCACATTTTATTTTTGCAAATATTAAAAAAAGGTTATAATCAAAACAAAAAGTCTTTGCATTATGATTTCTGGAGAGATTATTTTCATTTTCCAAAATCAATGGAATCTTCATTATATAACGTTTTTAAAATGTGAACAAATAAATATTTATTTCTCTTAAATCTAATGAATTATGCTTTAAAAGCTTAAAATTTTTAAATATTTTTTTTATATTACAATACTAATTGCACTGATTATATAGTAACTATGCTTCTAAATGCCTTCAGGGTAAATTTGCCTCCAAAATCTTTAATAATTTATATTCTTGATTTGTAATAATTATTATATAACTATTGCACAAAAAGAATTTCGATTGTAATAAATTTGCAAATAAATACTTTTTTGGTTATTGGAACTATTTTCTCCAAACAATGTTGTAAAAACTAGTAATATCAGAATACAAAAGGGTGACTTATCAAGGTGAAGGTGAGACAGAGTTAAACCTTTTTTATCTAGCTGAATTTTCACTTTTTTGACCATCTATGAAATTTGTCTGAATTAAAGTTTTACATTGAAATATATATATATATATAGACAAGCTGCTGACATTAAAATTCAGGATTTATAGGATTTGAGTTGATGACATTTGCTTCCATTTTGTTTTTTGAACCTAACAGCAGTTGAGGAGGGCCAAGTAATTAACTGAAAGTACTTCTGTGGATTGAAAGTTTATATATAATAGTTAATTACCATTATATTTATTATTTTTATTGTTATATATAAATACACATTTAAAAATAAAGCTTGTGAAAATTCACAACAGATGGTGAATAAGACTTAAAATGCAGATCTTCATTTGAAATAATGAAAAAGTTATACAAATAACTTACATCACTACAATTAGATATTTTTTCCAAAACATTCATTTTTAGGAAAGCAACTGTTAAAAAGTTTATTATGGCAAGTAGAAGCTGTTTTTATTGGATAAAACAGAGTAGTATTTTGTCAAATCAATAAAGTATTTTTTTAAATTTTAATAATAAATTTAATGTTTATTTTTAATATATATTATCTTTATTTAATGATAGTTAACCATAAATTTCTTTACATTTTACAAAATTGAATTTAACTAATACTCCACTTTACTAACTTTGTAAATGAATAAATTATGGCTAATGATATCAATCTCCATTGTTGTAGATAAGAACTCCATTTAGAAATTAATTTTTATATTTTATAATGATCAAATATTAATTTTTAGAATACCTACCAATTGAAAGCTTACATTTATAATAAATAATGTTTAGATTATCAATAAATGATAAAGAAAAAAGGATTTAATTGTAAAAAGACAATGTTCAAATATGGACTAATACAGACAACAGTCTCATAAGAGCCTATCCAAAATAAAGAGGTGGCGTTTGGAACTAAATAAGTTAGTCATCTTGAAAGTCCTTTTGTTTTTAATTTTAATTTTTCTTTTCTTGCAAACATTAAGAATAATTGCATACAATTGGTTTTCATCACTTTTACTTCCTTATAGAATAGGTATTGCATGGACAGTGCATAATACTAAAGATATATATTTTTTATTAATACTTTTATGCATAATACAAGTAGCATGAATGTACAATTCTTGAGTATCTCATGATTCCTCCTGATTAACAGATAGGTAAGATAAATTCTGGTTTTAGTTTATTTCCTATAATTTCCAAATAACAGGTAGGTAAATGTCTTTTACTTCACACATACTGGGCTACAAAATAGATCAGAGAAACTGTACCATTATTTCTTTGAAAGTGCAAACTCTATCAACATTGAAAGTAGCACAATTGTCCTACTTTCTACAACCCTCACAATTAAACAAATCAATAATACATCAGCCATTGGAATGGTGTCTTGACAGTAGATTGGTAATATTTTATTGGTTTGTTTAAGTATGAGTGTTATGATGAAATAAGTTATATATATATATATATATGCTGCCCTCTATTGCCAACACTTGCTTTAATAATAATTAACTGGTTTATTGTTTATGAAAAGTTCAAGTACCAGGTATGATAAAACCGATGGATGTTGAACCCAAAGTCCAGGATTCTACCACTGCATCAAACCCGGCAAGACAAAATTATCTTGAAAATATAAAATGAATACAGTTACATGATTTTTTCAATTCTTATAAAGAAGAAAATCTGATAAATGATATTAATTGAAGTAAATGGTCCTTACGTATTAGTCCTGCAACATATATCAGAACTGCTACATATTTCACATTCATATCAATCTGCTGTTAACTTTATAATCATATGAACTGATCAAATAACATGTACATGATATTTTTTCCACAAGATTTACAAAGTTATTGATAGTCTGAATATATATATATATATATATGAAAAGACATAGAAGTTCTGGTATGTGTTGCACAACTAATACATAATATTAATTTCTAACAATATTAAAATATGAATTTCATCCAAAAATTAATCTTAAAAAGTACATTTTTAACAATAGTAAAAATATTGATTTGATAAAAAAAATGTAAAATTTAACATGACATTATGCAATTCCCAAATGTACCTTTAAATACAGACCAAACAATCACTAAATTATAAAATACCCTGAAATATTACAAAAAACCATAAAATATACACATATGGTACATCATCATCATCATCAATCATTATCAATCCACTGCAGGATGAAGGTCTCTCCAAGTTCAATCCATCTTTTCCTATCTTTAGCTTCACTTTTCCACATCACCCTTGCACACTTTCTTATTTCATCCATCCATCTCACATGTGGGCTCTTTCTGGGTCTTTTACAATATCTTGGAATCCAGTATAAAATTTCAATTGTCCATCTATTATCATCTCTTTTAGCAATATGTCCAGCCCAACTCCACTTCAGTCTTTTAATTTTTTCAATGAGGTCAGTAACACCTGCTTGTTCTCTTACCCATACCTTGCATATTCGATCTATTCTTGTTACTCCCAACATGCATCTCTCCATACTTCTTTGAGTGGTCTGAAGTCTTTATATTGCTCTTCTATTAAGTTTCCAAGTCTCAGATCCATAAGTAAGAACTGGCAAGAAATATTTATTAAAAACCTTTCTTTTCAAACACATAGACATATTTCCTTTTAGTATCAAGTTATTTCTACCAAAAGCACTTCAACCAAGTTTAATTCTATGATTAATTTCCTCCATTATGTTTCCATCTGTATTAATAATTTAAACAAGATATTTGTAACTGTTAACTTCTTCTAACTCATCATAATCAATCTTTATTTTCATATTTTGAGAAAATCTATTAAACATTACTTTAGTCTTTTTAACATTTATCTTTAGCCCTACTTTCCTACTTTCATCTGATAACTCCTGCAGCATTTTCTGTAGCTCTAAAACATTATTTGCAAAAACAACCACATCATCTGAAAAATCTAAATGATTTAAATAATCGCCATTTACTTTAACTCCTTTAGCTTCCCATTTTAATCCACAAAATACTTCTTGCAGCACTGCTGTAAAAAGTTTTGGAGATAGGGAGTCACCCTGTCTTACACCTTTTTCAATGTTGATTTTCCTACTATTATTATGTAATCTAATTGTTGCTGTTGCATTTTTATAAATATTCTTTAAAATATGACAATATCCTGGATCTACACCTTGATGATCCAATACTTTAATCACTGAAGGAATTTTTATAGAATCAAATGCCTTTTCATAATCCACAAATCCTAAGCATAATGGCAAATTATATTCATTTGTCCTTTCTATAACTTTTCTCAATATCTGGATATGATCTACTGTACTAAAACCACTTTTAAATCCAGCTTGTTCACTTGGTTGGTGGAAATCCAGGGTTTTTTGTAGACGAGTTGTAATTATCTTAGTAAAAAAATTGTATAAAACTGATAAAAGACTGATAGGTCTGTAATTTTTAATATCTTCTTTATCACCTTTTTAAATAGTAATATTAATACTGCATTCTTCCAATCATCTGGGACAACTTTATCATTTAGACATTTGGTATATAACTTTGCTAAAAAAAATTATATTTCTTCACCTGCTTCTTTTAATATATCAATTATAATTCCATCATTACCTGGAGCCTTCCCTTTCTTCATAAATTTAATTGCATGTCTCACTTCCTCATTCAAAATTCTGGGCAATTTCGAAGATATAATAGGTATAGGAGGCACTTGTTCTTTATTACTATATAATTCTTGATAGAAGTCTTTTACACATTTCATGACGTCATCTCTCTTTTTAGTAATAATGCCATCTTTTTTCTTATTGCAGATATAAATTTCCTACCAATACCAAAATGTTGTTTTACACTCTTGAGACTTTTATTCTCTTCTACAACTTTCCTTGCTAGTTCACAATAATACTTTCTTATATCATTTTCAACTCTTTTCTGCACCATTTTACAAAATTCGAGATATTCAATCTTTTTTAATGCATCGTTGTTGTATATCCTCATATTCCTCTAGTGTCAGTAGAAATTTTATTGGTCAATTTCTGCTTTTTTCTATCAGCTATCTTTGTTGCAGTTTTTAAAAGTGTATCAGTTATTTTCCTATTAATGTCATTTAAATCTGAATCATGTTCAAAATCTACTAATACTTGAAACAGATTTGTAAGTTCTAATTTAAATTCATTAGAATATTTCTGAAGATTAGGAATATCAACTGTAAAAATTGTTTTTTTTAATAATTTTTGTCTCTCTAGTTTTGCATTAACACGTATCTTACATCTTAGTAATCGATTATCACTTCCTGTCTTAAATTTATTAAGAACATTACAATCTTGAAATATGTATTTTCTGTATATGGTACTTACTGTGTAGTATATAACAAGAATTGTCATGATGAAACAATAAATTTGTTGGTTTTACTTTATTTTAAGTGGATAATTTTTTCCCCAAAAAATGGAGACTAAAAGTAAAATTTTTATTTTTCCCAAAGTGCACACTTACTTAACGTATGATTGTATTTGTGGTTCACATGAAAATGATCGTAACAGACCACTTTGTTATTCAGCACTTTTATAGGCCTTCCAGCAGTCAGAATAAATCATCAATCTCTCTTCACATTTTGTTTCATGGCTTCCATAACAATTGCCACTGTTCTATCATTAATTGTCATGATAAAAAAACTCATCAGTCTCCCTGCACAGACTACTAAACATTGACTGTTCAGGAAGAATTTGTCCAGCTTGGTTTTGAAAAGGCTCTCATCAATTTTGATGGGGCCTCCAATTTTACATTTACTCGAAAATATAAAACAGCATTCATTTCAATAGCAGGTAAAAATCATTGAACCGAAACTATGAATACAATCATTGAATCAAAATTACGAACACAAATGAAATAAAAAAATTGTTAAAAAATGAAGTGGACAGCGGCTAAAAATCTTGTCAGAACAAAATCTGGACAATAACTGAGAGTATAAAACTATTAAAAAAAAACACACGTTATTGGATGAGATCGGATCAGATCGCAGGGTTTACTTGACAAGATCGCAAGATAACATATTTATCATAGATGTGAAAAAGTGTATCATCTCTATGTTGAAGAACTAATATGTAAGTATCAAATGAACTTCCAATCAAATTCATTTCAACAAAGTTTCATTCAATATATTAGTGATTTGGATATGATTGGAAGTTGTTCCTAATTAATATCACTTACCAGATTTGTTGTCATTATAAAAAAAACTAAAAAACAAATGTTGATGGATTGATTTTTCATTATGACAATAACTAATATTTATGGTTTTTACAGGATATAGCTAGATAGCCATTAATTTATCAGTAACTGAATGGCTAGATAATTTGGTTACAAACTGGGTATCAAAATAAAAGCTTGTTAGAAATTCTTAATTCCTTCTCCACCCCCATCCCCCTACCTCCAAAGAATAAACTGTATTTGAATTCCAAGTTACTGATGGATTCGGGAACTTACTAAACACAGTCTTTATATAACTTCTAATATATATATATTGATTATGTTTATGGCGTTTATCTTTGTTATTATTGTTTTATAAATTACCAACAAAATAATATTTTTCATCTATTGTTTTTATAAAAAGTGAAAGTGGAAACAGTACGTTCTATAGGAAGATTTTCTATTACTTGTGTACATTGTAATTAAAATGTATACATTCTAAGATAACGCGTTAATGTTCTCACACCGACTCCGTGACGCAAGCAATTTTTTTTTTTAACTTTCATAACTCCACATGGAGTTCCGACGAGATCAAATGAACAATTTCCCCTAACTTCACCCATTAGTGAAGCTTTCTTATAAAGTTTAACTTAAATAAAGTAGTTGATTTATAATTAGAAAAGCAATTTTCTAACACTTTTGCTAAGTGAAATTAAATATCAGGGAAACATTCTATTATAAACAGTAAAGTTTTATAAACGTTTTTTAAAAACGAGTTAATTAAATGGGGAAAAAAACTCAATAAGAAATTTAAAAAACGTGCAGTATTTTTTTTTTTTTAAAAAAAACCTCTTTGTCATTATTAAATATAAATGATGACTCACGCTAATCATAAAATCTATTTATCGTTAAAATACATTAATTGCATCAAAAACTAAAAACATTACTTGGTTTCACTTTCTAAAAACTATATAGTTATTGTTATCAGTTGCCATTCGTTAATGAGGTTTACTGCAATTCTATAATCTATAAAAAGATTTTAAAAAAACATTAGGAATGATTTTTGTGATAATTATTTATACAAACTAATCTATATCTTAATACATCTACACAGAGAACCCACTGATCCATTATTCTGTTTGTTTAATATTTTGCGATTCTGTCTTTAAATTTTTTCTTCCTGAAAGATTTTAGCACTTGGTCAAATCGGAGTTCTCCCTTACATTCTATCCTTAGTTTAACGTTCTACAGAAATAAATCAATATTCCATCTTTTTAGTGGCAACCTTTTTTACATTTCGACTTCTATACTCAGACTGATATTTTCCATGACCCACTTGCGAACCCCATACACAGACTAAAATTTTATGCTACCGATTATATGTTATTACCATCCTATTATAAGTATAAAGAATAGTAATAATAAAAGTCGTTTTACAACATGCACATATTTATATTATATTTCGTACATACAATCTGATATAAGATCTTTGAAAAAACTGCATATTTTGCAACATGAGAACTTCTCAAAATTTTTACGATCACCAACAATTTTTTTGAGATCCTTGAGGGTTGCAGTCCACAGGTTGCCACTGCTGATCTATAAGATAAATAGGGTCTCCTTCATCCACATACACTATAGAAGTTCCATTTTTTAAAGAAATTCAGTCATGATGTGATTTTAAAATAATAGATTCTAAAACATAGCATCCAGCAAATTGAAAAAACATAATGACTAATCTTTTGAACTTGCTGTTATATTTTTAGAATGTTATGAGCATCCTTAAATGAAACATTTTTAATGCCTATTTTGCATATTTGGTGACTTTGTGATTAGCATAGCTAGCTTCCAAGCAGCTGGCCTGGGTTCATTCAACACTTGTACTTTTAAAACTGTTCCAATTTACATCATAATAATAAGGTTCCATGATATAATGTTAAGTATATCAATGTGATGTCATATTTTAAATTTCAAATCCAGATTAAGACTTTTAAAAAAAAATTCAGATAGTTAAATTTTTTTAGACAAGGTTAGGTTTGTTTGAGTAGTTTGATCCAGCTAATCTCACAATCAATGCAATTATTAATCTGAAAATGAATATCTGGTTACAGTCCTATCTTAAGGGATATAATAAATAGAAATCACAGCTTATACTTGCCACATCTACAACTTTTAGTTGAATCTATGCTGAGTGAACTGTAAGAAGTTTTTCAACTCATGAACACACTTAGAATTTGTTTTTTCAATATGCAGCTCATAATCAATCAAGCTAACCAATTACTACTGGTCAGTAAGTGGGTATCCATATTATTATTAGGTAGCCCTATTATTAATTGTTTTAATAATATCTACCTGGATAACATAACCTCTAAATTCAATAGAAGAATTGAGTGACTACAAGTTTTTGGAAGGGACAGATAAATTAATGAAAGAAGTGTATAAGATATTGGATTTTCTGCAAAGTTTAACTTAGTGACTTCTATTTTTTGGATTTCTTTGATCTATCAATTAAAGATTAATTATATTAAAACTTGGCTTCCACAATAACACCTGTCATTATTTTATTAGAACCTATGGCCCAGCATTTGATTCAGAGAACTCAGAGAAAAAATGTTTATATTTCTTATTGGATAGTATTATTGCAGCAATACCATTAAAAGGTCACTTTTTTCTTCTTGAAGATTTCAACGCATGTGTTGCTGCAAACAGTAAATGTTTGCCAAAATTGTTGGAAATAAACACAATGATCTGCAATTAAGTTTTTGCATGATACATTCATTGAATATCATAAATACTTTGTTTATGAAAAAAAAATGTTATAAAAATATGCATATGGATTCACAAGTTCGCATTTAATAAATTACCTTAACGTTTTCAGAATTTAGCTCGTTTCTCACTTATTTGAAAGACCACAGTGACAACTTTGTCTGTATTTGCAACATTTTATTTTTACAATTAATCCTTTTTTTCTACATCATATATATTAATAATCTTTACATTATTTATAAGAAATATCAGCTTTCAAATGATAGACATTTTAAAAGTTAATATTTGAATGATATATAATATAATATACCATATATTCCTTAATTGACACTCTACAATGCTGTCTAGCATTCAATTTATTTTATCTCCTCTTGCCTAAAGTTTCAACTGTCCAGCAGTCATCATCAAAGCTTTTAACCTTTTAATGGGTAATTAATTTTATTGACCGAGTGAGGTAAAACTCTAAACTTTTAATTGGTCAATTCACAAACTCAACCATAAAAATATATTCATCTTTTAATATTATATTCACTTTAGATTCATTTGTAAAAAGTATATTAATAATTTGTCAGGTTATGAAAGTGAACGAAAGTTTTTTCAAAACTAAATTTTTATTTATAATTATAAAAATATTCAATAGCGGCAAATTTAAAATGAACGATAGTAACCAATTAAAAAGTGTTGCTGACATCAGTGATTTCTTTCTCAGTTTTATGTTGTAGAAAAGTAAATAATTTTTACTAAAATCTTAACTATTTTTTTATAATAATTTTATTTTTAGAATATTTTATCAAGATAATTTATAATATGTCAAAAAATACTTTTAAAATGGTCTAAAACATTTGTTTATCACTTTTGAAATGAAACAAAAAATATCATAGCGGTAAAAATTATTGAAAAGCAGTTTTCTTTGTCCTTGATGGTTAACAGCCAATCAGCATCAAGAACAGACTGCCCTCTTTCATTGTTAACTTAAAATTTGAATATTATTGATTTTTTACTTGTAAAATAATTCAGAAGAGCGCAGCATCTTACGGAAATTCTTTTAACCTTTAAAAAGAGCGTAAAATCTTAATGGTAGCAGTAAAAATGATGGAATTTGAGCGACTTGAAACCAGCTTGACTAAGACTGGAGAACCCCATGAATAGGTTAAAAAACCTAAGGTTATTTCAGTTAGAGGAGGAATGCTGAGATTTTTTAAAAGCTCTGATGATGACTGCTGGATAGTTGAAACTGTAGGCAAGAGGAAATAAAATAAATTATATGTTAAATTGCATTGTAGAGTGTCAATTAATATGTATGTGATGTATTATATTATATGTAATTCGACTATGCAAATAATAAGTGTAAAGAAATTTTAATATTTGAATGCTGAAAAATAAAGAAGTAAAGTGAATAAGTAATTGTAACAATAGATTGTTTTTTACTGGATTGCAATTCTTGCCTATTCATACAACTATTGAGATAAAATATTTCTTATTTAAATTACAATTTTTAAAATATGAACAAACTTTTGTTAAGGCATTATAAAAGAATAAAAATATGTGTTGACATAAATATTATACCTACTTATATTAAAATTTCATAAATAAGTTATTTGCTGGTTTTTATGACAGCAGTTTTTATTAGCCAGTATAAACAAGTTTTACTATTATCATAAATGAGATTCTACAACTTATCTTCATGAGAATAAATTCTTTCAAATCTAATTGCAATTATAAATGTGTTGCATAAATAAATTTAAATATGTAAAAAAAAAGTTATTGAAAATTACGTTTTCTTTTCAAAATACTAAATCAAAACAAACACTCATAAGTGACTTGAAGCCTGATAATCTATCAGTTAGGCATTAATGGCTGAATTGAGATCCAAATATGGCAATGTCAGTTTGTTTTATATTCAAATTTTGTAGAGATCTGTATGATACTGACATCTTAAATATTTTTAAAACTAATTATTTTAATTACAGATTTCTACATGCACAAAATAACTGTATAGTAAACTAATGTTACAGATACCCACAAATTAGTGAAGAAAAGTCAAAAGCGATAGCAGCATCATCATAATGCCTAAAAAGGATTTAAAGTTATGACAAAAGACACTGATTTTACTGGAACAAGTTAAGGTAGGGTTTAGAATATAATATGTACCAATGCAAACTGTTGGACAGATCTCAGGTTGATATGTTTCAAGGTTGAAATAAGTATTAATGCAAACAAATATTCATTCTTTAAAAGTATCTTCTACTTGTGCTAAATTTCTACAGCTATTAAAATTTAAAATTGCTATTTTAAACTTTCAGGGTTGTTATGTTGGGGAAGCTCAAAATTCTCTTATAGAATATTTTTTGGATATAAATAAATCTAATCTTGGATTCACAAAAGCAATTTTTTTTATTAAAACAGACAAAACTCTCCATACAGTAGTGCCACTCAGTGCAAGCCAGATTAATCAATGGATGCCAGAAGGCTTGTGCATAAAATCCCTATCTAATGTCTACTCATTCAATATCCCCAGACTAGTTTCTAGCTTGCAGCTTTCATCAGCGAGGAGCCTTGGATCTGAGAGCACTGCATCTAGATCTTAGGATCTAATGCAACCCTCCAGCAGCCACCTTTTATCTCTACTTAACTACAAAACTATGAAAATAAAATTTAAAACATAAAAATATTTTAAATCCAAGCTCATTAGCTTATATAGTCATATAGGTCCAAACTCAGTTCAGTATCCATATATTTATTCTGGCATCCATTGATTGCTCTGGCTTGCACTGAGTGGCACTACTGTATGGAGAGTTTTGCCTGTTTTAATAACAATTATGAGCAAGTGTAAGAAATGGTGACCATCTGATGTTTAGTGGTTTATTTTTTTTATTAGTAGCTTGAATAAAAAAAAATCATACAACATATTCTTCTTGGAAGAATAACAAAGTGAATGTAGATCTTAATTTATATAAAATTTAAAGGTATGAATTCTCTTATGGTATATATTTTGGATACACATAAATCTAATCTTGGGTCAGTGCAGTTGGAAGATTGTCCGACTTGGGGATTAGGAGGTCGCAGGATTAATTCTGGTGCTTCCATATCTGGCATTCAATCTTCTTATGAACACCCAAGCAATAAAGCCATGTCTTTTTTTATTAGTGATTTGAATAAAAATAATTATGCAGTATATTCTTCTTGGAAGATTGAATGTAGATCTTTTTAAAGTATATAAAACTAAATGTAGACGTTCAATGACTGATAACAATGAATAAAAATGATTAGTGGATAAAAGCTGCAAAGGAAAGACAGTTAGTTATTCACAGACAAATTTTTTTTTGATAAATTAAAAAAAGCTTGTGAATTAAAGAAAATATATCACAAGCCTGTTATATGAAAGTCAGTGATATTTTAAACAGTTGAAACATTTTGATCACTTTTGGAATAATAATTGGGATGATTTTAACCATATATCGATTTTATCTACACATTTAGATTTAGGCAAAGATAACCAATGAAATGAAGTTAAAATAGTTTTGTAATCTTAAAAGTGGAAGGTTGCAAGTTTTTATGAAATTAAAATATGGTGGTGATATTTTAGCCTTAAAAATATTGGAATTATATATATATATAGATTCTTGAATTTAACCATCAAACATCATATGATCACCATTCTTTATGCTTACACAAGCTGTTTTCACAGAGACAAAACTCTTCATACAGCACCACCAATCAATGCAAACCACATGCTAGAAACTTGTCAGGGATATTGAATGAGTAGGCACTAGATAGGAATTTCATGCATAAATCTTCCTGAATCCATTGATTACTCTGGATTGCACTAAGTGGTGCTACTGTATGGAGGAGAGTTTTGCCTCAATGATTCATGAATTTGTGTTGTCTGATTTTAAAAATACTTTGGGCTCTAATTTTTTTAAAATAAAGAGAATAAACAAGAATACAAAAATTATAATGGAATAATATCATTGTTATCTACTACAGGCTTTCCAGAATTATGTTGAAGTTTATTTCAGTGATAGATAAATGGTTTTTAGAGACTTACCATAGTTTTAGAAAATAAAAAGACATTAAAAACATATATTGATTTGATCAAGGTATTTGATTCACTTCACCGGAAGTATAATGGACTTTCTTATCATGCTATTCAAGCCATTCATATTCAAAAGATATTTAATCTTATCACCATGCTTATCAAATCATTTGGATATGAGCAAGTCATTTTGCCAGTTATTCCAATGGATAGACCCCCTCCTAGAGTCAAGAATTTCCTTGATGCCATGATTGATTTCATCAAAAGCTACATGGTAATTACGAATGATACGTTTGATAACAGGATTAATATTTGGCAAGCACATAGTCTCATTCACTCTGTCACAATTCCCATAACACCTCTACTTGCCCTGACCAATAATAAGATCATCTTCCTCTTCAGGTGCTGGGCTATGGAACCGAAATTCTTTGATTTTATTATTAAGATAAATTTAAATGCCATTAGCACTAATTGGTTTCTCTTCCATAGGCGAGGCATCAACAAAATTGACCCAATCTGCCTCCTCGGCCAGACTCATGATGAAACATTTAACCATCTGATTTACTCATGCCATGGACTCTGGAGGTCTAGAAGAATTATTGCTGATAGCCTTAAAGTGAATTTTTGTCTTGTTACCTCTCTTAAGGACAGTATTAAGACAAGATCCATCCCTACTATTAGGCTGTCATTATTTATCAACTATGCATTCTGGTCTCCTCATTATAAAATGGCTTTCAATCCTGGTGCAATACATGAGGGAAAATTCTTTCTGAATAAACTTATAAAATTTAAAAACCATGACATGCTCCTAGCTCCAAAAGTATTATTCGAGGAAACGTGGACTCTGATTGCATTGTAAGGTTGATTGCTGGTAAAATGCTTTGTTTCTTCTATCTAAAATATTGCTGAAAGTGGTTTTGTTAATAATCAGAGGTTCAGATCTTTATGTTATCAAAATGGATAATATTTAACTGAATACATCAGATTTAGCATAAATACCTAAGCCTTCATAGTTGTAGTGATTTTTCAAATGGTGATCTGACCAAACTCTAGATTGACTGTGTGACTCTCGGTAGTGTGAGGCAATTTGTCTAGGTGAGTGGGTGAGCTTAATTGGTCTACTTGTGTGTTAACAGTAGACCAGGTATTCGGCTTTACCTCTTGCCCAGAATAATACTATCTTTTATTTATTTATAATGTAATTTGTCTTTATGTTTGTAATTCTAGCTTTCCTTTTAATTTACCGTGTATACATAATTTTCACTGTAAACATTGTACTTGTTTAATAAATATTTTGAAAAAAATATATATATGGCATCATTTGAAGTTAATTAGTTATCAATCAACATTTATTCATATTATGCAATTTTATTTGATAAAAGAAGTGAAATGTCTATAGGTAAGAAAATCTGATGAATTTGAATTGAAAACTGATGTGAAGGGTATGTATAAACTCTTTCATATTGCATTAGATTTAATTGTTCTCACTGATGAATCCTTTTGTAAGTTTTCATCTTTTGATTTTAGCATAAAATCATTATTTCAGAAGTATAATAAATTGAACTTGATTTGGTAGTAATATATATTTGCAAATGAAAAAAAATCAAAGTATTTTTGAACTTTGCAAATATTGAAAAAATGAGATTTAATGATAACAAAAAATGAATTCATCCATTGAATGGTTGGGTACTGAAAAAGTAACTTCAGAAAATGAATAACATCTTTTTTAATTGAAATTTATTTTTAAAATGTGAATGAAAAAATATTAATCTCTTTTAAATTGTTTTCTAATTTTTAGAATATCTCAAATTATTCTAAGACAATGATAGGAATGTTATATTAGTCATAATTTTCATAAGATGGACTAAATGCTTTTCTTTGTTAACTGTTGCATTTTTAATTATGAAACTTTCTCACACTGGAAGTCAAGTAATTGTACTTGCATTTTCGCCCTCTAGTGAGAAATTTTGTGAATCTTTTTTTTTACAATTTAAAAATTCACATATATTTTTTTGTAATATTTTAATTTCAAAAAAATCAAAAGATGTTAGGATAATCAAATAAGTGGTTCTTCAAAATATACAATGATGGGTGCCTATAATGTGTTTGGTGATCTCAAACTTTGTAAGATTACTTTGAGAAAATATTACAATGGTCTAAAAACTTGACTTTTTGAAAAATTTATGATAATTTTTGTATAGTAATTGGGTAATAATTATTGGAAATCAAAATATATATTTTAGCATATATTTTTTTTTTTACAAAAATGTTTTATTTTTAAATATAAAATAATATATTCTTCTGAATATTGTTATAGTTCTGGAAATACAACTGTCTAAAAATGTCAACACTCAACAGGTTGTTATAATATTTAGTGATATCATAAAAATTACAATAAAATTACTAGATATTAAAAATAATTCATTCAGATTTTTAAAATAAAGAAGATTTTGTTCATTTTGCAAATTGAATCTGCTCCACTTGTTTTGATTAAAATTTAATTTTTAAAATAATCTCAAAAATCAAATGAGAATTTAAAAATTTATTTAATTTCTAATCAACAATATCTATCAAATGAGATCAAATTTATTATATTCTGATAAATAATATGGTTTAAAATTAAAGTGAAAGTTCAACACTTAAAGTAAATGAGGAAAAAAATCTATCAGAATGCTATCATTATACAAGAGGATTAATGTTATACTAAAAGTGATCATTTAACACCTTCACACTCTCATTACCACACACTTAAGATTTGCCCATACATAAATGTTTGGGTCAAAAGAATGGGTGGATTAATTCCATTCTTTCTAAAATACTATATTTTATGTCTGGAAAAATCGACAATATTCATTTATAATTTATCTTCAAAGTGCATGTGCATTGGCTTCATCACTAATATCACTATTACATAAAAACAGTGCTATATAAAATAATATCTCATTATTTCTATTTTTACAAATATATATGTGTAGAATAATAGTGTAGTAGTGTATGTTTTTGATATTTAATAATTATTACACAAATATTACATAAAATACTTACAAATCTATAATAAACTTTGTAAAAAAAGTATTTTAATTATTCCAAAAATGTTCTCAAAATAACCTCGATAATATTGGGAATGCTGATTATAAAAACATAAATCAATCACAGAGAAGGAGGCAATGCTTACTACTATTCATTTATGCTGGCCTCTTTTGATTTTTTTTTAAATTAAAAGGTCTATATTTTCACACTACACAAGGTTACAAAATTAAAACAAAATTGCAAAATATCTCAATAGATGGAAGTACAAGCACAACTTAAAAAATATGATTACATTATTTTTTCTGGATTTTTTTGACTGAAGACTGTCATAATAATATTTTGTAGAACTAGTTCTCACATTGCTTTCAGTTTTTATTGGTTATTTTTTTGAACTATTTGGATGTTAGCATAATGAATCAGAGATTAAGATATACAGGTGTGATATGTGGAATTTTTAATCTGAATCGAAAACAAAACCCCAATGATTTTGGATTCAGACATTGCTGATAATATTTTCCAAATTAAAAAGTAAAAGTGAAAAAAACACAGCAATGAAATATGAAGAATGATTAAAAGTTTAAGACAATAAAAAAGAAATATTTAAAAATATAGAAAAGATTACAAAATTATAACTCATCTATAGATTTACAGCTTAGCACTGCTTTTGAACAATCCAGTCATATATATAGCACTATGACTGGATTAGTCAAAAACAGTGCCAAGCTGTAAATCTGTAAAGTAGTTATAATTTTATAATATTTCCTACATAATAGATCTTCCCTATCTATTGAATTACAAATGAATAAGGTAGAAATAAAAGAAAATATTGAACTACAAATATAACAAAATTGAAGCAGTATTTTGAAGATTTTATGATAGAAAATAAAATAGAATCTGAGAAGACGAATGAAAAACAAAACAATGAAATATCTTATAATATTAAAATATTCTAAAGTAATAATAGTATAAAAACAACAAAAATGCAGAAGGGCTCTTGAACTGCACGAAATTTCATTTGAATTAGTTAAAAGTGGAAATAAACAGTTGATTGAACCCTTAACAATTGTTCTAAACTTTTAATAATGGTGAGATTTCAAATCGATGTAAAGTATCACAGATTACAATTCATAAAAGAAATTACTAATTTGTTGAGTTGAATATATTGGAAAATTCTAAAAAGTAAAATTAATGTGGATATAGGAGCTTGGAAATAGAGGAACAAGTAGATTTTAGAGAAAAAAGATCCACAATAGATTACCTGCTCTGCGTGATCCAAGTGATAGAAAAGAAAATAGCAAGAAATAAAATATATCTTTTATATATATTAAAATCATATGTGTTTCAAATGATTATTGGAAAACATTATAATTAACAAACGTTAAGTGTAATTCTTATTTAAGCATCTAAGAAATTATATAAAATAAAAATAAAATAGAAATTATGATTTTTGGTAATATAATAATTACCAATGAACTCAAGAAATGTTTTTTGCCTGTAGCATACATTATTTAAATTATCACATAAACAAAGCCTTAAAAGTATTAAGAAATAATTCTACATAATAATAAACATTTTATAAATTGTGCTATAGTGATGATAAAAGTTTTGGTTCAAGATCATGATAATTTGACCTATATGATTAGAAAACTTATAAGAAATGAGACCTGGAAGTGAAGATAGATAATGTATTGGTAATGTGAGGAATATAAATAGACATAAAGACTACACAAATAAAAATAACAGATGAAACTACAAAAAAAAAAGAAATGCAATGGGTAAAAAAACAATAATAATAAATAGGACTTTGTGAAATCAGATATATATCAGAAGTCAATAAAGAAAGAATATAAGACACAATAATAAAAAATATCATTACATATTGAAAGGAGATTTGGCAATTGGAAAACAAAATTGAAAGGAAATTGATGGATGCAGAAATAAATTACTGGTGACAATGTGCAAGAATGTCAAAAAGAGATAGTATAAACAATACAACAATTTAAGAGATAATGAATATTGAACATATTGTAATTAATGACATTAGAACCAGACAATTCAAAGGGTATGAATATGTATAAGTGATTGTTTCAGAAAAAAATATCAGAACAAATAAATATTAAACTAAATATTACTATGAAACAGAGGGTATACAAAACGATTTGACAAAAAGACAATAGGTAAAGATATTAATGACAGAAAGTTTCAGGAAATTTATGAATGGACAGAGAGACATAATCACTGGAAATTGTAAGTCAACACAGAATGTTAGAAACTTATAAAAAGGGGATTATCTTAAAATGCATAAAGGTAAAAAGAAAAAGATTATGAAACAGTACTATTTGTAAAAATTCAATAATGCAGCTAATAAAACTAATATATAGGGAATTTGAAGTCATATTTTCACATGACCCTCAACTATCCACACTATCTTATACTACTGACACACTTGATCATACACATGTTGCAAAGATAAATAATCACCAATATCTTTTTGACATGTGTATAATCAAGTGTGTCAGCAGTATGAGACAGTATGGATAGTTGAGGGTCATGTGAAAGTCTGAGTTCAAACCCCCTTTATATTACATATTGGAGTACAGGTATGAAAAAGTCTGTACTGTAGAAAAAACCTTCATATATTAAAATATAGTGCTGTAAGGTCTGCCCATCCCTCATATATGTATGTAAATGGATTATATCCTGTACATGAGGGGTCATATTGATTTATGATCAACATGTGGACTTTGAGCACTCCATAATCAGATTTTCAATGAAATTGATGGTTGAAGAGTTGTGGGGTGGAGTGGATTGAATCCTGTCCATTAAAGTATGAAGATTGGCTGTCTTAGTATAAGCTGAGCATTGATTGTATATGTGTGGAGATGATAATCTGGACCAAGTGATGAGTGCTGGTTTAGCATGAAATATGTATATTGGTGATTATTTATCTTTTCAACATGTCTATGATCAAGTGTGTCAGCAGTATGAGATAGCATGGATAGTTGAGGATTGTATGAAAGTCTGAGTTCAAACCCTCTTTATATTATATATCGAACTGCAGGTATGAAAAAGCCTGTACTGTAGAAAAAAATTCATTAACTAATAAAACGAAATTTCATGTGATGTATATATAACAATGTGCAAGAGTTTAATATCTATTATGATTTATTTGAATTTATTCATCCTCTAAAGAATATTTTAAGTTCAACAAATAAATAAAAAACAAAATAATAATGCACTTAAATTGACTTTTTCCATACTTACACAAACCAATTTGCAAACCATAGATATGCATATGAATAGAATATATTAGTTTAGTATTTTAATTATTTAATCTTTTATGCTTTCTTTTATTATAGTTGCTAGCTTTTTTAATCTGATATACTTTAACACCTTGTCTAATTAACAACTAATATTTTTTACTTTCAGCCATATATTTTCCAATGAAATCAATCTTTACCACACTTCTTTAAAGTGTTTTTAGAATAATATCTGACTTTCTTATAAAAAAAACATTGACAATTTCACCATCAAATTATTTTTTTAGAAATCTTTTATCATTTATTCATTTCATCTTTGCAATCAAATAAAAATAATCAAAATCCAATAAAAAAACAAATGGTTTATTGTTTGAAATTCCAAATAAATCTATGGATGTTGACTTTTAGTGATGGCACTCCACCTTTGTGCTAAACCATCTAGAGCTTCCAATCATATGTGGATGTAAACTGTTTATCACTATATCTAAGAAAATGGAAAACAGATTTATTAGTCTTAGGATGTTGACATTATGTTTTTTTATAATTTTATGAAGCATCTTAATTAAATAAAAAAATTTTGATTTCATTTCATGTCCGGAGAAGTTTCAGCCGCCCCATATACAACTAATTTATTTGCAATATGAAGTTAAGTGTGACGAAATATCCTACATTTGAATTTATTAAAAGCAGCTGCATATTGGAATGCTGCACCTTAATATCTTATTTAACTGTCTCACATTGTGAAGCTTTTGATCATCCAAGCTAAAGATGATAGAGGATTTACTTTCATCAGTAGCTGCTACAAGACTTGAGTTTTCACACATTAATTACTAAACCAAAGTTTTAAATGAAATGTTTGAAACATTAAATACATTTTGTAGATCATTTTATGGAGTAATTCAATTTAATAATGATTATTATTACATCTACATTTTATTACAACTTATAAATAATTATGTCTTTCTTAGTGGATATTAAAATATGCTAAAGAACTTAAGTGATAGACAGAGTGCAACAATTAATTTAATTTGTGAAACTAAAATATCCTTTACTTTCGGAACTGTTTACCTGTGAGTCCATAACTTTTACGACTTATCTGAACAGGGACCAGCTATACACTGATTATTAAGATGAATACTACTTTTTAGAGTATGGCAAATCGCAAATATGAAAAAACATTTTTTTAAAACCATATCTTATATAAATGTAAAATATTTTATTATAGCAATTTTTAGTAACAATTCTAGGATCGATTTTTACCTATAAACAAATTAGGCATTGTTAAAAATGTCTTGCTTATAAAAAGGTTTCACATGATTAAACTACACAGAGTTAAATAACTAAGAATATTTACAAAGTCTCATAGTGCAGAAGTGTGTGTGTTTAAATGTTATGCTTATGATACAGACTTGAATCCAAGCTGTAAATTTTTTTTGAAAATGACCTTTTTATATACATAGATGTCCCATTGCTACCTCAATTAACCAACCAATATTGGTCAGTAAATAAATATCTAGATAATATTATCTAGTGGATACAACAACGGTGGAAAACTTCCAAAAATGAACACCACAATCTAATTGAAAAACCTGGTGATTACAGATTTTTTTTTTTTTTATGCTTAGATTTGGGAAAAGCTTTTGCTTTGTTTTGGGGCTATGTATAAAAAAAATTGGGAAAGACTTTTGTTCTGTTGTGGACTACTTATAATATATATATTATTTTTATCTTTACATTAAAATTAAAGTTTTATTTTAGAATTATCTTGTGCAGTTTAGTGTAGAGATAACAAGACTAAAGGTTTTTGGATCAAAAGACAATTTATATTTTTGCTTTTCAAATATCACATGATTCTCGGTCAATAACTATTTAATAATTTTATTTTAAAAGAAAGCCATGAATTAATATTAATTTCCAATAATGCATGAGAAATTCTGAGCAGAATGAGGGGGAGTGAAGTAATGCAAAATCTGATAACTAGCAAACATAAACATAAGTTATACCAAAAAAAAACAACTTAAAATCAAGGAAACTAATATCTTAACAATGAATATGAGATATTACAATCATATTTTTTATTTGTATGATCGGTGCACAAACATTTATCTGACAAACTCTAACAAGATCATTATTTTTAAATTAAAATATCCATTTACCTATCGCTGTTGGTTAGATACATGGGTTGATATGGGTCAAATACTTGGCCTCACTTGTGATCCAAAAACATTTATCAGCTTGAATTTGAACATTATGTCAAAGTTGTAACTATCTTTTGTGGAATATTTAGTTTTTGTAGTTTAATATATTTAAGTTTTCA
The DNA here is from genome assembly GCA_028023455.1 of Epiperipatus broadwayi. Taxonomy (NCBI): domain Eukaryota; kingdom Metazoa; phylum Onychophora; class Udeonychophora; order Euonychophora; family Peripatidae; genus Epiperipatus; species Epiperipatus broadwayi. The sequence goes on from JAQFVV010012465.1 coordinate 1,844,387, forward strand.
AAGCCAATATAAAAATACATTTTAAAATAAACTTAAATATTTAATTAAATACAAACTGAAACACCTTGAAATTATTTTTATGGTGAAAATCTTTATTAGTGATACATCAACTATAAGAGTAATTTTCTATTTGCTTCAAATTATGACATCTAGTATTCAAAGTTGATAGATATATTTTATAAACTTACTAACCTGCACATAGGTATGTATATAACACAACATTTCAAATGGTTTTATTCTTCTCAGTTCTTCAGGTGTTGTTGGATTTAGCATGGAAATTGAACCTAGACCTTTAGATTAGTGAATATTAAACTTAATGTAACATTCTAAACAGTTAGTAGAAATTTGATACACTTATCTATGAGGTTTCTAATCTGTCCACTTATTCTCAAAAGCATTGTTAATTATTGGCTTATAATCATTATATATTATCACACTAGATGGCCTTTTCATACACTTACTGATATGCTATTAAAACAATTATCGTCACCTTTTCTAGTCGTATCTACGGTAATGTTGAGAAATCATTGTACTTGAGATGGGTTATTGTTATAAAAAAATTTTCTTCCAGACTGATTTCTGAAAATAATTGCTTTAAGAAACATTTGCGTAAATCATATGATATTGTTATCAATAACAATTTTTTTTAGTGAAAAGTTTAAAAAACTATATTTGTCATAAAACCAAGATCTTTAAAATGTATAGAAACTGACCCAGCATCAGACTTATATGATTATGCAAATGAGTTATCCGGGGTTCAAATCTTTTGGATTTCAAGATATTAGATTAACTACTATAAAGAAGTAAAAATGTTTGCTACATGCATGAATGTATCAGTTCCATGCATAAAAGCATCAGACCCAACTTTGAATCTTAATTTTCAGAAAGAAAGGTGTAAGCCAAATGATGTTGGTTTTATAGAACCATACCATCTAGAGTCCATTGATTATTCAAGTTAATGATAGCAATACATTAAGTGAAGATAATATTATAAGGCTGATAAGAAATTTCAAATAATGGTAGAAGTGCATCAAGTATTAATACTCTAATGTAATATTTTAATGACAGATACATAGTGAACCTTTGGTATAAAACACAATTTTTTTAAAAACTTAAACATCATTAAACAAGGTGGGGCGTGGAGAATTTCAAGCTATAACATGGAGATTTAGTATTTGCTAAAGTCAGAGGATATTTTCATTGACCTGCAAGAAATGATGACTTTTCTTATACTTTTATCAAACCGTATCCAATTTTTATATTTTCACCCATGAATCAGCCATTCATTTCTCTAAAGTATATTTTTTTATATGAGAAATATAAAGAGAGAAAAAAAGGCAAACTTCAGAAGTGAAAGGATAATGTGTAAGATTGATAATAATTTCTATGTACAACTTAAAAATTAACAAGATGAGTCAAAACAAAAATAACAGAACAAATTAAGAATGAAGAGGAAAAAGATGAAAACAAAAAAAGTCGAAAAGGAGACAATATCAGAAAAATATAAAATGGAAGAAAAATGACATTGATGTAGAAAAGCTAATAACCTGATGACGAGTCAAAAGGTAGAGATAAGAAGAAAAAAAAAAGCACAGACTAATGAAAGTGATGGGAATAAAAACCGTCCCAAAAAATCGCGTAATTCAAAACATAAAGCCAAAGATGACAAAAACGGTGAAGAGAACATTTCTAGTAACTAAACATATGACTATTATATATATAACTTGAAAAGAAAAAATCTATTCATAGTTTAATGAGCTAAAAAAGTGACCGATTCCGAAACTCGGGATCTATGAATCAATCTGTTATGTTCGACTTTCTTAAGAACTTCCAAGCAATAAAACTTCAGATTTATTTTTAAATGTGTTTTAAATAAAACGGTGATTCTTTTAGTAACTCTTTTATTACTCTTATTAAATAAAAGCAATTAATAATGATAACGATAGGCAAAGTGAAAATAAAAAAAAACAACATTATTATTAATCTTGAATAAGATAATTAGAACAAGCAACCCCCTTTCTCTATGAAATTGCTTTTTTTTTTTAATTTTTGAAGCCAATTTATTACTGTTACATCATTATAATTATTTCTTTTATTTAATTTCTAAATGCAACACAGTAGGATGGATTGCTATTAATTAATAAGTGACAAATAACTGAAAGGTTAAGCTGTGGGAGACAGGCTGACAGCCAAGATAACACGTGTTTCACACTCGTTTTTTTTTTTTTTTTTTCAAGTAAACAATAAAAAAGCAATTAAAATTCTTTTATAGTAGAAAATTATATCTTATGTTGTAAACGACTCCCCTCTTTATTAAAACAATGTATTCTACTAAAGTTTACTTTGTGTAAACCCATAAAAGTTATCTAATGTTACGCTTCAATTCCTCGACATCACAACCTCTTTCAGTAAATTGAAAATTATTAAACATGATTAAAATTAAGAGCGTGCTAATAGCTCTAAACAAGCTTTTTTTTTTTATTTATGATAAATGCTACTACAAGAGAAGGCATTCAAATCATTTTTATCTTGGATTGTCCCCATCCCCAGACCGGTTTCGACCTATGGGTCTCTTCAGTGAGGAGTTGGGACATTAGATCTAAAAAACCAACTCAAGCAAAGCATTTATCTAAAAGATAATTGTTAGAAGAAGATCTGAAACTTTTAGACATCTACATTCTTTATAGTCAGCTCTCCAACTGAAAAACATATGGCCTGAACTTAATTCAGATACTCCATTATTAGTAGGCCTCTTTAATTTAGCTAAAGCCACAACAAAAAAAAAAAAAAAAAACACAAGTCAGAAGACCCATCATATATATATATTTACCTCCCACTAAATAAAAAAAATAGGGAAGAACTAGCCACAACCAAACTTTTTTTTTTTTTTAATTTATAATATATCACACTACAAGAGAAGGCACTCAATTCTCCCCTCTCCCCACCCCCCGCCCGGCCACCGGTGGGTTCTGTGGGGGGGGGGGGGGGGGAGCCGAAAAAACCAACCACAACAACAAAAAAACTAAACAAAAAAATAATAGTAGAAGAAGGTGAGAAGCTAATACACACCCACACACCCTCATTTTTAAAAATTATTAAGAGGGAGAAGCAGAAATAAGTCATGTGACATCTGACTTGTTATTATTACTATTAAACATGATTAAGTAAAAAAAAAGAAAGGTATTAATATTTAAAATAGTATAATTCAGTATATAAACACCAGACTTAATTAAAGATTACGAGTAACTCTAAAAAACGAAAGACATATTGAAATAAATTGGGGAAGCCGATTGGGAACTTATTAATGATGATGATGATCATTTTCAATCAATATTGATCCTCTGCAGAGCAAAGGTCACTAAGTTTACCTAATTTTTGTGATCTCTAGCCACATCACACTAGCAAACATCTATATTCCATCCATCCATCTCACATGTGGTCTCTTTCTAGGTCTTTTACAATCTTTTAGAATCCTATTTAAGATTTGAATTGTCCATCTACTATCATCTTTTTTAGCAATATGTTCAACCCAGTTCCATTTCAATATCTTAATTCTTTCAATGATGCCAATAGTACCTGTTTGATCCCTCATCCATGTATTTCATTTTTGATCTCTTCTTGTTACTCCTAACATGCATTTCTTCATACTTCTTTGAGTGGTCTAAAATCTCTGCATTGATTTTCTTTTAAATGTCCAAGTCTCATATCCATAACTAAGAATTGGTATTAAAAACCTTCCTTTTCAAATAGGGAGATATATTTCCTTTCAATATTGCTATTTTTACCAAAAGCACTCCAGCCATTTTTTATCTATTATTAATTTCATCTATTGTGTTTCCATCTATAGTAATAATTTGTATTTGTTAACTTTTTCTAACTCATCATTATCAATCTTTCTTTTCTTATTTTGAGAAAATCCATTGAACATTAGCCTTTTTAACATTTTACCTGTAGTCCTACTTTCTTACTTTCATCTGATAAGTCTTGCACACTATTAAAAAAAAAACAACAGCAACCAATGCTGGAATCACTGTAGATATGACTTATAGAATCAATTCATTTTCATAATATATAAATCCAAAGCATAATGATAACTTATATTCATTAGTCCTTGCTATAATTTCTTTTAATATGTGAATATGATTCATTATACTTAAACCACTTTTAATTTCAATTTGTTCTTGTGAATGACTAAAATTCAAAATTCACTACAGATGAATTGTAATTATCTTAGTAAAAAAATTATATAGAAATGAGTAAAGACTCATTACATCTCTAAATTCTAATATTTTCTTTATCACCTTTTTAAAATATCATCATTACTACTATTTTCTTTCAATTATTATTATTTTATATGTCAAAGCATTGACCGGCAAGTGAACCCGGGCCAGCTGCTTGGAAGGCAGCTACACTAACTGCTAGGCCACCAATGCTTTCAATTATTTGGTACATTTTTTTATCATTTAGACAATTTGGGAGGGGGGTATTTTTAAGATATCATAATTTTATTATCACCTGGAACTTTTTCCTTCTTCCTAGAGTTAATTGCATATCTTAACTCTTCATTTAAAATGCTGGACAATTCAGAAGATGTAGTAATTGAAAAATATATATTGTTTACTTATTCTTTATTACTATATATCTTTATCTAAATATTGTGCTTGAACCGCACATGCATGAAGCTATAATATGAATTAATAATTGCTTACTGCTTTCGGGAGCTTTGTTTTCCCATATTCATAGCTCATGCTAATGGTTGTTGTAGTTATCTTTTTAATAAAGATATATGTAAATGTACACAATTAGCCTAAATGGCCAATTCTTTCAAAATGGAGAAGTACCTGGATCATCTGCAAAGAAACATGCTTCCTTAATCTTCTGCTTGGCATTATTGTGCTCAATGCATACCATTTCAGCAATGGAGGGTTCAAACATGTGGCCTGTGGATTGATGCCATCTGTATTTTTAGCAAAAGTTCTATCTCATTTTTATAGCTTTCTTTGCTAATTCAAAAATATATTTTTTTATACCATTATTGATTTTTTATACAATTTTGCAGATCTTTAAGATATTCAAATTTTCTTAATGGGTAATTTTTTGTACTTTTATATTCCTTCTCTTCTTCATTCATTGTCAATTAAAAAAATACTGATAAATTGCTACTTTTTTGCAACAGCTGCTTTTGTTGCAATTCTTAATCCCTTGAATCAAGACATTTTCTATTGTTCAATTTGGTGGACAATTTTTTAAAAAGCTTAACCTTTCATCTCTGTATAAAATCTTCATTTAATACTAAAACTCAATAAATTGGATTTGATTTTTTTTTTTCAGTTTAATTTCACCTTAAAATATGAAATAGTGATCATGTGATATTTATTGGCTAAAAATATGTTCTAAAAAATCATATTTCAATTTTGCAAATATTGAAAATATGAGTTGTAAATAAGAATAAAGGCATTAAACATCATACAATGATGTGAAAATAACTCATCTTAATAAAATGAACTTTTTTAAAAAAAATTGTTTTCTTAAATGCAAACAGCCAAATATGACTTTATGATAAATCTATCAAATTCTGCTTTAAAATATGATATTTGCTTTATAATTATCACAATATTTGAAGAGTCTAACACCTGCCAATTCTGACAGATAAATGACAAGTGGGAATAAACCTTGGCATGACTTTTGTTATCTATTATGAATAAGTTTATTAACTTCTATTTTTAAAATAGAATATAAATGAATAAAACAAAAGTGAATATATATGTATATATACTATTTTTGTTTTCAATAATTATCAATCAATTAGTGTATAAAAATAATCAGACATATTTAATAAATAAACAAAAAACTTTTTATTCCAAACATTTTTGCAATCTATTGACACTATAATGAAAAAAAACAAAACATCTCAGAGTAATGGTTTCTTGCAGTTAATAATACAGTAAAGATGTTAGTTATTAGCTGACCATTCATAACATACTAACTTCAGGTTTTTTTAAAGTAATAAAAATAGGCTCAAAGAAACTGCATTTTTAAAAAGAAATCGTACATCATAACTATTATGCAGTTTCTGAAGTAAACAAGCTATGGAAAAAAATGAAAACAAGTATTGAAAAGTTAATAGTGTATCACTTATCTTCTTATTGATTTCATTAAAATCTGAACCATCTTTTAAAATAATTTGCAAGTTGTAATTTAAATTCATTTGGAATGTTTCTGAAAATTAGGAATAACAACTGAAAAACTGTTTTTCTGAATAATTTTTGTCTCTCTAGTTTTGAATTAATATGTATCCTACATCTCATTAATCAATGATTACTTCCAGAGTTGAATCTATTAATAATATAACACATTTGAAATACATATTTTCTGTTAGTCAAATTATGATCCAATTGTGCTGTACCTATATTTGGATGGTTTCTTATCCATTTCTCTTAAGTTATAGTGCTATAGTAAGAGGACAAACAATGACAAACTCTCAGAAATGCTGATTGATCAGATTACTCTGTTGCCTAGTTACCATACTTATCTTTGTACTGAGAACATTGATATATATATATATATGTACTGATAACATTGATATATATATATATATTGTAATGATGCTGAATTTGTTAAATGTGATCATCACAGTTAATTTAATACAAATTATAATAATTATATAGATATGAAAGATAGGAGTAAAATATAATTTAATTCAATCATAAATAATACTAATGTCAGAAATAGCTATAATGATAAAAATGTTGCAAATTACATCACCTTTCCAGACTATTAATCATTTCTAAATGACTGAAGAGAAATTAGATCCTCTGCGAATTACAAATTTATATTAGGTTAAAAACCAGAGTACAATCCCAAACTGGGAAATTTTTAGGAGGATTTACCACACCATCAGTCTACCTATTTCTTATAAAATCTTTATCTTGTGTTGCAACTTAAGAACTCCCTATACAGTCATCATTACATCTGATTGGCTGTCATATAAGCATTCTAAAAGTGCATGTGAGAGGTTTTCTGCCTTTCACTTTAATTAAAAACACTACCACAACTAATTCAGTAGAATATAATCTCTTATCACCCTACCTATTATAAATTTAATTTATAATTTAAATGGTAAAACTTATGAGATCAAAAACAAAAGATCTGATTAATAACTAACAAAAAAAAGTATTTATTATACAATAAGACATAAAAATATCTAAAACAACATTATATTAATTCATTTAATAAGTATTTAAACATTACCATCCTTTAAATGATCACCCTTTTAAACACTAAAGTTTTACCAATGTTTTCAGTTTAAAATCCTATTTATATTAAGTTTAACATTTTTTCATTACTTTGTTTGCTTTTCATTATGGACTCTATTTCAGCATTTAAGACCCTGTTCATCATCCTTGAAAGTGAAGAAAATTATTTTTAATTCCTTTAGATGCTTCAAGTTTTAACTTATTCAGATTATATATTTTTAAATCATATTTATTCACCTCTCCAAAACAAATATTCTGTAAGAGAGGACTTCCAGTTAACAATCACTTTGCAAACATAACTTTTTATTGTAGGTTTAATGGCAGTTGAGGTTTCATCACATATCAGGATGAAGATAAATAATTAATCCAGGCTACATTAATCCTGAGTAAATGATAAACACAGAGGAATTAGCCACCATGAACCATAATATCCATTTTATAATATTTATCTTTGTTCATAACTTGGCTGCTAATAAAAATAAACTTAATATTTTTACAAGCTGCTAATGATGATTGTAAAACTAAAGACAGACTGGAAATGCTAACAAAATGATAGCATTTAATACAAATTTCAAGAACATATTTTATTTACACCAATATTGATTAAAAAATAAATAAATCATATTCTCTTACTTTTCTAATCATATTCATTTTTAAACTAATTTCATTAATTTCAACAAAAGTATTTGTTTCAATATAAAATTCTTTTTATAAATTTGCCATTTAGCAGAACAAAAATTTTATTTCAAAGTTTGGATAGTTAACATTTGAACATTGAACTTTAATCTTAAAGATGACACATGCAACTTTAAATTTGTAAACAAAAAAAATATTTTTGTCTTCTTTTTTAACTAGCATTCTTATTAAGATTATTACTCAAAGATAACCAGCAATTGACTACTCTTGTAGTCAATTATAAATTTTGCTTTGCAACCAATACAATATATATATGATTTTTTCCAATTCTGATTTCAGATAGAAAACTTAATTTTCCATATACACATAAATAAATTCTTTAGAGATATCTTTGTGTCAAATAAAGAAAAACAGTGATGAAAGTAGCAGTAATAATAGTTTAATTAATTAATTTAGTTATTTATTAATTGAGCAAACACTATGTAAATAATACTGTTGCATAACCTCCATAATAGAATAATTTTGTGTGAGGTATTGGAAACTAACTTCATTCTATAAGCACTATGTAAAAGTATGAAATCATATAATAAGTTTATAAACATCAATTTCAGCAATATTATAAATGAAATCTATCCCATGGTTAAAGAAACCAGTCTTAACATTCAAAATAAATAAATGATAAGTGATGAATGCAATCTTACTGGATCTTAAGTGTAGATTACATCTACAGCATGGTCTTTTTAACAATTAAAAAATATGGTAAAATTATTTGTGCAAAATTAACTTTGATGATCACACTTAACAAATTCAGGATCATTATAATATATATCTGTATTGTCTAATTGTGTGTCATTACTAACAAGTTGTTTGTATTTGAAAAGTTTAAACATTCACTCATAGATGATGAAAATAGTCCAACATATCACATTTAATGGTAAAATTACTTTGAACACTGAGATTATATCAAAATCAAAAAAGGAGATTTCTTATAAAATAAAATATTTTTGTTGAATCAGCTAATAAATTGTCTTTAAAAACATAATAATGCTTTATCAAATTTTAGTACATTATACTTTTAAAAAAGAATTTAAAGAGAAAAAAATTTCAAAAATTTTGGATTAAATTATATATGAAACATAGTTATTGTAATTTTTCTTGAAACCATTTATCATAAGATTAGATCATCAATAGTACCCTGATAGTATAGTGCTTTAAAATCTCCATCTACTTTTGCTTTCAGCAGTTAATATTAGGATTTGAACCTGTAATTAGTGCATATATGCATCTTGCATGCAACTTTTACTCCTATGTTATTTGAAGCTAATATTATGAAATTTAAATATCACTAAAAATTTGAATCCATAACTCACTTTTTATGGTTATATATATATATATATATATATATATATATATATATATATAACCATAAATATATATATATATATATATATATATATATATATATATATATATATCATAACAAGTCAGTTTTTACAGTCTGACACCTTTATTTTATGACAATATCATATGATTTTCTCACTGTCTTGCTCATATTCTTCCAATAAGTTATCTTCATGCTATTCTAAAGACTTACTCTGTAGACTTGAGAATCAGTGCTTGCCAGGTAAAATAGTACTATAAAATCCTGATCTCCAGATTAGTTTCTGGATTACAATAGATGTCTCTAAAGTAAGGTGAAGATAATTCCTCTTGATGGAGTGTGAGTAAGCAGATGAAACATTTAATTAATATTCTTGTTGATATTCATAAAATTAGCCATAAGCAATCAGTCTTTAAAATTTTTATACATTTTACAACATATTTTTCAAGATATTTAATAATCTTTATATTTTTTGCAATGCTTATATTAAAAACAGTTTTAAAAATTTTCTTCTTTACACATTAAACAATGCTTTTTCATTCAATTTAATTATCTGACAGTTTTGATTATCTAACAGACTTCTTCAGAATTGCAAAATAATTTATATTTATTCTTGTTTATTCATATAAGTGTACAAAACATTATTTTGATATTAATTAAAATATTATACATTTATGTGTGTAAAAAAAGAACTAATAATATAATGCAAATGTATTTTATGGCCCCGAAAAAGACAACAAGGTAGTCAATACTGTCAGTTAATTGAATTGTGTGAATAGTATTGTGAAAAGTGCAAAAAAAAAGAATGAACTTTTTGGTGATGCATGTATTTGGAAGCCAGATTAAAATTAAAAGTAGGCTAAGTATAAAATATGATCAGTTTTCAGATTGCAATATTAATTACAAATATTAAAATGCTTTCTTTTGATTATAAATTCAAATAAACATATACCAATAACGATATCATGTGATTTTTTAAGCTTATCACATGATTTTAGGAAGTTTTTTTTTACTCTACTCTAAAGCCATCTATTGTAAGACTGATTAATCCAAGGATACCAGATGACACAAAGCTATAATATCAAGTTTTAAGGCCTGATACCAGTTTTGGACTTTTTTTCAGTAAAAATTTAGCTCAAAATAATGAGTATCTAAATTCCATTAATTCCAGTACTTGAATTTTATGTAAAACTCCATGCCAATGTTCTAACAAACTATATGATTTTTCCTTTAATGTCCTCATGCATCTAACAGTCATTTTAGGTTTTTCTTTGAGTCCTAAATCTTCAATATAGAAGGTAATGCTAAAAACGGATTTAGGAACTGAATTATCTAATATACATCAATTTTTTAGGATTATGATAATTGTTGTTAAATTAGAGTGAAGAGAACAGCTCTTGTAAATAAATATAAATTAGTTTAAATGTTGCATTTTACACATGGAACTTCTAGCAAAAGTAAATAGATGTTAAATGTATTTTTCTTTAAATATTTATTCATTTATTTCTATGAAACATGTAAACATAAATCTTTTTATTAATCTTTTAACTGTTTGCATATACTTTGGCAACTCCTAGTGACTGGTTGGATTAAATTTCCAATTTGTTATTTGATCAAATTTATTCTTATTCTTTATTTTATTTTGAATTATTTGTTAGAAATATATGTTTACAAATGAAAACTATTCTTTAATATATTATTTCAGTTTTGCACATGTAGAAAAATATTAAACTAAAAATACATAATAAATATTTAATAAGCACAATTACAATTTTCTTATTGGATAATTACTGCATTGCTGGTAAAAATATTACATTAAAAGAGTAAGATAAGTTTTAATTCAGTTTCTAAACCCAAACAAATTATTGTTCAGATTACTCATAGCTAATGAAATTCTATTTTAAATTCTACTTAAAAAAAAAAAACTGATGTGATCAATATTAAAAGTTTCCCTGCCCCCCTTCCCCAACCAATTACATTTTAAATGTGCATAAATTTTTTCTTGATTTTCCTTCTTCCAAAAGTAAATATTTTTGAATAAAATCTGAATCTAAGTACAGATTATTGTTTTAAAATAATATAAAATCTGAATCTAAGTACAGATTATTGTTCTAAAATAATAAATATTATCCAAATATTTTGTGTGAAACAAACCACAAATATGTACAGAAATATGGAAAATATATGTTTTCGTTTTCAAAATCCAAACTTTTGCAAGTGCTCTTTTGCAAAAAAAAAAAAAAAAAAGTAAAAAAAACTACCAATCAGTGTTATAGGTTGGAATATTATCTTGTTTATAATAAGTTTATCTATAATGTATATATAAAAATTTTGAAAGCTTAGACCAGAAAAGTTAAAATTTAAACACTTTTCACTCAACACTAAAGAAATAATGTCTGGGGATAAAATCCCACGAATCACGCATAAAATCAGATACACCAATGCTGCTTGTAGTATTTTATATTATGGGGAATACCAGGCAAATATTATTACTAGGATCACACAACATAGATATATGTATAACTATGCTAAAAGAAGCTCTGACTACAGGTCTGTTTTGATGGCCATATAGTCTCAAAGTGTGATGATTTCAAACTCAAAATTGAGGAGAGATGGTTTACTTCCAGCAACTCTCATGTTATTAATAAAAAGATAACCAGCATTGTATTGTCAAAAAAAAAAGCAATATAAATTAGCTATTTACATAATTTTGACATTATTTAAACAATCTCTTCCACAATTTATGAGTCTGATCTGGGTGACAAAACTCATGTTCAGCTAGTAAAACTGTTGAAAAGTTTAGCTTTTCTGGTTTAAGCATTTAAAATGTTTATACATATTACAAATAGTAAAATAAAAATGATAAATCCTTGAGAATAAGTTTACCTGTATAATACTGACATCTTGAAATTTAAAAAAAAAAATAAAACAATATTATTTTAGCTTCTGTTTGCATCTTCAAATGAATGCAAAACTGAAAAAAATAACACCGATGATAGCCACAAGAGAGTGAATTAAAGCCAAAAAAGCAATAGTGGCATCAATGGTAATGAAATAATGTGTTCAGAGCTTGGAGAGGATTAACTGTTCATACTATTAATATCAAAAATGCTGTGACAATTCAAGAATGTTTTTTTCTGGGGAACAGCAAAAGTAACTCTATATTTAATAATGAATTACTGTTAAAATTTTCTACATTCACATTTCATTTCAAAAGTAATTTGAAATAGGGAGGATTTACAAGCATACAAAATCTAAATCAAAAATAGTTTTAATCAGGTAACTGCCAACATATAGCTATTTACCTATCCTTTAGTGCAAACATTTAATTTTGAAAATGCTAAAAGTACATCTTTTATTAAACTATCGTTATTTTTAAGCTTATCTAATTTTATTCTCTTTGCTTTCTTTAGTTGGAATATAGGTAGGTACTTTAGTATTAGACCTGCTGTGAAATATCACAGCCATACTGGGTTAGAGGTTAATGTCGAGTTTCATCACAGCAGATCTAACTCTGAAGTATCATTAATATATATATATGTTTAATATATTTGTTGTTCATTGTCAAAGTTTTCTTTGTTATAGTTTTTTTTTTTTAAAAAAGTAGATATTTTTATATTTTTAACATTTACTGATTTTTTTTTCTACTGCGATTAAGTTAAGTGTAAATAAAATAAAATGTCAATAACAAACATTTCTGTCTGTCTTAAAACAAAACACTTTAATTCAAAAATCAAATGCACAAACAACTCAGGTCTTCATTCATACTTCCTAACATCAGATATATTGATTTTAGCTTTCCTATGATCTCTTTCTTTCTTATATGAACTTAAGAATTAGAGAGGTTTTTTTTATTGGCTTTTTATTTTTATATTTTTTATATTAGTTGTAATTAGATATTCTAAATCATTGTCTTTTTTAATAAAGTTTATAAACAAGATAACAAAATAAAAAAAATGTTAATACATATTTAAATGCGCACACATATAAATGTGCACGCAAAAGACATCTTATTTCTAAACAGATTTGTCTAACATAAAGCTGCTTTCTTATTTTTATTATATGTTGTTGTTAGCATTATTTCAATTGGAAAATTCCGTCATTCTTTTAAGCCAATATTATCCGTATCTGTGATTGGGGGAGCGGGTGACTATATAATACAATATTCAAAACTTAGTTGTAAAATATATACATAGAAAAGTACATTTTTTTACGCTTTCTGTATGTGTGTGTGTGTTAACCATGCTTTCAACTTGTACACACTTGTGTATACATATTTTAAAAGATCCACAAAATGTATAGACAACAAAATCTAATACTTACTTAGAGAATTTATGATAGAAATCTCTATGGTAATATTTGAAAATTTTTACCTTGGAGTAGCTAGAATTCTATTAATTAGTTTTTTGCTTAATACACTTTTGAAATTTCTACATTATATTTATAAAATCATTATCATCATCATCATAATAGTCAAATGAAGTCAGAGAAATAAAACTGAGTTATAATCCATAAATTTAAAGTCCGCTAACCTATCACTATACCAAATCACACAGAGCCTTATATCAACAATAAGTAATAAATTGTTGCTCAGAAGTTCATAAAAAGTTTAGGTGCTGGAAGGGACAGAATTGAAATTGCTCCAAAGTCTGACCCTCTATCACTGTACTTAACCACATAGGTTTGTGTTAAATTATGTGTGTATTCTTTTACACATGTATTTCTATTTCAATTTTTATTAATTTTAATGTACTCTAATTGATTCAGTATATTTTTTGAATGCATAATACCCCATATTTCTTTGACATTTTTATTCATGTCATTTCTCATCTCATGGATTTTAATCCTTTCTGGCCTAAAGACAGGTCGCCAATTCATATTTCACAAATGTGGAATTGTTTTAGCCTTGTTATATAGATATTTATACTAGATGATCCTAGATTTTAAATTCGGCACTCAAAAACAAAGTCTTTTAAAAAAATTTGATAGAAACTACCAATCTCACTCACACGCGCTGTCTAAAATTTAAAATTTATGATATAGCTTAATTGTTATGGAATATTTTCTTCTTCGAATTCCTTATTCTTTGCTCTCTTATTCTTATTATATTTCATAAATCATCTATTATATTTTTTCTATTTCTTATCACTCTGTGATCTGCGTCTTTAATTATTGATTTTTAAATAAATGATAGAAAAGTGACTATGCATAATACATTTAATCTTTACAATGTTATTTACAAGTCTCACATTTTCTGAACTCATTATTTTAACTCCAGACAGTTCAATTAAATGCATTAATGATTATTATTAATCATTTATTAAACTAGAGATTATCTCTAGTTCAGACACAAACGTTGAATATAGTGCTATAAAGGTAAAACATTTCTCATTAAGTCATTTAACATTTCATGTATTACTTTTATACTCATTTGACAATTATTAATAACCAATACACTTTGCTACACTTTGATTTCCAAATATCAAGCCTTTTGTACTCACAATTTTGGCATCAATTACTTCAGATAAGGACACTAACTGGCTAGAGATAATTTTCAGTCTAATAAATGATTAGTATTAATCATTAACGTATTTATTCAAATCAATTGGTGTCATAGCTGTGAATGCAGAATGTTTTATATTTCTTTCATATGTCATAGCATCGGCTGGGAGGCAAACCCACAACCATCTGCAACCAACTACATGCTTGCAAGACAGCTGTGATGACCTCTCGGCTAACAACGCTTGACTAATATTGTAATTTTTTACTGGTAAATACTCAGTAAATGATAAAGACATATGTAAAAGATAAAGGGCCTGAAATCAATGTTGCCAACTGGTTCAGCAAAAAAAGTATGTCTTGGGATCATATGTCTTTTGTAAATTTCTTTATTCATATGTTTCAAAAATGTGTAATGAAGGATTTGAGTGTATCTTAAAAATATCTAGTAAATGTTGACAATAATTTCATTTGAATTAAAGTATTAAGTTACCAAAACCTAATTTATTAGAACATGAATATTTAGTTTAGGAGAAAAATATTCTAGTTATCATTTTCAGATATCTTGACTTATCATTAAATTTAGCATTCAAATGATGAGTTCATTTCCATAACTGTTAGAGTAAATTGATCTCTTTTTAGTAATTGTGAAGAATGGGAATGCTCAAAAACTTAAATATTGTTTACTCTTTTCATAATTGTTATCTTAAGATAGATGTTTATTTTTATATACAATGAATCTCTGAACTATGCTGTATCAAAATACATGAATTCAAAAAGTAAACAAATAAACAAAAATGTAAACAAACAAACAAAAAAAGGAACGTTAAAATTTTCAAATTTTAATACATTTTATTATCTCAAGTAGTCATTTTTCATTTCTGAATATGTCTAAATGGACTAAAATGCAGGTATTGATGAAGCTAATTACAGATAATAAAATTAATGGCTGAGTGCTTTCGAGAAGTTTTGTCTTCTCATAATCATAGCCAGTTGAGACAAATGAGCATAATGGAAAGTGCATGCAATGGACATTTAAATTTATTCAAAGTTATGTGAGAAAGGAATGAAAAACATTAGGCATATGCTACTGAATGTAAATTCTTACAAGCAGAAATAATGCAAATAAATAAGTTGTGGGAAAACAAATATAAACAAAGTGATTATACAGAAAGTGAGTTCTTGTTGAAAAAAGATAAGTGAGATCTAGATATAAAGGCCATAGAGTGAATAAAGATGATGTTGTGGAAATGGGATGGAGCAGGATAGAGAAAAATATGGGAAAAACTTAGGGTGGTGAACGGAAAAGAAAAGTAACAGGTTTTTCTGGGCATAGTGGCTGAGAGATTTCTGACTTTGATAAAGGACAATCCATAGCATCTTGCATCACATCACATCATTTTTTTTGTTTATAACTACAAGATTCTTATGATCATGAAAGAACCCGTTAAAAGTTCAAATTGGTTTCTGCTTATAAAAATAGATACTAACATTGTTAGTACTCTCAGATGTTTTATACGGTATATATAATAAAGCTTAGTAATAACCTTATTATTTTTAAAATTTTGAATATACTAAAATCTTAATTTGTATTTTCATGCTACATAAATAAAAATTTCTGTAATATATACATGTGTGTGTGTATATTGAAAATATTGTATACTTATTAAACAATAAACACTATGTATTATAGTGCAATCAAAGCTTATAAATAAAACATGACCTATTATTTGCTATATATATGTGAGAGGGTTTGAAATGAAATGTAGCAGATGGCAAAGCTACATTGAATGTATATGTATATATATATATAGACAGTAATTCAGATACTTTGGTCTTAGAGCTGCAATATGGTTCATGTATTAGACCTACTGCACCTGCTCACATTCACATCAACCTGCTGATAACTTTATAATCTTGGGATCTGACCAAAATAATGTGTACATGGATCTTGTACACAACTTTTTTGGCAAAAAAAAATGTGTATATGGATTTTGTATATGATATTTTGGCAAGGTTTACAAAGTTATCAGGGGGATGGGGTTGATACAAAGTGAAAAGGGCACAGTAGGTCTTCTAAAACTAACTAAAAGTAAAAATATAATAAAACAAATTTATCATCTTCGATAAGAAATATATGATTTTGAACAAGACATTTATCTGATTTACGATCTTAATAAAATGATGGCATTACACAAAAAATATTGTTAGTTTAAATACATACTAAACAAACAGTAAATGATTTGGGTTTTACAAGACATTCAAATATGCACAACTTGGACACTAACAACTTTTAAGAATGACATTTGAAAAAAAAAAGTGATTTGCAATCTTAATGAAATGATGGCTTTACACAAAAAAAATTGTTAGTTTAAATACATAATAAACAAATAGTAAATGAATTTGGTTTTTAAATAATATTTATAAAAACACATTAAGTATACTCATACAATTACTTACCATGTAATATATAACAGGAATTGTCACCTTGAAACAAAACATTTTACATGTAATGTTACCACAGAAAATGGAGATCTTCTAAAAATTTCCCTCAAAAAATATAGCATGTGATTGCAGAGTGACCAGAAATGCTAATAAATGTACTTTTTTATATAAATAAACAAATTAAACCAAAAAAAAAAAAAAGAAACAAAAACTGAAAATATGTAACTGTATATAAATTAGAATAGCTATTGTCAGAAAGAAATCTGGACAATAACTGAAAATGTTGAAGTATTACAAAAAAAAAAAAGATCAGATTGATAAAGAAAAAAACATGTTTTGTCATGTATACTCTCAGGGATTATTTCTTTCAATTTAATGTCATTGTGACATTACACATATATTGTGGGTGTGAAAAGGTCTCCAATCTCTCCTACATTGCAGCTTCTGATACCAAAGTACTGTAATTTGATCATAAAACAATAAAAATAGTCCACTAGATGGGGCCAAGGATTTCAGTTAACACTGTTTCTGGCTCCCTGTTTCATTCCTTTTTTCCTAGTTTGGGGAATTAAATTTCTCTAAAACTGCCCCTATTAAAAAAGGGGAGTTTCTTAGCTCTCTTTTCATATACAATCTATATCAACAATGTAATCACAAGTAAGAATAATTTCAACTTTTATAAAAACGCTATGTAAATATATGGCAGCACTGAAATTACAAAAAAAAATTTACAGAGATTTTACCTTTAAATGAAAATTTTCATTTCACTTAATTTTGTTAAATGAATGAGAGAGTCCGGTTGTTGGAAGGACCCCCAGGGCCTAAATCCCAGTTCTTTTGAAGGAGGAGGCTGGGATGAGGGCACTGTGGAGATCATTACCAATGTTGGCTTTTCTCATTCACAAGATAGAAAAAATAACGTTATTTATGGTGATTGTTTAATGTTATCATCATGAATGATTTTATCCAGGTATTATTGCAAAATAAGTTGCAGTTTGGCCTCATGATTCTAATTACAAGTGATTCACCTTATTTAATTTTATTACTGCCAATGTTGTTATTGATAGGGCTGGCCTTTTGCTGTTCATGTGATTTTCATGGTGGAATAGAATGGTTTTCAGCAGAGACATTTTGAAGCTTGGATTTTTTTTCTTTGTTCTCCATAGTTTTTCTATAATTTTTCCAAAGTATTCAGGATTGCTCTCTTATGAAGATTTTCGAGGCCATTTGGAAGAACTGAACAGAAGATTGATTTAGTTTATATTTTATGTTATTCCCAAGTGTTTTCCTATTTCTCAACTTATCTACCGCAAATTGGATTTCCCAATATTGTACTCCTAAAACACTATTTATACTTGATTTCTAGACTTTACAAATAATTCCTAATTGCACCTTTTAATTAAAATTTTCATTACAATCAACTGTGCTGATTGAATGAGAGTCTGGTTGTTGGGAAGGGCCCCAGAAACCTAAATACTGGTTTTTTTGAAGGGAAGGGATAGGATGAGAGTGTTGTGGGGACTGTTGCCAACATTGATTTTCTCATTCACAAGAAGTAAAAAGGTGCTCTTCATAATGGTTTTAGCAGTATTGTTTTATAAACGATTTTATCCAAGTATTATTGCAAAGTAAACCACAGTCTGGCCTAATGATTTTAATTGCAAGTGATTCACCCTATTTAAATTTATTATTTTCAATGTTGTTATCTCCAAGTATTTTGCTATTCTCAACTTATCCATCGCAAATTAGATTTATCAATATTCCTAAAATGCTACTCATATTTAAACTCTAGACTTTACAAATAATTTCTAATTGTAACATTCAGTTGTCTTTAATATTTAATATACCCTTTCCACATCCCTTTCCCTTTTTATATGTATCTTTCTCCTTTCACCATGTTGCTCTTGAATTTCATTTTTACCATTCTTTATAAACCTCTTATTTAACTGTATTTGTTCCCTTTTTTTTTGATGAATAAACTTTCATCACAGAGAAAAAAAAAGCAATAAAAATATGGATGAACATAAGTTTTGTGAATTATGCCCTGTGGTGTGTCAGATGTAAAGTCACAATTGAAGGAATGAGAGACCCACATGGGACTAAATTTAAGAATATCATGGAGAAAATCATGAAAAAGGACCAACTAATTGCTCCAAGCTATATCACAAGAGCAACATGGGAGAAGGTTGGATCTACTTTACTTCAAATAGATATAATAACTGAAACACAGGCTTGTTATATACCTGTGGCTATATATATGTAATATAGGGTATATGAGCACAGACTTTCACACCACCCACCTCTCTCCACTCTATCTAATAACACTGATACACCTAAACACATATATGCTGAAAAGATAAATAATCACCAATATACATATTTCATGCTAAACCAGCAATCATCAGTTGGTCCAGACTATCATTTTTACACACATATATAGTATAAGTGCTCAGATATATATTAAGATAGACTATCCTCATAGTTTAATGGATAGGCTTCAATCCACTCCTTACTCCAACTCTTCAACCGTCCATCCAATTGAAAATCTGATGATGGAATGCTCAAAGGCCACCCTGAGGCCAAGATTGTTGTCACACCCATGTTGACCTAAGGTCAATCTGAACCCCACATGTACAGGACATAATCCATTTAATACATATGCAAGGATGGGCAGACATCTCTATAATGTAATAACTGAAACACAGGCTTGTTATATACCTGTGGCTGGACCAACTGATGATTGCTGGTTTAGCATGAAATACGTATATTGGTGATTATTTATCTTTTCAGCATATATGTGTTTAGGTGTATCAGTGTTATTAGATAGAGTGGAGAGAGGTGGGTGGTGTGAAAGTCTGTGCTCATATACCCTATATTCAAATAGATATGTAATTGATATCATTTTTGTATTTGTAACATTCAATATAGCTATAAGTTTTATTAAAAATTATAGATTACGGATTAGGTAATAATAATAAAAAATATTAATTAAAAGCACTTAAATAACTTTTGCATAATTTTATTGCAGTTATTAAATCTTAATGTTTTTTCTGGTTTCAGTAATATCAATCTAATTTCTGTCCTGCGTAATTTAGGTCGGTGTTAGAGTGGGAAAATCCTAGTGCTCAAAATCTGTGGCCCAGCTCTGCTACTTCGGGTGCTTGGATTTTTATTAGCTCCCCCCGCAATAAACCATTCTCCTTATTATTACTAATTGAAATACTGAGCTTAGAATCACGTGTTTGTTTTATAATATTTTCAGTTTGCACTTTTATTCCTTATGTAATAAATTTTAGCTAATGAATAAAATATATAATAAAAATTTAAAATAACTGTTATAATTCTTTTTATTATAAAAATGTATTGTCTGATCTAAAACATAAAAAGATTTGAATTTAAAGTGTTTGAAATCAGTTATAATATTTATATGTACCACACATACCAAATTACAAAAATGAATGTTGTTAAAAACAATAAACGATTATGAAAAAAGAATTAAATAGACCGAAAGAGTTCATTCAAAAATGCAAGTTACAATTTTTTTTTTTTATTACCTCCACTACTATTCATTTGAATAATTGAATCTTGCTAAGAAGGCTACTTTAGTACAATACTTTAAAATTAATGTCCTAATTTATAACCAATGATCATTTATATTATAATTGATACAGATAGCGTTAGCCACGCTAAAATTTATCGTTCGTGATGACACCTTTTTTTAGGTTAAATACGAGACATTTCATTTGAAGTCTGTTTTATTTTTAGACCTGGAATCAGATTCAAACCTTGAATTATTTTTAGATTTGAAGAATTATAAATTGTGTGTTAAAGATTGTAACCAATAAGTATCTTTTGATAAGTCTTATTTATAATAGCCATTGTTGAAGAGATCAACAGAATAAAAACATTTCCAACGAAATCAAAGAGCAAATCACCAACCACAGAAGTTAGGCTGATATTTAAATGAGTAATTGAGTTTTACAATTGTGAATAAGAATTCAAAGAAATTCACAAATTTAACATGCCAAAAATGTATGACGTGGACCAATGTAAGCCTTTCTAAAATCGTAAACATTAAAATAATCAACATTAAATTCTATTAGTAATAATAAAACAGTCATTAATAAATGAGTATGGCTTATTCTAAATCTAAGAGAAAAAATGGAGAGAATATAAATTGCTCTAGGAATGAGTTTTGCCATGAGACAAATATCTGAACCACAAATTCATCCACACATAGAACATGGTGGTTTATTTTTCTATTTATTTGATATGAGCTAACAGAGAGAATTTAATTGCAATCATTTATGATATTAAATACATTCTTAAATATTTGATTAATTTTATTATATTAACTGTAATATATTTTATATAAATATACATATTTGATCTTATATAAATGTACCTATTTGATAAAACTACTACTTAGCATTATTACACTTCAGATACGTGGAAAGGAGAATGAAATCCAAAATATATTTCGGTACGATTAACTTTTTCATTTATATATGGAGTTAATTAAACAAAACTTAAAATGAATTATCATTTTAAGCAAAATACTTCATAGTTAATTCTAAAGATATGTGACTATAAACAGGGAATATTAGAATGATTGTTGATAAAGACTTTATCTAGGTTAGCAGCACTATGATAAATTCTAGGATAACAAATAATTATTAATATAGTTACTTAAGAATGCTAGTTGTTAATGAATGATTGTAAGTTGATTAATGATAATAATAAAAGCTAAAACAGTTTTTTAATAAATTGCTTACAGCAGAACAAAGACCCCCCCTCCCAACATCATTTCATAAAGAAACAGTAAAGAAGATAATATTCATCAAGCTTTCTAATTATTAAATATGAGAGTTTAAGTGTTTTTTTATCTTTCTTTACACTCTAGCTTAGAACAAATAGATACCCATTTACTGACCAATGTTAGATGATTCTGCAATTGGTGTAATCAAGCTATCTGAGTGAATCTAAGTCTCTTAAAAAGAGTAAAATAACTGATGTAGTGTTAAACTATTAACAAGCTATGTATCACATTTTGTAATGTATTCTATATATTGTCACATTATTAAAAAATGATCAATCTTCACATAATGTCTGTTCCAGTATACAGTACTGATTGTTTTCTCATTTGCATGTAAATGACCATCAATTCACAGACCCAAATTTGTTTTTGCAATGATGGTCAATTCAAAGGCATTTTATAAAGATTATTATTGGATTAAAACATGTTCTGCAAAGATTGGTGATCTGTAGTATATTGAGGAATTAACTTTTCAACTTTATGAAAACATTTCCATTGTACTTCATGATGGAAATTTTTGTATCAAATCAACATTTGAATTTAGTATCAAACTATTATTTTGCATTAGATTTAATTTCTTAAAAATATAAGATTACAAATGAAACCAAAAAAAATCCTAAAAAATTATACTTGAACATTGAAAATATAGAAAAGCAGCAATGAAGACAATTCATAACACCAGCAATGATTTTTTTCTGATAGAGTGGTGTAAAGAATAAACAGTGTAGGTATGAAGAAAAATACTTATTAAATGAATTTTTTAAAAAAAATTGTGAATGAAGAAATGTGAAGTCCTCATAAATCTATCAAATTTGTTTTTACAATTAAAATCGCATTTATAATTTTTAAAAGTATTACAAGATTTATGGATTCCATATTAAAAAGTGTTAAAAATAGGCATTAACAATCTTATTACTGTAATTTTTCTATAACTCTTGATAAATTTGTCAAATTATATTTTTAAAAGTGAATCAAATTTTTATGTTTTATTAGCACTTTCTCCAAATATCTCTAAATAATAGATACATTTGTTACCTTATTGAATAGTGAAGCACAGTTAGCAAAGTTTATCAGCACCTTTTCCAAATATCTCCAAACAAATCCTTATGGATGAATTTGTTATTTTATATTTTGAAAAGTGAAGCAAAATTGTAAAGTCCATTAGCATCTCCAAATATTTCCAAAAAAATCCTTTATGGATGAGTATGGATGAATTTGTTACCTTATTGAACAGTGAAGCAAAGTTGGCAAAGTCCATCAGCACATTCTCCATATATCTCCAAACATACCCTTATGGATGAATTTGTTAGCTTACATTTTTAAAAGTAAAACAAAGAGAAGATCGATCAGTACCTTCTCCAAAAATATCCAAACAAAATACTTTGTATTTAAACATGTGATTTATTGCACTATTTCCATCATTTATGAGTGAATGTTGAATGCATAGAAAATTTTAAACTTTATTTAAACTTTCCAAATACAAACAACTTGTTAGTAATAACACACAAATAGACAATACAGGTTAGTGATTACACAACATTTTGAGTAATAGTATTCTCTACTCTTCTTTAGTTGTAGTAGTATTCTCCACTCTTCTTCAGGTGTTTCTGGCTGATACTTCACTCTTTTTCAGGTGTTTCTGGCCTACTTCCAGGTGTTTCTGGCCTATACTCTACTCTTCTTCAGGTGTTGCTGACCTGTATGCACACTGACAATATTTGCTTAAAAGTTGAACTCACACCTTTAGATTCTTGAATATCAAATTTAAGGCAAATGCTTTACCAACTGAGCTATTCTGTCAAATGCAACATATAGTAGATATTTGATATATTTATATATGAGGGTTGCCTCCTGAGTCCTTCAATTTTTTTTTTAGCAAGGCTTATTAGTTTTAATTATTATTATTTTTTCCTAAGAGCAAGATTATTTAGAGGCTTCCATACTATGTGTATTGCCACAATAGGTTGACTTATATGATTATTTACCATTTTCATATGAGCAGCTTCCTTGAATTTTCTTCTATGTATTTCCCCCTCTTTATCCAATATCTTTGTATTTTCTCAATTAAACATATAGTCATTAGTACATACATGATCTGCTACAGTAGACGCATCTGTTTTTTCTCTTTTAACCATTAGTTTGCCTTAAATTCGATATTCAAGAATCTAAAGATGAGAGTTTAACTTCTAAGCAAATATTGTCACTGTGCATATAGGCCAGCAACACCTGAAAAAGAGTGGAGAATAAATACTACTCCAAACGTTGTGTAATTACTAATCTGTATTGACTATTTGTATGTTATTACTAACAAGTTGTTTGTATTTGGAAAGGTTAAATAAAGTTTAAAACTGTTTATACATTCAACATTCATTCATAAATGATGGAAATAGTCCAACAAATCACATCTTATAATATACCATCATCACAAACCTTCAGACAAATACAGGAGTCTCATTTCACGTATAACACATATCAAAAACCTTTTTAAATCATTCATTTTAATGTTTGCTTATATTGCTTAGTAATATTGCAATATATATGTTTTTCATTAGAATTTGCGTTTTTAGTTTTATCATTCATTCAAATCAATTTCTTAATCATTTCTCCAGATCTGCAGCCTCGTTATTAGATGCTAAACTTCCTTTCAATTGAAAATTATTTCATATTAAAATGATACTTTCTTTTCCTCATTTATTTTTCTTCTTTCAGATTTTAATTTGAAATTATGGGACAAACAGGAAGAACATTTTAATGATCTTTTATACTTTATTCAAAAGCTGTAATTATTAGTGTAGAAAAGAAATATCATGCAGGGAGGAATACGTTTCTTATAACAATAAAGTTTAATAAAAAGGTAAAACGTAAAAATAAAAACTGCTAGCAAACTTTATATATATTATAAAAATTAATCTTTTTTTTTTGAGGTTTTGATAGTTCAAGAATTAATCAAAAACAAAAATTGACAATTGAAAATAAAAAGTAAACGGGCACAGTCTTATTTTACTATCATTGACTTTTAACTGGGATGTTTATCAACTTGAGAATGTGGGCCAATTTATTTTTGGTAACTATTTAATTTAAAAAGGGATTTTTGGATGTTCCAACAAACTTTTGCTTCTTTAGCAATTTGCAGCATAGAATATTTCATCATAATATAACTACTGCAAACCTGTATGTAGAGCTGCTATTTTAACCATATATGGAAGACAGACATGGACTCTGCACAAGATCCAAGGTGTTGCTGCATTTTTTAACATGTTAAAACATAGGATGCTTTATGGCAATGGTTAATCTGCTGCAATTGTTGTATGCAGAACTAGATCACAAGACCAACCAATGTGTTAATCAGCTGCCAGGTTGTGATATTGTAGATATAAATATTGTAAAGTCTAATCTTACTAATGGTTTATGGTGAACGTGCCAAAATTATTACACCCACAATGATTACACAATGCTCCCTAATAAATGCCTTAATGATTATTATACACTCTATACATTTTAATTAATCCTTATAATGTCAGCCAACTGATGAGTGCTGCTTCAGTGTGAAAAAGAGTCATTTGCTTTTTCCAAATATCTTTAGGTATCTGGACATATGTGACCAAATCAACCTTAAACCACATCTTAATCATTTGCACATGTAATACAAATGAACAGTAGTGGACTTTTTTTAAAAAATATTTTTGGTAAATTTAAGCATCACTTTTATGGAATAGGTTGAGCACATTTATATTATAAAGAATATCACAAAGACACTCTATAGAAGTCTTTGACTGATTCCATTGAAAGTATATGACTGAGAATATGATTTAATAAAGAACTATAATTGCAGATGATTATTGAAGTCATTCAGAAAAAAAGCTATAAATAAGTTCAGAATGTGGATTTATGAATGATTCACAGATTAGTTTATAAAATCACCATTATTACTATATATCATTATTGTTTGGTTTTTTTCTTTTTATTGAACTGGAATGCTGTATTTGTATAAATGTGGAAGTTGTTGACCATAATGAGGAATGGAGTGGTTAGAACATCATTTTTTAATTTCATGACATGGAGTTTAAAATCAAGATGAAGAATTACAAAACTTTTTTAAGATTATTGAGAATTTTCAGGCAAGCTTAGTACAACAAATCAAATCTGTCATTTTATGTAAATAATTATTTAATAATAATAAGCACAGCTAGTAAGAGTTAGGGTGTATATGAATGTGCTCTAAGATTAAGTGATTGACTTAAGCTTTTAAAACTCTTACTGATGGGTGAGTGAATGGCAGTTTATAATTGTTACAAAAACAGTGCATGATCAGACATTAATTTCCTTCTGCCCAATTACAGATTTTTCATCACTTAAAAATAATAGATTTATAATAATAATAATATTTAAATACAAGTATAATTTATATACTTGGAGTTTAGATGATAATTATAGGGGATTTGAACACAGAATTTTAAGCTTTCTTCAGCTATCCATTCTATATCATACTACTAATACATATGACTACACACACATCAAAGACATAAATGATCTCCAATATATATTTTGTGCTGAACCAGCACTCATCAGTTGGTCCAGACCATCATCTTTCCACACACATATATATGTAGTGCTTGGTTTATATTAAGATAGCAAGTATTAAACTGTCATTTAAAACTGAGTATGACCAACCCAACTCCCCAAAAAAAGAGTGAGGAAAGAAACTAGTCTTTATATAAGTCAATATGTGAACCACAAATGCATACAGAACATGCCAGATCCAATTTTCTTGTTTATTTGTTAATTTATGATGTCATCTTTTAATTTCCTCAGCAGAAAACTTTTCTTTCTGAAATATCTTAACATATGTCTAATTCTAGTTCACCAATATATTCTATTATCTGCCATATCTTCTCAAAAGAAACAATTAACATTACACTTCTTTAGAATATTTTTGATATAATTCTTATAACATAGATGAGGTCCACTTTTCCTAAAAAACTCATATTCAAGTACATCATAAAACACTTTTTTTAGAAAGTAATAAGTCAAATAGTAAATATAAAAAGACAACTTATAAAAACTTTTATCATCTAAGATTTGTAAAATATTAAGGATTTTAAACTTCTACGTCGATAATTTAATATACAAATTAAAAAGTGTATGAAACACTTGAATGAGAAACTATACAGATTCCAAAAATTACTATATGCTAAGTGCTTTTGAGGCCATTTGCCTCATATTCATAGCAGTAATGGCCTCAAAAGCACTTAGCATATAGTAATTTTTGGAATCTGTATAGCTTCTCGTTCAAGTGTTTCATACACTTTTTAATTTGTACATCTAAGATTTGATAACTCTGATGGATAAGGTCTTTCCGTTTATCATTTTTGCATCCATAGTAGTATAAGAGAATGTCTTTTTGATCTGTCATGGAGAATTTAATGGCTTCCCTTTAAGCATTCCTTCAGTACAATATTACAGGACTTTGGTGGTTTAAATTAAATCTCTTGAGGCTATCTGTAATTTTTGTTTGCCAATTATATGTTTATTTGATAATAAAAACTGTTATCTGAAAATGTATGTAGATGGGCAGTTAAAACATTAAACTGAATTCCAAGCATTTGCAAAAGACCTAAAATCAAACCATACATTAGATGCATGAATAAGATATGGAAATTTGCAAGAGTGATATGTAAAAAAGTTGCTATCAGTTATATAAATTGAAATAAATTTACAGATCTTTTTACCAATACCAATGGAAATACTTTTCATTAAATTACAGACTTGGCAATATACTTAAGATTCATCCACTACATAAAAAAATTAACACAAAGAGAAGAATAATTATTAAGTTAAAAAAATAATAATAATTGAATGACTTTATTGCTCAGGATGCCCAGGAATGGATGAGTATCAAAGCTTGAATTGACCTGAAACACTCTTACTCCAGATTTGGGCACTCTAAATTTAAATAAACTATTCAAAGCATCCATTAAATATCATCATCACATATAAAATCTCAATCTATTCTCACAAAAAATAACAAAGCTCTCTCCAAAATTCCAAAATACAAAGAATAAAATATTACAATATATCTATACAATAATAAATTTTTTGAAAATTGTACAATTTATCTTTATTTCAAAACTAAGTATTTACAAACTGAAATAAGTGAATTTCCTTCTGGTATTTTTACTGAGATACCGTGCACACATGATTATTAAATATTTTATACATATGATAAAACTTCAAGTTTTTCCCGATCCTTTTTACAGTCAATTTTCTTTGTTGAACTAAAAAGTCCAATATTAATTTACTAGATGTTGTATTTTTCTAGCACTTTTCTTTTTAAATTCAAGCATGGAATTATTCATATGTATCTTTGAGGTTTAGCTTTACTCATTTATTAGTATTCTTCAGCCTTGATTGGTAGATAGATTTCAGAACATTGAAGTACCTTAACTTTGGTCACAAATAACACATCATTTAATATAGTAGGCAATAGGTTGCAATTAAAGGTGTCAAATTAAATTTTGGTAAGTTATCTGTTTATCCCAGGCACTATATGGCTTACAGGTAATGGATTAATACATATCTTATACCTCTTAGTGGTAATTTTGAGAATGCTACAATTTTTTTTTCATGTGTCATAGCATCATCTGGGAAGTGAACCCACTAAGCCATGACAACTGCTTGTAAGACAGCTGTGCTCACCTCTTGACCATCAACACTTGAGAATGCTACAATTATGAGTAATCTTTATTAAAATTTCAATAGAAATACATTTAAAAAACCTTTCCAAACTAATATCTTGCTTTCTTACTTGCATTAATATAAAGGTGACATTTTCCTCTTGATACAGACAGAATTAACTGTTAGAATAAGCTACTGACTGTGGTTGATATTCTTCTGTACTCAACTGACTTCAAATGCTAGATGAGTAATTGATTAAACTATCCTTGAAATCTGATTTCTGTAAACTGATATCTTTGAAACATCACTTATTATTTACCTATGTTGTTGTTCCCTTACTTACTAAAAGAATGTTGTCCACAGTTCAGAAGATAACAGGTTATCTTCTCAGAATGTTTTACAAACATCAGACTTTTAATCTTTTAATACTATTTCACCAACTCTATGCCACTTACTGCTTAAGACAGTAATATATGCCAGATAATAATGCTGAATAAATCCATATTCTGTCCTGTCTTATCCAATATTACTAAACTAATTTCAAATTGATAGCTTTCATCAGTAATGAAATTTGCATTTTGGAATTCATCGAGATTTTTAGAATATAATGCATCTTTCCTTTGGCAATCATCATTTATTTTTCTGTTATATTATCAAACCAGAAGTCTAAAATGAAAACTGTAAATATTTTCAATCTTTGCCTATTTGCTTCTATAGTCATATAGATCTGAAATCTGATTAGTTTCTTTACATTATAATATCTTCACTTTTTTAATAACTGATGGCAACATTATGTTGCAACCAGGGTTTAATGTACACCAATGACATATCACGATTCTAGCTTACATGATGCTGTATTACCAGTATACATTTTTCTTTCTTTATCTCTATGCCACATGCTAAAGCTTATCAAAAGTTGTAAAAAAAGGGTGAAAAAAACTATGTGGCTAAACCCACAAAATGTATGCTAGAGTCATATGATACTGTTGTTATTGTTTTTCAAATCCTGTTTTTTAAGGACAATAAGTTGCTTTTCAAACTGAATATTCTAATATTTCTATCTTTATGCAAATTTGTATTATGAGTTATTTGTTTTTGAATAACGATTTGACAAATTAAAATGTTCTACAAATTTTCACTATCAGCAAACATAATCTTTGGCAATTATATTTTTTAATTGATCAAACTTTCTATAATGAAAAATGGAGTTTTAGCTTAATGTTCTTTATGAGCCCAACCCCCACTTGTCAACACCAAGAATATTCAATCTGTTGCCTAGACCAGCGGTCAGCAACCTTTTAAAAATTGTGGACCACCAACATAACTTTTAAAGGTACGAATTAATATGAGTATTGAGTATGACATACATATATATTTATTTATATGTTTTATAATTTGTTAAATAATTATGTTTTATTTTGTTAATATAATGTTCATTTTATTTCATAAAAACAGATGAATGTAAAAATACACATTTGTTACATAATATATGTGCAATTTTCTAATTCGTGTCTACAAAAATGATTTAAGATTAATAAAGAATACTATTCTATTCTTTAATAATTTTTATACTTGTGTTTTTCTTCAAAATTCTTAATAAAATTTTTGAGTTTTAAGTTCATCCAATTACTAAGGATCTATCGTAGTCAAATTAGATACCCAGTCAATTGTAAAGAGTTCGGTATTCTTATTTTGTTGCTTTTTCTATGCCGCTGACTGAGTAAGGATCAATTAAACGTC
This sequence comes from Epiperipatus broadwayi, assembly GCA_028023455.1. Classification (NCBI taxonomy): domain Eukaryota; kingdom Metazoa; phylum Onychophora; class Udeonychophora; order Euonychophora; family Peripatidae; genus Epiperipatus; species Epiperipatus broadwayi. Next base: position 1,874,835 of record JAQFVV010012465.1, read on the forward strand.
TGTGAGGTAGATATTTTGCAAGCCACAATAGTATTTGTAACAAATTAATTAGAAATATAATGTTTTGTTGTATTTTATATATAATAATATCGCTTACTTTAAACTGCTTGACTCGTCAAAAAATGAGAAGATTTGTCATCACTCTAAATCAGCTACTTTTTATCCCACGTATACATATTATACGTCATTCGAAAGAAAATCAAAAGTTCTGTAAGATGGTGCCCTCTTCAGAATTATTTTACAAGTAAAAAATCAATAAAAATGACCATATATGTCAAACAAAACCAAAGCACCACCTCCTCACCACCTTTTCTTGAATCTTATTGGCTGTACAACTTCTGTCAAAAAGGGAAATGTCTGCCAAAAAGTAAAAAGTTACGTTCGTTTTGATTTTTATTACGAAAATGATAAATGAATGTTTACAACATTTTAAACAATATTTGAATTGAATTACAAATTATTATTGATAAAATAATACTAAAAATCAAATTATTTTAGAAAAATAGTTATGATATTACCAAGAATTATTTATTTATTGCTACATATTTATCATAACGTTAAAGTGAGAAAAAAAAGATTGCTGACGCAATCTTTTTTGGTTGGTTGAATAGCGGTTACTTTTATTTCATCGCAATTGAATATTTTTAAAATTATAAATCAAATTTTATTTTTGAAAAGTCTTTCGTTTACTTTCGTAATCTGACAATTTAGTAATATACTTTTTACAAATGAAACTAACGTATTTATATTATTAAAAGTGAATCTATTTTAACAATAGATTTTGTTAAAGTTGTGAGTTGGCCAATTAAAAGTTTTGATTTTTAACTCATTTGGCTAATTAAATAATAATCATTGAAAGGGTTAAGACGACATTTAGAGTATAAGAAAACATTGGTCTGCCCATCAGAGAGAAACTTGGAACCACTTTTCTTATAATAAAAGATTACCTTGACCGAAACATTGAAGATTTTTGGCACTGATAAGGATAGGCTGGATTTATGTGATTTTTTTTTCTCATGTGTCATAGCATCAGCCAGGAAGTGAACCCACTCTCCCGGGACAACTGCTTGTAAAGCAGCTGTCACTGACCTCTCGACCACCAATGCTTGACTAGGCTAGATTTATGTGATTTATATAAATCAAACTCTCTTTCAGCAAAATCAGCTTATAATGTTTGTATAAATGTTAAATATGCAAATAATTTCAATTTCCAGCTTTGAATAATTCTAAAAGTCATTCATCCTTCTTTTAAATTTTTCTTACAAAGACAAAATGCTTTAAATAATTAAATAAACAAACAATGAAAATTGTCCCTATTACACATAATCTTGGCACTTCCAACTTTACATACGTACATATGCAATATATATATATATTTGATATGAAGATTTTCATGGTTCGAATATATAAAAGAAATATTTTGCGGGTTCATCCATGTGACATTTCAACTTGGATCACACAAGTCATCTACTGGGTTTTATCACACAGTGGATGACTTGTGTGATCAATTCGAAACGCCCATATATCAATATTTAAATTTTTTAACACGGATGAACCCGCAAAATATCTTTTATATACATATATATTATAACTACATTTTGTTCAATCCTTTATGACTCTGGTGATGTAACATAAAACCCTTTATTTTTAAGTAACTGTCCTTATTGAAATTCTCTCATATCTTTATGCAATTTTAATTTTAAGTTTATAGTGGCACCCCTCTCATACAATGGTGCAAAATTCGCTTAATATTTTACTATTTACTGTGTGTTTGTTTTTACTAATTTTGTGTCTGTTTTTACTAATTTTGTGTCTGTTTTCCTAATCATCTTAAGCTATTCTGATTATATATGTTTCATGGTATTACAAGCTTATATTTATCTTTTTTCTATTCTGGTCCTTTCTCTTTCTAAATCTTTGCATATATTAAGACTGCATCCTCAGCATATAATTTGGTTTTCTCATGATCTTTGCTTGAATTAAGGCTATGTCCTCTGTGTGTGAATGGATTTATCACTTTTTGTACTATAAATATATAAAGTTTAAAAGTCAGGTATGTCTTACAGTATTCACTGATATACTCAGTAAAAATATTACTTTAGTTCTTTAGTGTTCAGCAGATGATTCACTTAACTCATAAGAAAATCTCATTCAATAAACATTCTGGAAAAGTACGGATATCTGTATTAATTTCTCACTGGTTATATTTAATCATGCAATACCTATATGAATATTTCCCCACAGCTTATTATATCTCAGAAATCAACTTTACATCACTTAGTGTGCCCTCTTCTAAACACTAGGTATTTGATATCCACTTTATACTCTCTAATCCAAAACACAATTTAAGATGGCTTTTCTTAAATGATAAAAATCGCTTGCTTTACTGAGAAATGTCCTACTACGCCTGTGCAAAATCTCTGAAAATGACAACCAGCTATAACTAATTTAACTTCTTTAGCCATTTGAGTCAGTTTAATGAGAGACTCCTCAGCATGGTTTGAAAAGCTCATATTTAAAAACCTATTAATGGAACAATGATAATTATGTGGCTGTAATTGTTGGTATCTGAACACATTTTCATTTCTTTTCTCTGCATATTATTTATTTTCTTAAAATGGATTGAATGAGAACTTATGTTTCTCATGTATTAATTTGATGTTTGGTCAGCCATTTCTTCTGAGCTTCTTCCACAACCTTGTACATTTCTGCCTGCAAGTTTATCAACATCTTCACATCAACTTAGTAGTTTGCATTAGTGCATTTTTCTTTTTCTCTTACTTTGATTTGCATCTTCTCAAAATACTTTACGATTCTATTTCTACCCTACATTTCTTTTATTCTTCAGAATTTTATGCTTGATATTTTTGATTACTTTTTGAATGTATAAAAAAGTATTTCTTGCCTTTTCTTTTCAATAGTATTTATTTTATTTCATCTCTGACTTTTAAATTCTTCAACTACTTTTAATAATTCTTAATCTTTTACTCAGTTCTTGTTTCTTTGGGCATGTTATATACTTGGTTTTGCCTATCTCTTATTTTCTTGAACATGTTCAGTGATTGATTATGATTTTCTGCCATTTGCTTAGAAATGTTATCATTTTGATTCTGGTTGTTTTCTCCACTTTTTTTTTCATTTCTTTGGAATGTTTCTTTATTTGTTGAGATACTTTTTTCAAACATGTTGATTATCATCATGGCAAATTGTTTAAGTCTTTGCATTTCTGGTATCTCTTCACTATGTTGTCTTTGGTTATTATTATTTGCTATTATCATTAGTTCTGAGGTTTATACATCCCTGTCACTTGTATTTTCTCACATTTTATTACCTTGGATTTCATCTTTATTTTGATTCTAATTATCATATATATTATTTTAACTTATTTTTATTTTTTTTATCATTTAATTAGCCATTGCCTCTGTCATGTGGTTCTATTTGTATATCTTAAATGTTCTATGCTTTTTAAAATTGAATAGGATATTTACTGCTTATCCTATTTAAATTCATTTTAGTTAGATTTTCTACTGACTTTATTTTGATTAATCTTTTTAATTATTGCCCTTTCTTCATTCTTGGACTTTGTGTATAAGTAGTACTTTTTATGCATTTATCTTTCTGATCAATCATCAAACTCTCCAATTTTAAAGTGTACGTTCAATAAACGAGGCTTGATTTCTTTCTAATTTAATTTTATAAATTAATATTATAAAAAATCATATTTGAATTTTATAAATATTTAAAATCTGAGTTGTAAATAAGAACTAAGAACATAAATGCCACCGATAATATTAGTATAAAAACTCTTTCAAAAAATGAATAAACTCTTTAATTTTTTTTTCATGTGTCAAAGCATTGGACGGGAAGTGAATCCATGAACCTGGGACAACATGCTTGTAAGGCAGCTGTGCTGACCACTCGGCCACCAACGCTTGACAAAACTCTTTAATTTTAGTGTTTTTTAATGTGAACAAACAAATATGAATATGTGCTAAATTTACCAAATTCTGCTTAAAAGATTGATATTTGCTTTATAATTATTAAAATATTTGAAAAAAGTATAATAATGTGTCAATTTTAATATGTGATGATGTGAGTTTCATATAAAGAGTGGTCAAATCTACACCATGTTTTTCATTGTTAATGTTACAGTCAAGTCTATTAACTTCTATTTATAAAAGCAAAATTTATATAAATAAAATTAAATTGAATACATGCATTCTTTTTGTTTAAATAATTATAAACCAAATAGTGGGGGGAAATAATCAGAAATATATAATAATCAAGCAACAAATTATTTTTTTAATTTCAAAAAAACATTGAGTGAAAAGAAGACAAGAGAAAGGAACTCCTTTATTAAAAGATCTTTATTTCAAGAACAATAGAATGAAGAGTACTAGTATTTATCATCTGACCATAAGATAATGGCCTCTTCAGAATTTTTTTAATTAAAAAATCAATAAAAATAACACTACAGAATCTACATTATAAAACAAATCCTTTTCTAATACCAGTTATTATCATAATAAAGCAGTGATCTAGAGCTTTTCTGAGGCAAACATCCAATAATTTTCAATGAATTTGAGTGTTAAAAAGTTAATGTAAAATTGGTAAATGATTGAAAAATGATATTATTGTGAGTAAATTTTTTAATGCTGATAAAAATGAAAGATGATACAGACTTTACACAGAGGTTAAACTCTCCATACAGTAGTGCCATTCAGTGCAAGCCAAAGTAATCAATAGATGCAAGAAGGTTTATACATAAAATCCCCATCTAGTGCTTATTCATCTAATATCCCCAGACTAGTTTCTATCTTGTGGCTTTCATTAGTGAGGAACTTGGATCTGAGAGCATTGCACCTAGATCTAAAGATGAAAGCCACAAGGTAGAAACTAGTGGGGGAATATTAGATGAGTAGCCATTAGATGGGGATTTTATGCACAAACCTTTTTGCATCTGAGTGATGCTACTCCATGAAGAGTTTATCCATGCAAATAATTTGAGTAAGCATAAAGAATGGTGATGATTAGTGGTTTAAGACAAAGACTTGTGGAGTTTAAAGGAAAAAAAGTGTGTATTATGAATTATTTTTCTGAGAAAAATCTTAAACTGGAAACAAACATGGAAACATTAAGTTGAAGGTACATCAAAATTGGATTATATTTTGATTAACAAAAAATATGTATCTTAAAATTGTAATGTTCTTAAAGGATTCAGCATAGGAAGTGACTATTAATTAGTGAGATGTAAGATACCTGTTAATGCAAAATTAAAGACACAAAAATTATTAAGGAAATCTGTATTAATAGTTTATATTCATAATTGTTGAAATCACTCCAATGAATTTAAATTATATATTGAAAATTGTTTGAAAATATTAACAGACTTTTCAGATGATGAATAAGAAGTTAACTGATATTCTATTGGAAACTACAAGAAAGTTAGCAACTGCAAAAAAGTAAAATTTTCCAAGTAAATTATCTATTAAAACAAGAGAATTTATGAATAAAAAAAGGAATATAAACAATTTTTAAAATGATGTATTAAAAAGAATTGAATATCTAGAGCTTTGTAAAATGATACTAATAATATGAAAAAATATAATTGTGAATTGGGGCAAAATTATTTTCTCTGTTTCCAAATTATAAACCAAGACTTTGGTACTGGAAGGAAAATTATTTCTGTAACGTAGAAGTATTATTACAAAGAGAGTTGATACCATGAAATGTATAAAACAGTTCTGTGAAGAATTATGTAGTAATAAAGAACAAAACCATATGATTACCATTTTATAAGAAATTAAGGCAAAAAGTGGCTGCTGGAAGGTTGCATTAGATCTTAAGATCTAGATGCAGTGCTCTCAAATCCAAGGCTCCTCACTGAGGAAAGCCAAAAGCTGAGTAAACCATAGATAGGGCTTTTATGCACAAACCTTTCCACATCCATTAATTAAAAAGACTTGACCTTAGTGGAGAGTTTGGTTTTTATGTTGGGTTTGGGAAAAGATAAGGGGGATTTAGATATAAAGGCTATAGAGTTGACACAGATTATATTGTGGAAATGGGATGGAGCAGAATATGGGAAAACTTAGACTGGGGATTGTAAAATAAAGTAGCTAACTGGTTTCTCTGGGCATAATTGCTGAGAGATTGATGACTTCATTTAAAGAGAAGCTACAGTACATCACATCACATATTCTTAATAAAAAAAGTAGATAATACAATTATTGTATCTTCTGAATTGTCCAATATTCTAAATGAAAAAGTGAAATATGAAATTAGATATATGAAGAAGTAAGAAGCTCCAATTACTAATAAAATTATTACTTAAATAATATTTATGTATCAGATAAATAGAAGAAAGCAGGAGTAATATTGATATTTAAAAAAATCATGAAGGTATTAAAAATTACAAACCTATCAATCTTCTATCAGTTTTATCCAAAATCTTTACCAAGATAATTACAACTCATTTTCAGAGAACTTTGGATTCTAATCAAACAAAAGAACAAGCTGGATTTAAAAGTAATTTAGTACAGTGGATTATATTAAGAATTAAAATAAGTTATAAAAAAAAAAATAAATAAATAAAAAATAAAATAAGTTACAGAAAGAACAAATGAATATGACTTACGATTGGGCTTTGGATTTTTGGATTGAAAAGGCATTTCATTCTATAAGCACTTATACAACAATTAAAGCACCAAGTCATCAAAACATAGACTCATGATAATGTCAAATTCTAAAAAATATACATCATATTGCAACAGCATTGATCTTATTACATAGTCAGAGTAAGAAAATAACATGATGAAATGTATATATCAAAGTGATTCTATATCTCCAAAATGTTTTGCAGCAGTTTTATAATAAGTATTTTATGGATTAAAATGGAAATCTAAGGGAATAAAAGTAAGTGGAGATTATATATATCATGTAGATTTTGCAGATGATAATGCTTGAGTTTCAGAATATGTGGCATGAGTTATGTTATCTGATGAGTAAGAAAGTAAGATGACTAATATTCAGTGGATTTTCACAGAAGAATAAAGCAAACATTGATAATCATAGACTGGAAAAAAAATTGACAACCATAATTATAATTACCTTGTCCAGATTATTTACTGATAAGAAAACATAATAGATGAAGTTAATGATTAAATTAAACTTAGATGAAAATATGCCTCTGTGTTAAAAAGAAGAGGTTTTAAATAGATGTGCCTTACCAGTTCTTTCTTATGGATCTGAGACTTGGATATATAAAAGAAGAGTGATATAAATTTCAAATCACTTAGAAGAGATATACAGTAGGGGTAACAAGAAATCTAAAATGAAATACAGTCATCAGAGAGAACAACAATTAAAAGAGTGAAATGGAACTGGGATGGTCGTATTGCTAGAAGAAATGATAAAAGATGGACAATTGAAGTTTTAAAGTGGATCCTAAAGGATTAAAAGGCCTAAAAAAAGACTAGATGGATGAATAAAATAAAAAAAATTTCTGATGTGCTGTGGAGAAGAGAGGCTGGAGATCAGAGAAACTGGAATAAATTTGAAAAGATTTTTATTCTGCACCGGATCAATAATGGCTTAAATTTGATAAATGCATATATATTTTAAGACTCAGTTTAAATAATATATACTTTATTTTATCTACACTTTGTTCATTTTGTGACAGTGATGTTGTATGTCAAAACCTTTATTTTATATTACTTTTTTAACTTAATTCCCTGAATGCCTTTGAATTATACTACTTTAAATTTATATTGATATTATATCCAAATTTGCTATTGTGACAATCATTAATAACTAATTAAAGATCACACAAATGTATAATAACATTAAATATTCATTCAATATAGATGTTTAACAGATCTTAAATTTCTGTAGTTGGTGCAAGTTAAACTATTGTTTAATACTATTATTATTATATTCCTAAACAATGATATGTAACACTCCAAATGTGATATTTCAATGTTAAATAACATATGCAAAACTTGATTCAGATTTTTTCATTTAAAATCTCAGCCATTTTGGTTAAGAATCTATATTTATTATTTTTTAATCAGTGATATAACAAAATTCATTTTATCAGCTTTTCGACAATTTTTTACTTCGACTTTATCAGAAGTGTAATAATATAAGTTATAGTACAAACATACTAAAAGCATATTAAAAAAATTGAAATGTTGAGGTGTTATGTATCTATATTGAATAACTATGCAACAATTTTTCATGGACTTTATCAAGAATATAATAATATAATTTTGGTACAAACATACTATTATATTTCTGAAATTGATATATATTAACCAAATGTGATGTGTCAATGTCAAATAATGTAATTCAAAACAATCCATTTTGCTAATATTTTCTTCGATAACTTGATGCAGTTCTTTTAGCAAAATATTATATATACATGAAAATAAAGACTTGTTTGGGTTTTTCTATATATTATTGTTTTGTTTAAATATCTAATGTTTTGGTGAAATAACATTCGTACTTGTTAAGGCTGTTTTAATGATATTTAAACAAAAAAAAAATAATACATGGTATAACCCAATAATACATAACTGTGAAATTCTTTAATATAACATATATATCAATTTTATTTCATTAATAACTTTATATAAAAATTTATTATATTAATTCCTCATTTCCCAATCTTTTAACTACTTTTTGTCTTTATCAGGGTATAATAAATTGAATCTTACTTTTACATTTCCAAAAATTGATATATGATATTAAGATGTTATGTGTTAGTGTTGTATAATCTCGATCCAAAAATGGCTATAATCCATTCTTATAAACTTTTTGATTGAATAGTAAAATTGTATTCTTATACTCTTGATAAAGGTGATAAAAAATAATCAAAATACTAGGCCTTTTTTTTTTTCAAAGAAAAAGAGTTAAATATTATTTTAGTAAAATAACTAAGTTTTATACGAAAGTTTTAGTGTAAAACACTTTGAGGAAACTTTACTGAATAGATTTTGACATATATATGAAGTTTACATTGTTTTGTAAAAAAAAACAAAAAAAACAAAACGAATGGATTTTTTAAAAAGAAACAATTTAGATATGGAATTACCGATCAATATTGGAAAGATCAAAAAAAAAATCCAATGATTTTATTGTTTGAAAATTTACAAGCAATTTAAATTCAGGAAGTGACTGGGGAATGCCATGATTTATTGATCTTCCAGTCCAAAGGACTACAACTTTTTATTGCACCAAATTAAACAAATCTTTGGAAGGATTATGTAAAGTCAAATTATAACTCATCATCTGAAAATAAAGATCTTGTATCCATTTAGAATTAAAAAAATAATTTTTTTCTTCAGAAAGGTGATGGTATGAATTAAAAACACAACAACTTCTTAATAATAAATTGAATAAACATTTGCTTCATAATTTACTATTTTTGTTATTAATCTACATTAAAAAGATGTGTCGAAGTCAAAAATTCTTTTTAGTATATTACTGGAGAAATATATACATATTAAATACTAATATTAGCAAAAATGAAAATTATTGAAGCTCATTATGCAGATTTTCATACAAATTATAATAAATAATAAAAATATCACATACAATAGCTTTAATTAAAAGAGAAATGTATGAATTTAGCACAAGGCTCAATAAAGTTGGGAGGAAAATGGGCATTAAAAAAATTAGAAATTATAAAAATATTTTTTAGGAGTAGCTACATCACATCACATCACACCACATTACATAACAGTTTGAATTACCGTAACATCTTGACAATGTTCAATTTTAAATGAAAGTCAATTAGATGAAAATAAATATATGATTTAAAATATATAGTTGTCTATTAAATTAATTCAGTGAGAATATATGTATATAATTATACATAAAAAGCCTTTTTTGACACATGCTTTTGTAGCTTTCTCAAATGTTACACATTTATTTTAGTTTAATCAATCATTACAGATAGGAATAAAATAAGTAATTTTCCATGCTTGTAAAATTCCTACTAAAAATAATAAAATAGTAAAAAGATATTTAGTAATTGGAAATTAAAAATGCAATTACAAAATTATATTCTTCAAATGTTTCTAGCTGAAAAATATGCTATTTTACATAATAATATTTGTCATATTAAAAAAATGAAAAAAGATATTAAAACCCATAAGAAACATAAATAAGTGGGAAGATTACAGTGTATTTTTATACAATTGTAGGACCATATGGAATCATCACATACGTCTTTGATATATATAAAAAAAGGACTCTTGGATCAAAATTCATATCTTAATTTTAATGATGATCAATTTTGTAAATATATAAACTATAATAAGAAAATACAAAATAATTTCATAAATCAAACATGATTTAATTTTTTTTGCAGATCAAAATGTTTTACTAAATAAAGGACCATCAATAATACCTTCAATTAATAATGACATTAATAAAAAATATTGTAACTAATGCTGATTTAGCCAATATCTCAGTAGATAATAAATAAATTGTTTAATAAATAAACATTCATATAAAAAGAAAATTAATAATAAAGACTATAAATATAGAAGACTTATTTATGGTATTAAAAATATCTGCAATATTGAAAAGATTGCTATAGTTAAAAAAAATAAAGGCAATACATTTGTTATTATGTATTATCAAGATTATATAGAGAGAGTAGAATGTGAAATAAATAAGTAAGGATTTACTAAATTACCAGATGATCTTACTATTACAATAAACACCAAATACATAAAAGTGTTTAATAAAGTGACAGATTATAAAGTTATAAATCTAAATTAGTATAAATTATTGTATTCTTATAAAAACTCATAAATTCATAAAGATAATAATCCATTAAGAAAGACATTCTATTTCAATGATTTTATTATATAGAAATTTTATAAATGTTTAAATAAATGGATAACAAATATTTTAGGATATAGGGAATTTTCTATAAAAGATACAAATAGTATTATAAACAAATTAAATAATATAAAATTAACTAGAAACCAAAGCATTTTTGCAATAGGTATTGAATAAATGCATCTAATTATTCCAAGACTTAAAAGTATGTACATATTAATAATCAAATTAATCAATATCTAATACTAAAATAAAAAAAAAACAACACCCTCCCAAAAATATCATCATTTTTTTTTAACAAAAAAACCAAAAAAGGTAACAAAATGCCCACATAAAGAAAGCCACAAAACAAAAAAAAACAAGGGGGAGTGGGGGGGAGTGGGAAGGGGAGAGAATTTAATAAAAGCCTTCTCCCATCCATTGATTGCTCTTTTTAGAAAGATGGCACTACTATATGGAGAGTGTTGTTTTGTTATGTACATATTAATAAAAAAATTAATCAATATATAAATAATATAAACATAATAAATATTATAAAAGAAAGTATATTATAAACACATAACAGTTTATATTTCAAATATAATAATGAATTTTTGAATATACATAAAGATTGGGGTAAGTAATTATCTGCCTTAAGTCATCAATATTTATAAATGAATTAGAAAGTATTATAATTAATAAACAATAATTAGTCTCATATATAATATTAAATGTACAAAAGTAGAATTTGAAGATAAAATTAAATATTTAGATATAGAAATTTATATAGATAATGATAACAAAGTTATATTAAAATATTTTATTAAAGAAGACAAATTAAGAAAAATTATTCCTATAGATTCACAAGAAGATGGCAGTCATCAACAATTTTAAATATAAAAATAATAAATATAAAATAGTTAAAAATGTAGCTGATTTATAAAAGAAACAATTTATTAAATTATATAACGACTATGGTTATAAATATAAAAATATGCTTTTGAATAGTAAAAAATTTATATTAAATAATAACATTTCTATGCAAAATAGTAAAATGGATTAAACTATCATATTAAACCCAAATTTATAATACATTAATAAAAAAATAAAAATTATATTGAAATAAAATCCTTATTGATAAACATATAAATATTGGATGAACTAATAGTAAACATTTAGAAAAAAGAATAGATAATTATAAAATAAAATATAAAATACAAAAAAGGTATCATATACAAAATTAATTGTGACCCTTACAATATGATTTACTATGGTCATACAGGAAAACAGCTAAATATAAGAGCTGAAGAATATAAATACAATTATAGATGAAATACTAAATCTGCTTCATAAATTCATTATTTAATACATGAACACAAAATAGATGGTAAAAAAACTTTTTTTAAATTACATTAAAAACGCAAAAAGAAAACAAATATATGAAACATTCAATAAATTTAGTTTATAACTGATCAATTAAAATGAATGGAAAATTATATAATAAAGTAATATATATATATATATATATTATTTATTCTCTATACTGTTATCATATGGCCAATTTTTTCAACTTTTATTGAATTTGTGTATCTTAATTTTATTATCTTTAATTTATAATTTAATTACAGAACACTTGATAGCATTCTATCTGTAATAATTGGTTATCATTGGCATACACCCATGTGTTGAAAAAAGGCTTTTTATGTGTAATTATTAATATTAAATACTGCCTAATGCTATATTAGTAATTATAAATAAAGTAGAAATTCATATAACATTACAATACTAACCAGAAGGCAAAATTTTTCCAAAATTCTTCCATATCCATGGTTTATCTATTAACAAATATGCCTTTTCAAGTGACATTTAACTAAATGTATAGAGGGGGCAGGGCAAACATAACGAATCATTCTCTGATTTGCATGTTTGTTGTTGTATATACTTCTGCTGTTACATACTTCTTGAAATAACTCTTCCACATCATTCAGCTAAATAATGTATGAAATTGCAGGGACAATTAGCATATTTTTTATACAGTGTGTTTTGCATTTTTCTTGATTTTTTTATAATTGCTGAAAAGGTTGAACATTGTGAAATTCTGTTTTCATTTATAAAATGACAACAAAAACAATTGTAATGCTTAAAATCATTTACAAGCAAGCTAATCTTGTAAAATTACAAGCTTATGAGTGATTTGAAATGTTAAATTCACCATGTCCCTAAAATATTGACAAGTGAAGTCCAAAGTTAAATGAACACCGATTTTTTTATGCCAATGACAGTTTTCTCTCAGATTTAGTTTATAATAGTCAGGTGTTTTATCTGCAAGTTCTGAAACAATTATGTCATGTGATAAAATGTAAACATCCTACTTTCTGGCAAAGAAAAGAGTGCAAACTTCACCCCAACAAAGTGTCACCTCTCAAAACCTTGAGTGTGAAACACTTTTTTAATTAAATTCAGCATGAGCCAGCTTATTTATCAGCTATATTCACTTGATCTCACTTTGTATGATTTTTTAAATTTCTCAAATAAAAAAAATGTCTTATTTTGCAGACATAAAAAAAAGGTGGGAAAAATCATGGAGACGTTAAAAGATATTACTTTGCTAGTATTCCCGGACTATTTTAATAAATGAAAAACATGTTTAGACCAGTATATTGCATTAAATGGATAGTGATTTAAAAGAGATTAAGTTTACAACATTTAAAAATAAACATTTTTTTATTATAAAATTCCAGTTATTTTTGTATTCCCTCTCATATATATATATGTTGTATGTTTAGAGGAATTTCACTTAAAAAGGTGTATTTGTTAATAAATGAAACCATGGTCGTGGATGTATTTTATATATATATTGGCTAGTATTGTAATGTTATATGAATTTCTATTTCAATTATTAATATATATATATATATGTATGGTTGATATAAAAACAGGCAAAACTCTCTTTACTGTAATGATGAGTTACAACCTGACACACCATCCAACTATTTAGGACACTCTGCCAATTGGAGCCACATAAACATATTTGCTTAACTAATAAATTGCCAAGCAATTTATCATATTAACATTTTTCCTTTCCAACATTTATATTTACATAAATATCTTTTTATTTTTAAAGAAATAATAAAAATCATTAAACCACTAGGGAAAACGGATAGGTATACTAATACTGAAATAAAACATGTGTTATGTGTCACTAACTGGGGAGAACTATACCAAAATCTTGCACACAAACCTCAGGAAACAATGACTAAATTTAAATCTAATCACATAATAACTAGCTGTAGAAACGAAATTTAAAATGTTCACAAATTATTGTTTTAATCACACTTATATAAATTATGTCTGCTCAACAATGGAAAATGACATGGTTGATATATTTAAAAAAAGTACACGTGATCTACAAAGTGTTATTAATTGTTATAATGTTTTTTTCATTAGAAGATAAAGCTTTTTTTTTCTGCTTAAAAAGAAATTCGAATACAAAGATCGATATATATGTTCAAATATAAATATATATATATTTTAAATAGTATTCAGAATTATCAAAAGATGAACTTTTAAAGCAAGCATACAAATTGGAAGGAATAATTTAAAAGAGAAGATTCAATTATTTGCTGATTAAGTAACTTTAGTTGTATTCATGTAATAACAATAATATACAATAATTAAGTGTTTGTTATATAGAAATATCACCACTAAAGACTTGAAAAGTAAATAAATCAATAGATATATAATATTATCTTTATACCATGGTTGTTTGCTATATAGTTCATATCATAGGGAATACTATGTCATCAATAAAGCCATGAAAGCTTAAAGATTTCACCTACCCATTTAGAAGAAACGTGAAGAACATATTTTGCCTTGAATAAAATGCCTAGAAAAATCCAAGAGAGAGCAATTGGAGAAGATCACTGTCTCTTGATTCAGACAAAAAATTTCCACTCTTCGCGGGAGCAGTATTTTATCTTCATTCATAGGAAGTTATTTGGTAAATAAACAGTTTCCAGCAGATTCATCAAATTTTAATTAATATAATGGGATAAAAAATGTGATTTTTGTTTTATTATTATTATTATTTTTTGTCTATTGTAAATGTTCTGTATATTTTCATTTTCTACAATTGGAAGCCAATGTATTATAATTTTGGGAAAATTTATTATGAGAGTAAGGAGAGGGAAAATATTAGATTTAACTATTTTGTTTTAATTATCTTCTTTTGTATGAAATAAAAAAAAAGTACTAGTTTTGACC
Source organism: Epiperipatus broadwayi (assembly GCA_028023455.1). Taxonomy (NCBI): domain Eukaryota; kingdom Metazoa; phylum Onychophora; class Udeonychophora; order Euonychophora; family Peripatidae; genus Epiperipatus; species Epiperipatus broadwayi. Next base: position 1,889,931 of record JAQFVV010012465.1, read on the forward strand.
TCCCCATCCGACTGACTTTTGACAACATAAAGGAAAATGAGAGGTAAGAGATTTTAATATTATCTCATACTAAGCAATACACTAGATAACAATAGAGTTTATATTAATTTATTTATTATTAATTAAGCCTACTTTTATATTGCTTTTTTAGAGATGATTTATAACCATTGATTTGTCTGGACAAGAAAGATTTTTTTATGTTTGTATATATATATTTTTAAATTAGCCAGATAGATATCACGATTATATATATATATATATAATGTTACATATTTGTCATTGTAAATAATTAGTCAAGTGCATGAATTTCTACCATTGGGTTGAGCGTAAGGACTTTATTTTTATTAATATTATTATTAGATATCAATATGGTAGAAACACATCCTTGACATAACAAATTACATGTGTCAGATTGAATTATTATTTGTATTTTATATTATTCACATACCCATCATAAACATTATAATCTTAATTATTCTAATACATATCAATATTATTATTATAGAGGAAATACATATACATATTTAGGTCAATTATTATAACTTTAATACATATATACTTATACTGCACATATATTTTATATATATCTTACGGTTTTGAATATGTTTAATTGATTTTTGGTAATTAATTACCACCTATATAGAGGTGAAATAACTACTATTAGTGTGATCTCCTTCCCTGATAAGAGAGTCCAAGCAATTACTCCTTGAGTTCGAATACTGTGGTATAACGTGGCTAGAAAAGGGTGAGAATTGGATGAACTGACTCAAATTGTATCTAGGTTAATAAAAATAGGTAGAGCTAGTCTATTGAAAGTAGATACAATCATAGGTTATGTATTTCATCATGTAATCACTTGCATCCTATCTGAAGACCCAAAGTCCAATGATAGTAAGATGAGCTCCCTCTATCTCCTGTGGAATCCACCAGTCCATTACAATATGTATTGCCACTCAGTGCAAACCAGAGTTTACCAATGGATGCCAGAAGGCTTGTGCATAAATTCCCCATCTAGTGCCTACTTATCCAATATCCTCATACTAGTTTCTGGCTTGTGGCTTGATCTGAGAGCACTGCACCCTAGATCTTAGGATCTAATGCAACCCTCCTGCAGCCACCTTTTATCTCTATTTAACTACAAAACTATGATACTTAAATTGAAAACATTATAATATTTTCAATCCAAGCTCACCAGCTTATATAGTCATATAGGTATGAATTAGAGCAAGCATAAGCAATGGTGATCATGTGATGTTTACTGTCTTAAAACCAATCATGCCTAATAGGATAGTGGTTGATATTGTTATTAAAGAACCAAAGACACCAAAATGTATAGGTACTGAACTGAGTTCAGACCTATATGACTATATAAGCTGGTGATGAAAATATTATAGTTTTTTCAATTTAAGTCTCATAGTTTTGTAATTAAGGAGAGATAAAAAGTGGCTGCTGGAGTGTTGCATTAGATCCTAAAACCTAGGTACAGTGCTCTCAGATCCAAGGCTTTTCACTGACGAAGGTCACAAGCCAAAAACTAGTTTGAGGATATTGAATGAGTAGGCACTAGATGGGTATTTTATGCACAAGCCTTCTGGCATCCATTGATTACTCTGGCTTGCACTGAGTGGCAATACTTATAGAGAGTTTTGCCTGTTTTAATAAAAGTTAAGAGCAAGCATAAGAAATGGTGATCATGTGATGTTTTTAGTTGATATACATGATATTTTTGTTATTTTTTATAATTAAATGTGCTTATCCTAAAGTATATATATATATCAATCAAATGGAAGCAGACAATCTCTGATAGTTAAAAATGATGACGCTTAGGTGCCACAAATATTTAAAGGAAAAGGATAGACCAAAACAGAAGTTAAGCATAGTCCATATTCTTGGCTTTTAAATGTTTGTTGATGCATAAGAACAATCATTCTTAGCTGTCAACAAGACAAACTTTACATTGATATTATAGGGTATTTATAAGTGAGAGTATCTCTTCATGTTGTAATACTTAACTAGGATATCAGAGAGATATATGCCATATTTCTAATATGGATATTAAATAAACTGAAAGATTTATTTCCAGCAATATCAGACGTTTGCTTAAATAACACCAAAACTGAAGTTTTCGTTTAGTTTATATATATAATTTGTAAATCAAGTTGTTTTTTTTTTTTTAAATGTCTAAGTTCCAAGTTTTTGCAAATATGGAATAATGCATAATTATTTTATTACTGCCAGGCGCACAAATGAAGTGTTAAATGTGATTAATTAAAATCAAAAAAGTTTAAGATTAATTCTCATTTGAAAAAAAATACAGAATGTCTTAGAATTCAACTTGGTCAAGTGAATGAAACTAAAATGATAAGATCCAGTAATGTAAGTTGTAGATCCATAAATTCTGGGATTGATTCTCAGCTGAACAAGTTCCCCCACCCCTTATCAGATAGTTTTCTGATCATAAAACCATTACACACAGCTTATCACTTTGATGATTAAATATCATTTGCCTAAGCAATTGATATTAGAATAAATTAAAAAATGTCTCTAGGGCGTTCTTACATTATTTGACATCGTAAAAAAATGACTATACATGAGTTGAAGCTTTCGTGGCCATTTACCATCCATCAGTTTTTTGGTACAATTAATTTTAGCCTTACTAATAACTGTATCATAAACTTTATGAAGCTTTGGTGTTTATATTATAAACGATAAAGCCCCCTTACATCGTTAAAATACAGTCATGAATAAAGAATACATTTTTAATGTTGGTCATAAAAATAAAAAAAATGAGAGCGCGAAGTAAGCTTTCTTACGTGAATAAATAAATCATATTTATAAAAGACATATATATATATATTAATTGAGACTGACAATATTGGCAAGAATTTATAATAAAAATGCATCACTTATAGATCAAATAAAATTATCTTGAAAGAGAAAAATGCATTTTGTTTTTCATTCTAGTTAAAAGAAAAAAACCAGACGCAATAATTGCATAGCTTTTCATGCGGTGTTACTGATTTATTGTGTGTTTTCAGTTGAATGTTTTGTTCCAGAATTGAAAACATGCTACTTCGTACGATACTAATGGCATCTCATAATAACTCACTTGGTTACTATTATATTGATGAAAAATAAGTTGTATTTACATGAAACGGTTTTAATGGAATCTTTTAATAGGCCACACATTTAAATTGGATGTAGAAGTTTTTATCTTTATTACTACATTCATTAAACTTTTAAAATAAATTACAAACGCTTTCGGTTTGAACTTTTGTCAAATTACTTTTTTAATTTTAAGAGAAGTTTGTTATTTCCACTTTATTTATAATTTTTATACTAAACTTTAAACATTTTCGTGCAACTAAATCTTACATATATATAACATTATAGTGATGTAAAAAACAAGTAATCGTTTTGTAATTTTGCTTCGCAAAGGCATATGATATTTGAGCCCTCTAGTGGCAGATTGAGAACTTAACCGTAATGACTAGTTACATCACTAATAATTAATAATTATGAATCGATAAAATTAAAATAACTAGTGCTTCAAGCTGCCAAAATGTCTTCAATCAGATTAAGGTGTTCTAAATACTCATAGTTAATTGGGATTAACAAAAATGCACACACAATGAATTATCTTATAACTGATAATATGAATCAAATTCCAATAGAAGCAATGGAAATAACTTTGGTAACTTTTAATTAATACTGAACCAAAATATAACATATGTGGGGTTTTTTTCTCCATAATACTTATAACCCTGATGCAGTAATGGACTCTAGAGCTGTTTATGTACTCTTGGGTAACAAACTATTCAATTATTTAATTATAAAATCAACAAAATATCACTTGACACTTTGTTTAAAGATTAGCCTTACATACCAAATCTAATTCTCTTTTATTTCTGAATGCAAGTTTAAGTAATCAATGTTTAGTGATGGCAGTGATTATTAATTAATATCCAGTTGTATTCTATCCATATTACCAGATTAATTTTTGACTTAAGGTTTTCATTACTAAAAATTTTTTTTGCATCTAAGGCTTTTTTCCTACAACATTTATCTTTTACTTCTTTTTTATTATTATCAATTTACCAGTCTTAAATTCAAAAACATCTTAATGTTTTGAATCAAAGCCAATTTATTTGCATAATTATATGGATTCTATATATTTGTTGACTTCAATTTTTTAATCACTGTAGGAACATATACTATTTCATCAAGATTGTCATAAAACCAAAAAAATCACATTCAATGAGCTCTGTTTATTTCTTGGATTTCAGTTCTGTCATTTAATATAATATCAAGTAAATGATAGGTGGCAATTGATTATGCTTAATATGTCCCCATCTAGAACTGTCCAATCCATATTCTTTACTTAGTTTCTTGTAAAAAGCTTTCATAAAACCCAATTCAGAATCTCTCTTACTGATGAAGATCAAAAGTTAGAAAGTAATTTGGGGCTGTGGATAGAACATTCCCAAACTCAGAATGAAAACCAATAACCCACTTTCTGTATAATCACTTTGTTTATATTTAGTCTTCCATAACTTCATTATTTGTACCCTTTCTGCTTTCAAGCATTTATATTGAATCAACAAATGTCTAATATTTTCCTTACATGACTTGCAGACTAAATCACCCATATTTTTCCATTTATGTGTATATTCCCTTGTTGCTAAAGATCATGTTCAAGCCTTAAACAGCAAACTACTTTCCTTGCTATTATCATAAATTAACTCACACCCAATGTTCTATTTATTTCTATATATATTTCAACTCTTTTTATTCTCCATATTAGTTCTCCATCTCTCCAATTCCCTATTCTTTATTAATGCATCTATTATTCTATATCATTTCTTACCATTATAATATTCAACAATACTCTTAACACAATCATTCCACCTCTTGTATAAGTATACTGATATAAATTCTTTATCTAAATCTTCTGCATACTGTATTACCTTTCTCACCCATTTTGTTGCCTGCCCTTTACTCATAACTTAATTAAATACAATTTGGCTATTCTTTTATTATCCATAAACTGCAATCTACTGAACATTTTTATTTTGTTTTTTGCATCTCTCATATAAAAACTTGACCATCCCATTTCTCTTTGAATTGCCTCCTTTGCTGTCCACATATCTGCAATTAATGCATGTCTTCCTACTTCCTTTTGTACTTTTTCTAAGCAATCTAATACCTCTTTACTAACACATAATGCATTATAGCCATATGTTAATCATGCTACTGCCATTCCCTTTCATACAATTCTAGCGACATCATATTTATTATATGAAAACACTGTTAATTTCTTTATTAATCCCTTTCTTTTCTTTGTTTCATTTACCATTTTTTTCTCCCATTCATCCAAGCAATTTTTTGACTATTCAAGATGATTCCCAAATAACTATATCTATTCACCACACTTAATTTGATTCTTGAGTACTGACTGTTGCTGACATCTAGACACAATTTAATGCTGAGTTATTATTTTATTACATGTTTAACTTAGATTAAAAGGTATTTATCAGGTAATATAAAGTTGTAAAAAGGCTATGATAGTGTGACTCTTATATGATGTATGTTTGCTATTATATTTCAAATATTGATCTATTATCATTTTGAAAACAATGACTGTTTTAAGTCATATACATTTGAAGAACGTTTTGTCTATTGCTTGTGACATATAGGACATATATTTTTAAGCTTGAGAACTGAAATATGGGTTTAGTGTGAAAGAATATTTTTTTTTTATCTTAAATGGGACCTACATACAATCATGTGTGTGGAAGTTCATATTATGTTTTTTTACATGCTAACATATATTTTTCTTTTATACCCACCCAATCATGCAATCACACACATTCATATATATATATATGTTTAATATTAAAAATGTGTAGCTTGGAATGTTATGTAGTATATTCAAAGCTATAATCTCTCTAAGCACTGTCTATAAATAATGTGCAATGCCTTGCACTATAAATGTCCTGTGCCCTGATATTTCATCATATTTGTGTTCAACATAGCATACATTACATTTTATCATAAGGATATTACATTACAAGTTGTTTTTATTACTGTCCAAACCATAAATATATACTTATTACATTTAAAAAAATTGTTATATAAATATTAAAATAATAAAAAATTACTTAATTAACAAGTCAGTTTATATAATGAACATTTATTTTTCGATTTAATACTTATTTTCTCTCACTGTCAAATTAATATTTTTTTATGCAAGCAAATAATATAAACTTGAGTACTATAAAGGCAATAGGAACTTTTTTTACAAGCAAAAGCAAAAAAATAATGAATTAGAAATGAAACCTTTAATGTATTAAATCAAAAGCAATAATAGATCAGAAAATAATCAGATAACACATCAATATTTTTCCTTCACACATTTTTTATCTCGATAATAGAAAAGAAGAAAAAGGAAATTAAACGAAGTATTTTCAATTAGTTCAATTTTGTATAGTTATAAAAAATAAATATGACTAACCACAGGTGAATGAGTTTCAAAGCAGAACATTTTATAATCTTTACTTATAGAGTATGATTTTACATACAGAATTTCAGTTTATTTTATTTGCTGGCAAAAAATAATTTATAAATTCTGTAAAAAAAAAAAAAATATTGCATAATGATTTTGAATGATGAAAAGTGTATGTGATATGTTGGTAATATAGTAAGTAACCATGATTACTCAATCTCACCATAGCTGGCACTAAAGTAGAGGAAGAAGTACTGTTCTTGTTTATAATAATGTAGTAAGGTGAAAGAATCAGCTGATGTTGTCTGGTCATGTTCTCAGTAACAACTGATTATTCAATCTTATGGTATGTGACACAAAAGCAGGAGAAATAAAAATAACTATTTCCTATAATACTGTAGTAAGTTGAACGAATCAAATGATGTGTTGGTAATATAATGAGTAATCACTGACCTCAATTTTACTGCAGATGATGTTAGACTAGAAGAAGGAGAACTACTCATGTTTATGGTATTATAATAAGCTGAAAGAATCATGTAATGTTGTGTTGGGATTCATTCCTAGCTAGAAATAGAATAGAAGTGAAATTATTAAAACATATAGTTAACTAGAAACTTCCATGTAGTATTTTTACTGATTGTAGGCTTATAAATAGTTAAGTTTCTTTATTCAGAGTTGGGATTAACATTCCTAGCTAGAAATAGAATAGAAGTGAAATTACTAAAACATGTAGTTAACTAGAAACTTCCGTGCAGTATTTTTACTGATTGTAGGCTTATAAATAGTTAAGTTTCTTTATTCAGAGTTAGAAAATGTAATTATTCAATATTAATGGTAGACGAAATGATTTAAATAGAATTTAAGGTTATAAAATCTTAATAATGTAGAATTGGTAAAATAAAAAATAAAAAATCTGATAAATAACATGCGCCCCAGACCACTACAACTCTAAATAAATAAAAAAAAAACACTTTTTTTGGATTCTTATTCTCTAGAGACCTAATTCAGAATTATTAATTGTTGTAGTTTGTTTTGCTCAAGTTTAAAAAAGTAATTATTTAATAGTTATGAAAATAAAAAAATTAAATTGGATCACATGTATAAAAGTATTTTTGTAAATTTAAGTTGAGTACTTACCTGGTATTCACAGTAGATAAATAACAATAGCATTTTTTCTGATCCAATAAATTTTTTTTTTTCATAATTAATGTTTTGAATAAACATGAAATATGAAAATGTGTTTACGATTCAAATAATTGTCATAGTTTTATATCTTGCAAATTTAGAAGTGGTAATAACATTCAAAGCAGGCTAGATTTTGAATTTCGTTAATTTTGAATATCTTCATAGTTATTTGAGTGTGTGAATAGAGCTGATATTTCATAGTGCATACATAAAGGCTGAGATTGATAAATCATTATCAAAATAAAATGTAGACGATTTCGTATCAAATTTATATAATTATAAAGTCGGACGAAAATTTTAAGAGAGGTGGGGGATAAGATCATTAGCTTGATTGTAAAATAATGTATATAAAAGTGGTTGGTTTTTAGATAGACAACTGCATTGTTTCCAGTTTATATTTTCACATCCTCACTGATAAAGAGAAAAGCCAGAAACAGATGTGATAGCGATTAAATTATAGCACCATTTGATATCAACTTATTATTCAAGTATATAGATGTCACCAGAATAAAAAAGAGAACTGATCTTATGAATACTACGTGTATATATAATTAAAATAATCTAGAGATTGGAACTATGTGCACATGTGTAGCTTTTCAACTTTTCATACATATTGAGATCGACATATATCGATAAAAGTACGACATTTCAAGTTTTAGAAAAAAATTAAGTACCCTTTTCAATAAAAGTTGATAATAATGTGCATTTTTTTATACTCTTACAAATTCACAAATATGTTTAAGTGATTTGTGTCATTTTCAAAAAAGAAGAGAATCTAAGATAAATATAATTTTAATATCTTTATATATTATACAAATACATTTTTAAAATTCTAATATAAACTTAATATCAGGAATTTTCAGAATATTTTTAAAAATTTTCTTACTGTGATATGGAAAGAAAAAAAAAATGTTTGCTTTTCAAAACATTCGTCAAAAAACAAATATTTTATCCTGATATTTAAAAATAAAAAAGTAAGCATTTACATCATTTTCTCAATTTCTTTACTGCTATTATATATATATATAAACGTATATATAGCGGTTATGGTTATGTTGTAATAAGATCGGCCGTACAATAACATACAATTCAAAAAATAAATATAAAGATATTTACTATACGTAATAAATATTGTAAAAATATATAAAAATATGATAATGGGAATTTGAACCCAGACTTTTCCTACAGTCATCCATTCTATCCAATATAACAATATACATGACCACATAAATGTGAAAAAGATAAATAACGACCAATATATGCATTTCATGCTAAACCAGCAGTCATCAATTGGTCTGGATCATCATCTCCCACACATATATAATCAGTGTTTCATTTATATTGATACCAAATCCACACATACAAGCTTCAATCTTCTGCAGTCTCCAACTCTTCAGTCATCCATATCTCTAAAAATCCAATGATGGAATGTTCCAAGTCCCTGATAATGCCAATATTGTAGTACTGATTATATATATATATTCTAATCCAGTAATTTTTATTAGTTTAGAAATTAGAAATTTATTTTATTTCTAATATTTTTATTAGTTTATTTATTTGCACTTGTGACACTAATTTTTCTGGTTGTTGTTAAGGCAACCAAAATAAAGCAACATATCCATTAATTTCCAATATGATCTAAAATACCTTTCATATAATACAATTGTACATTTAATTCTCTTAAGCCATGCCACGATTGTAATAACAACAATAATTGATCACTTATGAATTTAAAGAATAATTATAATAATATTAATCTCAGGGTTCTTTGTTTCATGTAAGGAAATGCTCGGCAGTATTGTGTTGTCGCATATGACTGGCATTCTGGTCGGCTATAGGAAACATTTATTTTACTTAAATTCAATGTGTCTTCATCTCTCATATCCACAGCTATATTATTTAAAGAGATGATAATTCTATTCAATAATGACGTATAATTTTGAATAACACAGCCTTTTTTTTTTTTTTTTTTCAGAATCTCAGTATGAATAATAAAAAGACAAGGGTGCTTTTTGTGTCCTTCCATCATCCATGACAACACAATAATATAACTAAGATTTATTACTTAGACAATTTAACTAAATGGGAATGGAATAATGTGCAACCAAAGTTAATGGTTTGGGAATAAATTCATTTTTTTTATTTTATACAAAGGTGAATGTTTAGTCTTAAGTTTTCAACTCCATAAATAATTATCATTAAACTAAAATATAATGACATATTCCGATCTGCTTAACTTTATTTATCTGGTATATTAAGTCTTTAAGAATTTGGAATGATTTCGGACTCAAGAAAAGGTTTTGCAAATGTTGTGCAAACACTTATATTTAGCATATAAAAACAAAAAAATGAATCTACAACAAATTTTAACAAGACTATAATTTATTATTATCACAAAAAAAAATATATGAACATTTATTCAATAATCCCATAGTAATACAAAAATATAAAATATAACTGACATTAATCTGTATACTCTTTTGGTTATGGACTAGAGATTACTACTTCTCCTGTATGCAATCATATGGATTGATTAACTAAAAGTACATTTCATTACCAAGACATTGTTTATTACATTTTGGTAACCTTGTAGAAGCTTTTATTCAAAATTATTGACTAACTATTTTTTTTTTTTTTAAATGATTAATCCCATCATATGCAATACGCAAAATATTAAATTTATTTCTATTACATTTACTTTATTTATGGTCTTTAATGGGATAACCTATTCTAATTCTAGGCCAGCTATCAGAAGTTACACTTACCATCTTACATTTAACTTAATGCTAACTTAAGTTATGATACAAATTTTATTCATACGTATAATTTTAAAATATGAGTATTATTTAATTACTAACCCGAATTAAATATTGCATTTGAATATTCCTTCAGTAAATAAGCGTTTTAAATTATGCAATTTTAATTACTTTCTCCATTGATTTACTTGTCAAATACTAGCAATATTTAGCAGCACAATACAGATATTGATCTTAGTTACTAACGCACTATTTATACTAAAATGGATCTTGAGGAACTAACACCTCCAATATAACCTTTATCTTGCCCGAACTTTCAAAATTAAGCACAATAATCAACACCTTCCATGGTGGAGCTATCTTTATTTTCACATGAGGAATATGGAATAACCACGAAGGTCTGTAAAGTAATCTACTACATTAAAATATTTTGGTGGTTTCTTGCCTCTTACTTGGGCATACAATGAACACACACCAAATACAATCCTCTCCTGGGATTTAAACAAATGAAGCATACTAAATGCTAGATAAATTCTTGATCGTCCTATCTATGAGAATCGATCACTTGGGCTATAAACATACCTGAACATTATATTTAAAATCTTCCTCTCATGGAAAACAAAGCTTTTGGGGAGATCATTTTTCATCCCACAAAATAAATACATTATAATTATTACCTATGCGAATATTAAGCATATACCAATGCTATATCTGGGCAGGATAAGTAAATACACTGATTATAATAAACTTATGTTACCAGGTATACTTTGATCAACATCTGAAATCAATGGACATCATAGAATAAAAGTATAATAATTTTAATTTTAATAAAGGAACATTCAAAATAGTTGGTAGCATACTTTCTTAAACTACATAAAGTGGATGTGTTATTTAAGAATAATTAGGAATAAATTCATCAATTAATACAGTATAAATTCGTTTCAAAACATTAACAAGAAATATTTTGCTATAGCATTTTTTTTTTTTTTTAGTTACTTCTGATAATTTTCAATATTTATTTCACCCCTTAAATATCTAAATATTTTTCTTTTACGTATCTAACATACAAAATTTCTACCTACAATTGTATGTAATAATTAAAACATATTTTATAGATTTTTTTTTTCTTTCGTGTTAAATATCAGCTTAACCTATAATAATTATATTAAACCATACCTTTGTTATTACAAGGCTATTAAATATCACTTGACCATACAGACTTTAATCTATGTGATATATAAAAAAAAATACATATCATTTATAACTTAGTTTTAAACAAACATTAATTAACAAGTGCATACTCTCTCATTAGAAAATGTTTTCTGTTGAGCAATTCGTCCAGGTGAAGAGCTTTATCCAGTCGTATTTCACGAAGCAAGTTTAAAAACAATAAACGCATGGTATTATTTCCTTTAAATAAAAGTTTTCTCTTATTTTGTGCGTTTAATAAATTAGGTAAAGAAACATATAGCAGAATTGAAGATTAATTCTTATTTGAATTAAACTACTACAATTTTGGGATCCAAGAAAACAAAATATACATATTCTAACATAACGAACAGTTGACGATAAATGATAAACATACACAATATTTTTTTTTATATTGACGATGCGTATACTTATTAGCTAGCTTACTTATGGACGAAAATGCGCAATTTTCCGAGAGATTATTATGATAATAACTGCAGTCAATTTACGTGTACATGAAGTTTTAATAATTCCAACTGATGTATAATATAATATATCATTTATTTTTATCATTAAGTCACTAAGATATTTGGTTTTGTTCATACTTTAGGAATTATAAATTTTTTTAATGGTAACTTCTCCGTAAGAATGCCCCTATATAACTTTTCCTATATTTACTCTGAGAAAGTTTATATTTTTTATATATATATATATTTTTAAAAATATACAGGTGCATAATTTAATCTTATTTATCATTATTATTTCCAGACAATTCTTGGTGAATAAAACATATTTTAACGTATGTAACTACATTACTTGTAAAGGCAGACAATATTGAGAAAGAGCGCGAAAATGTTTCTAGTTGATTTTCCTTGGTTTCAAAATATTTCTTTCAATTATTATTTTTTTTTTCTTTCTATACCAAGAAAATATCAATAAAGGACATAAAGTTAATAAATAATTATTTCTCACTTGGAAATCATTTATCTTCCTTAATTTAGACATAATAACACTTTTCGTGATTCCCTTAGTTAATTCTGTCATTTTTAACTTTAGCATGAGACAATAAATTTTTAAGTATAAAAGGTCTTTAAATAGGTAGATGGCAAAGAAAATCAGGATATCTTATCAAAAAATTTTAGCCACACATTATATTATTAAAATTTTACTTTGATTACATTTATTTCTGCAAAATAAAATGAAAAAATTGAGTTACCAAATTTCAGCACTGTTCCTTCCTTGAAAACTAAAAGCAGACTATCTATTTTTTTTTTTTTTAAAAAAAAAATGATCTTGATTATGAAATTGGTTGTTTTCGTTTTATTGTTGTTTTTTTTTTTTTTTTTACTAATCATTTGATTATAACATAAACAAAAGAAAGGAAAAACCTATTACAATCATATAGTTTTAGTATTATTTACCTGGATTACAAAGTAATTTGACAATATAAAAAAAAATAATAATAAATACATAAAATTAATAATCAGTGATGTATAATTCTTTAAACATTATTTTTTCTTTTTTTTTTCTACAAAAAGAAATTACCAGAAGTTATTGTGCTTTATGATAAGACACTCATCCACTCCCCCCTCTACCCATCCAAAATCAATTACTGTTTAGCTTTTATACCATATTAATTTGCTCTAATTATTAATATCTCAATTAAAATATTCATGTTCTCTCTTCAAAAAATGACATTGAGTTATTAAATCTATTAGTTATTCACCCAAAACATGCCAAAGTGAGTGAATAGCATACTTTATTAATCAATTATTACTATTGTTATTTTATCTTTTTATTTCTTTAAAGAATAGCATTGTTTTCCTGCAGAAATAATGCCAAGTAAACCAAGTGTCAATAACACTAGGTTACAATATATATATATATATATATATATATATATATATATATATATATATATGGAAGATGATGGTTTGGACCAACTGATGAGTGCTGGTTCAGCATAAAATGCAGATATTGAAGATCGTTTATCTTTTTCACATGTATGTGGTCACGCATATTTGTTATATTGGATAGAATGGATTACTGCAAGGAAATCTGGGTTCAAATCTTCTTTTAATTACACTTAGGTTAAGTGTATACACTATATTTGTATTTTAATATTAAATACAAACATGGAAACTTATATACAGAATATATATATGACTTTATATACAATACTTCACCTCTACTAGAGGTAACTAATTATATAAGTTTATTTATAAGCATAAAGCTAATGTTTGGAAAAAAACTAGTAATTTCCCTATTGAGATCCTGACGCTCCTCAATTTCTGGAGGCTTTCTTCATGTGCAGGTATGGTAATGATGATCACTAACAGTTACCTGTTCCATGGTTGTTCTTGCCTCACTGTGTAATATTAAGAACTTTGATAATTGTTTGCCTTGCATTGTCGGAGTTCCTTCAAAAACAGGTCTCTCTCTATATAATAAAATCTCTGATATTACTAGGTATTAGGACTTAGTGACATACTTTTTTAATTGGTCAAGTTATGCCATTCACTGTTTACTTCCTTTTATTAATGTTTTATTGTTTAGCCTTATTGCAACTCGGATCCAATTTAGATGAAATTTTAATAAGGGTAAGTCCCTTATTAAAGATTAACTTCTGCCCAGTTATAATAATTAAGGCGTATGTGGCCACCTGTTATTAATATCATAACACCATATTGGTATTTCAGCCTAATCACATCTAACCTTGTCAAATTTTAGAATTATTCAAGTGCTTATTATAGAGATACTAAAAATTGAAGTGTTTTCAGTTCAAATCAAAATTAGATTTAAATAATTGATTTTTAGTCTGTATAGAATGAGATCAAGATAATATTCTCTCTAATACAAATCTAAAAATGTGTTAGAGATGGCATTAATAACGAATGATTAACTGAATTTAAAAGTAATAATCTTTTGATCAATATCTCTTATGATATTATGTATGACAGTTGAACTGTAATTATTGAATTTATTGCCATAGCCTGGTCTTTTAATGACTTTGACAGTTTTGTGATTCTCTTCTATTATTACTATGGTTGATATTGTAAGTGCTGTTTATGAATAAAAATAGTTTACTAACATGTTCGCTTTTTTATCACTGACGTAATGGTTATGTATTTCATGTAAGAGATTTTATAAACTTAAAAAACATCACTTTAATGGCAATATATATATATTACAAATAAAATGTCGATTAATTAAAAACTATTGTAATAACAACAAAAATAATAAATATAATGATAATTATTATATAAGTCTTTCAATCTGAGGATTGCGAGACAATATCTAATAGTTAATTGCTGTTATATTTATTATTTTTATTGTTATTACAATGAAAATTAAAGGATTATATCTATGTAAAAAAACTATTCATTACTAATTGTTAGTAATCAATAAAATATTTTTAAATGCATGTAATGAAAAATATATATTACAAATAATATTTACAATGTAAAATTAAAAAATAAATATAATATAAAAATCTTTAACATTTTATTACAAACAAATACATAAAACATGGCATTTCCAATTATATATATATATATAAACAAATAAATAAAGTTTTAATGGAGAAGATATAAGTTAATTAATATTAATAATAGGCTTAACGTTTTCGAGGATCCATGCCTCATAATCATAGCCATAATAAAATACATATAAGAAAAGGTATGCAAAAATATTTAAATTAGCAATGTATTATGCTGTCCATTTCTTGGAAATCTTGAAGCATGTATCCTTTCTATTAATAGCATGAATATTTCTGTGAATGTAGAATGCTTCTTTGATTTTTCTCCTGTGAAATTATTTAAATAACACATAAAAATGCTATCTGTAATGTGTTATTTATTAATTCCCCCTATCAAAATTCACAAAAATTTATGATTGTGTTTAAAGCAATGTTTGATAAAAAAACTGATTAAACATCTTACAGGACACGTATTTCTGGCAGTTAAACTTGATATCATCAGCTGCTTGGAAGATTAGTTAAAATAACATCAAGCATAAGATCTGAAATAGTGTGTTTAATACGATCTCAGATGGTCTCTTGAGCAGGTATTATATTAGGTTTAATGAAAAGAAGCATGCTCTTACAAGAGATTTAGATGATTTTTCATCAAAAATAATCATATATAGGATCAATAAATTTCTATAAATTCCTCCAGAGAATGTAGGTTGTAAATAATGAATGCTGATATATATATATATATATATATTGTAACAGGAATATATATATATATATATATATATTGTAACAGGAACTGGGTTCAAACCCTGTTACAAAAGGAACAAAAATGTAGTTTGTAGATATTTTTTATTTATTTATATATTATTAGTATTATATAATTATTTGCAAAAGTCACACAGATCAAGCGCATGTGTATTTGCTGGAACAAGGGGTGTGGGCATATTTTGTGAGTGGCTTACATATATGTAGGTAAATGTTATTGTTGAGAACAAGAAAGTAAAAATTTAGAAGATTTTAAAGCAGGTAAAAGAAAAGTTTCTTTTGTGAGTATAAACTTCCTGAATTAATTGGCCAAACAGATCTCATTGTTCAATAAAAAGAAAGAAAAATAAAGAAAGCAAAATCCAACTGCTTGAATGGATATATTTTTTTTTGTGTGTGTTTGTTTTAATTAAATGGATTTTTCAGAAATAATTTTGATTAAGAAAAATGAACATGGAATGCCATTAGTTATTGAACTATTTTCGATCTCTTTTGTTTGGTTAAAGTTGACAAAAGGATTTGTAATTAAAAGTTCAGGAATTAAAAAAAAAGAATTAGATAAGTAAAAGTCAAGATCGCTAAATGGTTTTCCTTTTGTTAACATTTTTATAAGAAAATCTATTTTTGAAACAAAGGAATACCAGCGATAATGAGAAAGGCAACTGGGATTGATTAATTAATTTGAAAAATGGACAGTTGAGCTCTGCTAGTCTGACATGTAAGAAGTGCAGATATTCTAAGTTTTTATTGAATAAAATTTATTAGGAGAAGCTGTTACATTAGCTGAACTACATATATAAGTGACCTCATGGATCGCATGGGGTAAAATCACCATTGTGCCTGGTCGGTGTTCGGATTCCAGCCATTTTACATATGCCATGTAAAAATATACCACAGTTAACATCTCCAATTGCCCTTCATAACTGAAGCTATTTGAATCCAGTGTAGATAATCAGCCATTCTGGAATTAAGCCAAAAAAAAGAAGGAACAGTAGATTGAAGATGCCACTTTAGAGGGACTAAAGGAATGAAATGTTAAGTGGAAGTGATGGATGCCATATTTGCCTAGGCAGGATCCCCGGAATCGTTTTGCGAGTGCACTCGGAAACACATATGCAAGTTATTCAAATTATATTATACCGGTAAATATACACTTATTATGCCATTTTAAATTTTTTTTAAAAGCTAATCCAACCTAATTGCGAGAATATTTTGTAATATACCTGTATTATTAAATTGTTTTCTTTTGTTGTTTTCTCCTTAATAATAATTCATTAAGAATATTTATTATATGTATATGTGTGCCATTTATTGATTATGTTTTTGGAATAAGTATTAGTAGATCTGTAGTTAAATTATTGATTTAGTGTGATACACGTTAGAGAATTTAATATTTCCAAAATCTTATACATGTGCGTGCTGGTGTGAATTTAATGATAATTTAAAGCGAGAGAGATTAGACAGAAAGGTATATGAGGATTGAAAAAGGTTTAATTTAAACTTTAATGGGAATAAAAGAAAGTAGAAAGCTATAGAAAGAATTGATTTGAAACTTTGTTCCCCTTCATTTCTTCTTCAGCGCAAGGCGCTACCACACCCTGAGCATTAAGGCGGGCAACTCATTAAACAGCTGAATCAAATAAATTTTGATAGACCCTATGATTCTTGTTGAATAATGAGATTGGCGCTTGGCAATGAACAAAAAAAATATACACATTGTCCATAAACGTAGAGGTCTAATTAAAAGTTAAGTTAAAGCTGGGAGGGTTCAATTTCATTACCTAATATGTGTGTGTTCTGTTTTTGGTTGCTTCACTTACCCCTTTGAATGACCCAAAGTTTGGGAAAACTTTGCATAAGGGGTAAATGACTCGATTTTTATGGGAAAACTTCGTATGGGAAGGGCCATCAGTAATACATGCATCACTGTAGAAATTCACCCTCAGAAAGAAAGAATAACAGTAGAAAAGTGGGTTTGATAAAGATAAAGGTTTGAATTCAACCGAATTAAAATTTTAAATAAAAACGTAAACGTACACTGACAATGGTGGAAAATCCTTTCAATATATATATGTAATAATATTATAATTCGATGTCTGTATTTCTTCAAATCAATTTACATAATCTTACAATTGAATATTTATAAATACAATAATTAGATATATGTAAAGTATAACTTTAAAATTTTTCTCCACTTAGAGGAGCTTTCGACTATCCTCATAGACTTTGTCAACTAACACTATGAAAGGCTAACCTTCCCACAATTCCTTGATCTTAACGTTTGCTGCCTGTCTGTTAATTAAGTCTTGATAAAAAATTTAAAGTTATATTTTACACATATCTAATTACTGTATTTATAAATATTCAATTATAAGATTACACACACACACACACACACATATATATATATATTGTAGCCTCCAATAGTAAAGAGAAATAATGAATAACAAAACTAAAATTTTAAAATAGAATCAAATTTAAAGAAGCACTGAGACTCCAATAATAATAATAAATATAGAATATCAAAACAGGCTGAGCTCAGCTTGAACATGAACAAATCCAAAGGAGTAAGACTCATCTAGCATGAACATGAGTCTAAAGGAAAGGTCATTAAGCAACACCCACTACCAATTTTAACATTTATATCCTCATACTACACTATATCAACCTAAACCATCAACAAATAACAATAGTAAATATATTATTAGAAACTGACTTATCTAGCATGAGCATAAGTAAACATAAATAGAGAACACAAAGGTACACTACCAATTACTACATTACCTTATATCAGCCCTTTATCTCTCATGGATTGTAAGTTATAATTACAAGACAGAATATTAGAAACAAGTTTGGCTAACATATATGAGAAAATTTCAAGGGAGAAATCATGAAGTGTACATGAAGATAATAACCTCCAATATTAAATATCGATTAAATAAAGTTTAAGATCTAAAGCAAAAATATACAAGATAAATTTAGTTTGCAACACCAATAAATAGTTAATAATCAGGTCTATGAAATGAATATGGAATTCGAATTATGATTTGGATGATAAATGAATAAAGATGTAGACAACTGAATGAATGATGAAGGACAAATACAAATTAACTAGTGAAATTAATGACTTAAGAATGAGGAGAAGAAAAAGAGAAATGTGTTAGAGTGATGAATAATTAAGGTGATGATAGAATAGAGATCAATGAAGGATAAATCAATTATGATAATGACTTAAGATGAAATGATAATGTAATAAAAGAAAGCAAAATATGGATGAGATATGATAACAATGTTGATGATGAAGAATGAGATCTTGAAATATAAAACTAACAATGTGCCAAACAACTGCAAGACAATAATGATATAAAAGCAAGGGTTTTAAGCTTCATTGTAACAAAATATTTAACCACTAAATTAAAATACATTATAAGTCTTTTCTTCCATAGCGTAAGCTTGTGGTTAAAACACCTGTAGAGGTCCCTACTATCGCATTTTATACGCATATTATCGAAGTTATAGCCTCAGTAAATGTTATAAGTCTTAAACTAGAAAAAAAACTTACATCTTAAAATTTCTACTAAATCAATTAAATAAATAAACGTAAGAGATTAAGGCAAAGCATAATAAATAACTTCAGAAATGAAAACTAACAATAAAGTTAAAGTTGAGACTGGTAATTAATAACTTACTTTTCTCATGGTTCAAATAATGTAAATATTACTATTTTAAAACGTATATTTGGGTCAGTGAGAGGGATTTTGTCATTACCCAAATATAACAAGCAAAAACAGCTCAGAAAACAAGATGAAATTAATAAAGAACATTTGGCAATTCCAATACTAACAATAATATGAAGTTTAAATTTTATAAAGTATTAATGACTTCTTAATAAAGTAATTACAATAATTTACAAACCATCTTTTATTTAATAACCATGGGCAATGTGATGAAGATCAGTGAATGATGTATCTAATGATTTAGATAAACGGGTGTTTCCAAAAACTAAATATTTCATCTTTAAAATATTAATTAAAAATAATACATATGTTTAAGTTCAACAGTGTGTTGATCATAAAGCTTTACATACTCTAAATCTAGAGCTTAATAATTTTTTTTGTAATATGCTAATGCATATTAACTGACTTATGATGATTTTTACAACAATAACAAAAATAATATATTGATAGCAATAACAATATCAATAGTGATGAGCAGTAAGACCACAGACAACTAAATATATTTTCAAACAAGATTTACTTTCATTATTTACATGTTTTGTGGATATACTAATAACAATAAAGAAAACTTACATCATCTTGGACAAATGTGACAGAAATTTACATAAAACGAGATTTTATTACATTTTATGATTAAGGAAAGATCTCTTAGGATCTATTTAATTCTTTGATAAATTATTATCTTTTAATTTATTATTACTCAAACTTATTACTCACATGAGTTTATTGGACCTACTATGCATTTTATATTTTCAATTATTTTTTAATTTGTTACTACTTAAATTTATTACTCATGTTGAGTTTATTTAGCATACTATACATTTCATATTTCACCTATCCATTAATAGCATGCTTCTAAGAACTTATCTATTTTAAATAAACACAGAAAATATATATTTCCGAATCTCTATTCAATGGGTAATAAACTACCAATATTATCACACAGGATGACATAATAAATATACTTAGAATATAATACTAGAAAATATCGACTTGTTTCTTAAATCCATCTATTTAGGCTGTTAAATAGTCACTATTACTTTAAGAGTCAAGACTATCATTTTTCTACCCTTTAATTATTAGTTTTACCTTGTAGGACTCTTTTAAAATTAAAGAAAAGTATTACATAGACTTTATAACCTTAAGAAAGAATATCAGTATTTTAATAAATTGAGTTTAAATAATAAACAACATAACTTAATGCTATACATGGGATCATCTTAAATAGATAGGCATTAAGTAATACTCTACTACAGAAAATAACTTTTAACTAATATTATCTTTTATCATTGTTTTGCTTAGTGCTAGGTACAATCTACATTTTTATAGACTAGATTTCAGAAACAATTTTGCTGTTATTGATACCACACCATTAGAACTTAGGAATGTGAACATAATAAAACATATAGTATATCCAAAGATATAATGGAGTTGATCTAAGGCAAAGAGAGAACAACAACCTAGACCACGGTGATCTTGTGACTGTATATGGTCTGTAATCCCAGTGTCGATTTTGGAGCACCTTTAGGGATATAAAAGAAAGAAGTGATCAATCCCTTGTTTAACAACTGTACCAACACAAGGTTTAAAATATCAGTATCATTTCTGGATCACCTTTAGGATATGGGAAAAATAAAGGGGTGGTTAGTTCCTTATTTAATAACTAAATCAATATACTACAAAGGTATGGCCTTAATTTGCTCAAAGTTTGATGGGCATCATTCACAATTCCCCCCATGATGGTCATTTATATCATCACTTAGGGAAAAGAGAATAAGTTCACCTGATGTGATGCAACATGGATCTACCACATATTTCAAAATATTATATACTTACCATTATAATTATTCAACATGATAATAAATGAATCTAATACTAATATTACCACAAACATATAAAGTCACTAGCAAAATGTAATATATTACTATTTGAGCCATAAAATTTATAACTATCATTATCAATTTGAGAATGTCTCATAATTATAACTATCATTAGCTATTAATTAGTTAAGTATTATGTATAAAGAATAACATATTTAAAGCATCTAAATTAAACAAAGTTATATACTACCCATTTATTATTATTATTCAACAATTGTACCCTTTATCATAGTAAGAAAAATATCAAGAATAAACTGTAATAGTTTCTTACCTTTGTTCATATTTTAAAAAATGAATGAAATTCACAACAAATAAGACTACTTCACCTTTTTTTTATATATTTAATCAAATTTACACATATCACATATTTTATTTTTTTACACAAACCGGACTATACCTGCAATAATAATGCATACAGTATTATAAGGCAAATCACACATAATATTTATGATAATAACGATTATGATGTAAACAGCTTGTTTTACCTTCCTTCTTGTGAAGCTAAAAAAACGAAATCTTGATTGCAACCTTTTAAAAAAATCTATAGCATTATGTGATTGCTAAATATTCTTTCCTATGTGGAGTATATTTTATACACCTGGGTCTCATTTTATGCAGTAGATAGGTTCCACAGAAAACCCACATTAAAAAAAAATCACACAAAAATAAACTTAACTTACCTTGAAAAATGGGGGATAGGTTCTGTAATTTTCAGAATTCACATAAAAGCAACAAGAAAAAATTATTTTAAAATTCGCATTAAAAAAATAAGCAAATAAAGTATGACTAATAAAAATTTCAAATATTTGAAAAAAATTAATATAAGACAAACTTTTTTTACTTTTTTTTATTAACTACAGTATTTAATTTTACATTTTTCATACATGTTTTAATCATTACCACTAGCGTACGTTTGTAAACCGGTAAGAAATGAGATTGGATGTGATGTGATGTATTGTGGCTTCTCCTTAAATGAAGTCAAGAATCTCTCAGCAATTATGCGCAGAAAAATCTGTTAACCACTTTATTTTTATTCATGATGTGATGTACAACTAGTGCCACTTTTAGTTTTGTGCTGCGTTAATGGTTTTCTGTTTCTATATTAAAAAATGAGATCGTAATCAAAACAAAAAGATTATACATTATCATTAGAAAGATTATTTTCAGTTTATAAAATCATGGTTTTTTTATTTTAAAAATCTAAAAGATTATTTATTTCTGTTATAAGAAACAAAATATGGTTTAAAAGTTTAAATTTTTCGAATATTTATTTCGAGATTTTTATATGTAAGTATAAATCTATTATTATTATTTACTCATTAGTATAAATAGATTATTTACGTAGAAGCTAAAATTCTAAATACAGCTTCAAGCCATATTCTCATTAGCTGCTAATATACCGTTATACTTGTGAAAAAAAAGTATTTCAAGTCAAAATAAGTTATTAATAATTTAAATTTCTTAATATCTAATAAATATAATGAAATATGAAAGATATTAAGAAGAAACATGAATCACATAACTTCAAAATCGCATTAAAATAATCAGCATAAAATGAGACCCAGGTGTATATTTTTAGCAATTTAAACTATACTTCTAGTATATTGCTGGTTCTATAAACAATTGTAGTTTCATCCATTAACTTCAGCATTTTTTATTCTGGGAATTAAAAAGAAGTTGAAGGCAAAGATTGACTAATGGCAATATTTAATAATCAACACATCAGAAATCCAATCCACAATATGATTAGCATAAAAATTACAATATAAAAATCTAAGTTGACATTTGATTTACTTTGGATGAGATTCCACAACTCAGTTTAATAAACATATCAATTCTGCTTATAAGTGAAAGATGCAAGATGGGGTATTCATCTTTGCCTTAACGTGAGTTTTAAGACAATGCTGAGAATATCTCATATTAAAAGTCTTAATAAATATTTTACAAACTATATAATTTAGTATCTTCATTCATATTGTTTTATTAAGTAGGTATAAGTTATTGCTGTACTTTGTTTAATCACAATATAACATTTTTCTTTTTTTAAAAAACTTATTTTCTTCACATAATGAAATTAATATAGCATAATAGAATTGCAATAGTTTTTTTTTCTCATGTGTCATAGCATCAGCTGGGAAGCGAACCCGCTAACCAACTGCTTGTAAAGCAGCTGTCGCTGTACTCTCAACCACCAATGCTTGATTAGAAATTGCAATAGTTGTAGTTAACTTAAATCTATTTCACATTAGTTTATACATGTTGCAAGTGCCTTATAAAGTCTAAAACAGCAATAAAAGAGATTAAAGATCTCATATTATGGTTCTGCTGATTTCAAAATTCATTCCGAATGAAAGTACAAAATAATTTTCTTTTCTTTCCGTTGGCTATCCTAAGTAAGTCATAATTAAATTTATAATGCACACAGTAAATATAATAATTAAAATAGTTATAAAATAAAAGTGAAATTTTAAGATTATGAACTTCTACTATTTTGGTGCTTTTTCTTGAAATATGTCTACCAGTTTTACACGTGAACTCGTTACAACTATCGATTGACAGCAGTGGTGTTTTCATGTATGAAGGCCAAATGAAGTTTCTATTCCATTAGTTGTGAATTAAAATACAATTCAATTCCATTTTTAATTCAATTCAAATACAATTTTACTTTTTAATAATTTTCAGTTATGCCATTTTCAGATGTTGTTATCATTTTTGCATTTAATTCCCCTTATTCTTCCTTTGTTCTCCCTATCTTCCAGTTGTTCTATGTTAGCCTATTTATAAACTTTCATCAGAGAGAATTATTATACAAATTAATGGACCAATGAAATTATTGTATGTGCATACATCAACATATAATTAATATTTTTTTCATTTATAAACATAAGTGATAATTAATTAGGCTGTTCAAACTATTTTAAATTGCAATAAAACATGCTTGAAAATTAATGATAAAGATTAATTTAGAAAAACTAAAATTTTGAGTCTTTTTGACTATTATTTAATGATAATAAAATACAAATATTTCTATACTTTTAATTTAATAATGACATTAATAAATTATTATTTTGATATTATTGAACATTAGTCCATCTGACGGACTGCCTATAAAAGTCTCATACACAATCTGGCAGAGGGTCTGGCATATCTCTTAAACAGCTTAATTCTTATTTATTGACAAAATTTAGTTATTTTATAATATAATTTATCAATTATGATAACACATCACTGATATAATACACTTATTTAATGTTGAATAGTTATTATTTAATTATTACAAATTAAAATTAAAAATTTGATATAATTGACCACTTAAATAGGGCTTGATAAACATCGAGCCCAACCATAATGTTACAATATATATGTATAGACAAGTATCAATGTTTTCATAAATAACAATTTTAATTAATTTGATTTTTTGCATATAATCATATAAAGACTTTCAAAACAAAACAAAGTTTGTTTACTTTGTCAACAGGTATTTTACAGTAAGAAATAAATATATTAAATATTCCTTATCCACTGTATTTTCTTAGACTTCTATATCTAATATTGTAACAATTAGATAATTATAATAAGCGTAAAGAGAAACTTATAATAACTCTTTTTTATTGCATTGCCAAATGTATATAATATAATATTAAATCATTTATGCACTTTACCACTGTTTCACAATGGTTTAGTTACCACTCTCTTTGACAGTTTCAATCGACCCAGCAATCTTCTCCAGAACTTTCTTTTATATCTCTAAACCTCAACTATTCAACTGTAATTTTTCAAAATTTGAATTTAGCAGTAGAGGTCTGGAGATATAAATGAAAGTTCTGAAGAAGACTGCTGGAGCAATCGAAACTGTCAAAGAAGATGGTAATTCAAAGCATTGTGAGACAGTGATAAAGTGCCTAAATAATTTAATATTATATTAAAAGCTTATAATACAGTATATGTTTTAATTTTATTAATTCATATTATTCCCTATATATGTAATCAAATTAATATTCTGATCATTGAATTTTAAATCAAAAATATTACACACTAGTGTTGTTTCTTTATTACTTATAAAATCTATTCACAAGATTTAATTGACTGCACTTTAACAAGAATCCACAAACAATTTTTTTTGGATAGCAGGTATAATATTTACAAGATAAGAGCGACTTTAAATTGCAAAAATTCATTATATTATCATAAAATGGTGGCACTATATTACTTATAATATGCTTAAACGTATATAGGTGAAGTTAAAAAAAAATTCCACAAATAACAATGTTTAGCTTAGCGCTTTCAGAATATATTTAATCCATATTCATAGCCATTATTATGTGTAAACATAATAAATGCAAATTTATGCAAATCCTTATTCTGTCCATTTTTTCAATATTGTAAAGCAGGCGTCCCTTCGATTGATGGCGTTTGGATCGTTTGCGATGAAATACACGTCTTTTCTTTTTCTTTTGGTGCCATTTCTTTCTTTGCAACATAAATGCTATTATTTCTACTTCCAAAGTTAATTTTTTTGTTTCAAATATATTTTCAATTAATATTTTTAATAATAAATATAAAATAGCTTTACTTGTGTAATTACTAATGTTCTTAAGTCATTGAAAATCCTCATAATTATTTTAAAAATAATTTAAACATAGAAATATTTTTTCATTTTAAGATATTTTTATTATTGGTAAATTATTTACTTTATTTCTATTGAGTTTAAAAATATTTTAAACAATAATTATGCTAAAAATATATTTATTTTGCTACAAACTCTTTTTAACCTGTTGTTACATTAAAAAAGTGTTATGCATGACCTAAAAATCAATCTAATTGCATTTTGATGTTTTAGATAGCTTCATAATTCTAGGGCAGTGTGCAATTTGTTTATATTGAATGTTTCTTGTATATGTAAATAGAGGGATTTAAATTTAGGATTTTTGAGTCTATTCATCCTCCATCCCATCTCAAGCAACTGATACACATAACCACACACATGCAAAAAAGATACATGATTCTCAATATATGTATTTCATGCAGAACCAGCACCCATCAGTTGGGAGATTATGATCTGGCCCAAGTGATGAGTGCAGGTTCTGCATGAAATACATACATATTAGGGATCATGTACTTTTTGCATGCATGTAGTCATGTGTATTGGGTGATTGAGATGAAATGGAGAATGACTAGACTGAAAAAACCTGAGTTTAAATCCCTCTAATTACTTAAGTTTCATAAATTAATCTAACCAATAATGTACTGTTATATAATAAGCAAAGAAACCAGTTCAGAAATATGCAGAACAATGTGATCATTAGAACATAATTTTGCAATATATGCATATTTGAAATTGCATAATCAGATGTATTTCTCCAAACAGAAATACAATAAATAACACCAACTATATAACAATTTATTTAAATAATATTTTTTTAGAAGAAATGAACATGTATGTAAAAAAGGAAACAATGATTCTGTTGGCAGAAACAAATAATACAATAGTCACATGATCAGATCATGATTGAATTTTTATCTAGCCAGTCTGCCAATTATCAAACTCTATTCATGTATTATAATTTGTCATGTCAAGACTAATCAATATAAATCATTTGCAGTATAATTACAATGTAAAAAGAAATCCATTGGATGTCCAAACGCAAATACTGAGCCAAATGTCAAGAAAAAAACACAAATTACATATTTAAATGTAATAAATAGATATTTAAACCAGTCACTTATGTGTTTTAATATCATTAATAAATTATTAATAACAGCAGGATATTATAAAAAATGAAAAGATATTATTTATAAAAATAATAAACCATAGAGGATCCAAAACAAACCTCTGAGAAATTCTAACATTAATCATAGCAGGACAAAGTTCTATTTATTATTGAAATTGTATTATATATATATATATATAAAGCTTTTGATCAAAAATAAATGATTTCCTTATGGAAGTCCATAATAGTAACCTCTTTCAACATTATTTTATGATCCACTTTATCAAAGGCTTTAGAAATATCAGTGCACAATGTTAAAGTATTTATTAAATCAAATTTTATTTAAAAAAAAAAAAAACAACACAATTTTTCAAAAATTAACTGCAATTTGAATAGGAGTTTTCCCATACTGTTTTATTGAAAGAGCTTGTATTTAAAAATAAAATAAAATAATTATATTACTATATGCTTTTTTATATCTGAGATTGCAGTATAGATTATTTTAACTTAATAAAATAAAAATTACTTTTGAAGATGAACTTCATTGAAGATAAACATAAATCACACATTCAAACTTGGAAGGAATATGCCAGCCAGACACACTGCCCTAATAATAAAAAGCATATAATTTATTTAAAAAAAATATTTGGACACCCTCTGACTATCCAAATTAGCACCAGAGCTGCTCTATTTATCAAATAACAGTGCCAATACCCAATTAATAACCAAGAATTAGATAGTTAGCTAGGTTGTCTATAGCTGTCTAATGGAAACAAAATTTTAATCTTATCTGTGATTTGAAAATAATTACATGGTTCAACTGGCATGGATATGCATTCTCAGTTATAATCATAGCATGAGGCACAATAAGTAGATAAATTTATAATAAATAAATAACAAGTACAGTATATATTATTTGCACATAAAACCTTACTTTATTTTAAAATCACTTGCTTATTATCATTCTTTAAATATAGATATTTAGTGAGATAAATAAATGGAAGAATTTATTTCATTTAAATAATAAGTTAATCGAATAGGAGTGTGGGCAAGAAAAGATTAATTTTTGATTGAAATCTTAAAAAAGTATTAATTTTTTGGTACTTGTGTATTTATTAGTATGGCAAAGCTGAAAGTGGATTTTTGTGCAATTATACCATTTCAGGGATCGTACCCCCCCCCCCATTTTATATTAAGGAATATGTGTTAGTTAAGTTTTAAAAAGTGTATAAATCTGTCATAAATTCCTTTCAGAATGGTTATTTCAACGTTTTTTTATTTCCATTTGTTACATTTTTATAATAATAACCTCTGTTAATAAATTGCCTTTCTTTAAAATAATACTAATAAAAAAACAATAGCAGATATATTAAATATCATGCTTCTTTTCAGCCATTTTGTTTTAGACATTTACTATATGCCCCTGAAACTATATAATTGAACAAAAACACATCTGAGCTTGCCATACTGGTAAATATAACAGAATCATTTTTTTACAGCATTCAGTCTTTTAATAAAAGAAAATAAACAATATACCACAATAGTAATGCCAACGTATAATATTAATAGTAACAGTATTAACAATGATATGTCTAACTTTCAGAAAGATTCCATTGAATTTGAATTTGAACTTTCTAATTATGTTTTAAATTATTGACAATCTTTGAAAATAGTGGAGCCTTGACTGAACGTTAAGAATTGCAACAAATATAGCTGTTACAAAAAAGTACAATTTAGTGTAAATTTTTTCTGAGACAAGACAATGTATGAAAAGAAGAATAGGTATAAAATTATTTTTAAATAATCCAATAATAAGCATTGTATATCTGGAATTCTGTAAAATAATACAAAAATGAGTTTATAATGACATAAGAAAATATAATGGTAAATATGAAAGAAGTGCTAAGGAAAGAATAAAATTTTCAAATGTATAAAACATTTTGCTATTGGAAGACAAGTTATTTAAGCAATAGTAAGATGGAGCTATTTCTAGAAATTCAGACAACATCATGAAATATATAAAAGAATTCTTATGATGTTATAAAGAATGAAAAAAATAAATGAGTACAGTTATTACATCTAAATTACTTAATACTTTAAGTGAAGAGAGGAAACATGCAACTAGTTTATGAAATAGTGAAAATATCCTAGAAATGACAGAATTATTGCTAATACCTTGAAAGAAATAGGTAAAGAAATAAAAAAAATATTGAAAAAATTAGATACCAAATATCTAAATAATAAAGATATACCAGGTGAGTGGGAAAATGTAGTAATAATATTGATATTTAAAAGTGGTGATAAAGAATATATTAGAAATTGTAACCCTGTCAATCTTTTGGCAGTTCTCCATAAAAAAATTACCAAGATAATCACAAGATTTGTAATAAGGTTCGGAATCAAATCAATTAAAAAAACAAGCTGGATTTAAAAGTAGTTTTAGCAAAATGTATCAGAGAGAAGTTACAGAAAGAACCAATGAATATTAGTTGCTAATATGACTTGTATTTGTGGATTATGGGAAGACATTTGATTCAAGTAGAATTTCCATGGTGATTAAAGCTTAGTATCATCAAAATGTAGATTCAGGATATTATCATCTTCGGAAGAATAATGATCAAAATGTAGCAGCATTTAATAAATCACATGGTAAAGAGGATTAATATTGAGAAAATTGGATAACAAAGTAATTCATATATCCAAAACTTTTTACAGTAATGGATTTAAATGGAAATCTAACAAAATGATAACAAATAGAGATTATTTAAATCATCCATATTTTTCAGATGTGATTGGTTTGCAAATAATACTTCAGATTTTATGGAATGTTGTAAGAATTATCACCTAAAGAAAAGAATACAGGATTAAAAGTAAATATAGAAAATGAATTAATATTCAATGGAATTTTTCAGAAAAATAAAATAAAGAATAATAATTATGAACTAGAAGAAATAAATAATTTGGCAAGATTATTAATAGAGATGGAAACATAATCATAGAATTAAACTTGTATAAAATCTTTTTGGCAGAAATAACAATATTAAAAGAACTATGTCACTGAAAAGAGTTTTTAATAGACAGGATCACTTCATTTAAGAGCAATACAAAGAGTTTAGATCACTCAATAAAATATTGGAGAAATATATGTTAGGAATAATCAGAAGATTAAAGAACAAATAAGTATTATTGATATTATTGAGACTGTAATGGAGCTTGGCTAGATGTATTGCCCAAAGAAGTGACAATAAATAGACAGCTAAAATCTTAAACTGAATACCAAAGACTGTAAAAGACTTAGAGACCACATGCAAGATGGTAGATTAAAATAAAAAAGTCTGTTGATATGATGGTGATAAGAAAGATTATAAATGAGGAAAATTAGATTAAACTTGGAGAGATCTTCATCTAGTGAACCAGCAATATAAATAAATAGTAATTTGTTAAGCATTATTATTCATCATAATGATAAATCAAGAAAAATAAAATTAGATAAGTTCTTTCAGGTATATTATTTTAATAGTGAATAAATATAAAATATTTAAGATATATTAAAATACAATCCTCACATATGCTTATACATAATATTTGTAATTCATGAGTGTTTTGGCATTTGGTAATATTTTAAAAGCTAGAAGTAAAATCTAAAAATCATTCAAAAGTCGCAATTTAGTTTTTTTTTTTTTTAGTTAATATAATTTATTTTAGATAAGTACAATAAAAGTTATTTGTGCATTTAGTATTATCTATTTAATTAAAAATAAAAGTTAAAATTAGAAGGAATAAAAAATACATACATATTGTTTATTTAGATAAACAAAAGAAATTATAAATGCAAGAGATTACAATCAGAAAAAAAACTTTTACTTGATAATTCAAGATGGCCAAAGTCATTCATAAAAAAAACTTTGGAAGGAAGAAGAAAAATAAATGTACAAGATTAAAAACTTGTATTCTGATAACAAGAAAAGATAAGATTATATGCGCAGAAATCTAAAACTGACCACAGTATAAAAGAAGCAAATAACTTGGAGCATTGTCTTGTCTTGTCTTTTCTTTTAGCTGGTCTTGGATGACAAAGTATCCAGGACCACCCCATGCTAAACTAAGTCTTCATGCAGAAATGAAAACTGGAAAGTTTGTGAACACCTTCTTTCATCATAAAGAGGTCACTCAAAAAAGATTCCAAGTCCAGCACTAAAATGGCCCAGGAACATAAAACTGTCAGCAGAAAAAACCAAAGTACATGAGCTCTTTCATTCCCCCCAAAAAATGCATGGTATAATGTACATAGACCCACATATCTTACTGGTAAGCTAGTTGAAATTCAATTCCTAATTTGTATCTAATTAAAAATGCTTGCAAACTAAACCTAAAGTATAATACAAAAAGTGAACATTAATTGTTGAACTGTTTTAATTATTTAACCTAACTATCCGGATGGACAATTGTATATTCTTTCCAATTTTATTAATTTACTATTTAAATATTTTAATTGAAGGAAATAAAATATTTAACCTTATGATCAATTTTTCATTGTGCATGCTTGATTTTAGTTATTTAGACTTTATTATTAAGTTTAGAAAATTGTAGAAATTACATTTGGAAATATGCTTGTTTAATAGTTAAGCCCTGGGTTAATGGATATTAAATTTCATTATTTACTGCGAATCTATTCGATGAATGTTAGTGAGTCTACAGACTCTGGTGCCCTCATAAATAAATTAAAACTAACTCCATCAGCAATTCAAGCTGCAAGAAATTATTAGGTCAGTTAATCAGGAAATATAACTATGTTCTTGAGATATCTAAACTCATATATATGAATGGGAGAGTCTTATTTTTATACTTTGATTAATTAGCACTTTATAGTGCACAATATAAGACCTAAACACAAATGTAAAACATTACAATATCAATGCTCATTATTATATATATATATATAAATTCTAATATTCTCATAGATAAATGATGAATTCATATTATTTCTGGGAGTTTCCATGTAATAAAAATATGACATTTAAATAGCTGACATTTCAGTACAATAACAAGTACTTTCTTCAGAGCTTCTTTCTCAAATCATAAGAATGTGTGCAGTGAGATTTAAAATTGTCATTTTTTCCTTTATTATTTTCTCATAATTTTCAAATTCTATTGGTTGAGAAGCTTTAAAAATATTTTATTTTCCAATAGCTTTTTCTAAATATTGTAAATTTTCTTTAATTCACACTTTTCATTTGTGCTCTTGGGCCTTTTAAAAATCTTTATAGCTTCCCTTAGCAATTTCTGGTCATATTGTTCAATTTTTGCCAGAATATGTGTTTTATTAAAATTGATGTCATGGCTATTTAATTTAATGAGTGAATAAATGGCCGATAAATTAGATTTTTCTCTAACTGCCAAAATGTGTTCATCCTTTCTTATGTTTATTCTACAATTGATCTGTCCAATGCATAAATGTAAACAAACTCCATATGAAATTTCACATTCCAATGTATGAATAAATGGCTGATGAATTAGATTTTTCTCTAACTGCCAAAATGTATTCCTCCTTTCTTATGTTTATTTTATGATTGCTCTGCCCAATGCATGAATGTAAACAAATTCCACATGGAATTTTATCCTTAGGGCATGGAAATACTTCATTAATTTTTTTAAATGTAGTATAAATTGTGTGGATATTATTTTTCTTTAAAACATTACCAATTTTCTAAATTACTCCCTTCCTTTGTATATGGCAAAACAGTATATATATATATATATATATATATATATATATATATATATATATATATATATATATATATATATATATATATATATATATATATATATATATTGTGCCATTACAATTTGGTCACTAGCCAAATTTATAGTAATGTGCATGTAGAAAAGGTAAACCAAAAATCATCATCACAATTTTATATAATCATAAAAGAAGCTGTAGGGCATCCAAGTTCAAACCCTTCCAGATCAAAATTTCAAAAGCTTTAAACAGAAAGAATGGGACAACAATTATATGCTTTATTTGTGTGTGTGTTGATAGAAAGGTAATACACACATTTAAACTATTTAATATTTAAATTTTCTGTTAAAAAGCAAAGTTATAATGCATACATATAGGCAATGTATGTGTAAATTATTTATTTGTTTTATATTTCAAATATTCAACATTTTAACTTTCTTTAAAACTAACCTATGCTAGATCAATTCTAATATTTTATTCTATACTTTTATTTTGCTTTTCTTTAATTATAAGTGGGATTTAAAAGTTACAGATTTAATTAAATAATTGGTTTATAATTCCTAAGCTAGCAATCATATTATTTAAGGTTAGTTTATGAATGATTTGAAAGAATGCAGGATGTGTGTACATTACATACAAAATTTTACATTTCCTAAATATTGAAAGAAAAGGAAGTATTAAATCTGTTAAATTATTTTTTTTGTACAATTTTTTTTGTTAAAAGAGGAAATCTGTTTAATCAGATATCGATCTTTGTAGTGGATTTTTTGTAAATGATTGTCACTTTGGAACTATAATTTTTGAAATTGCCTTATCAAGATCTAAAGAAGGAAGCTCAAAGATTTGAAGTGTTACCTGGATGTTAAAAAGAAAGAAAAAACAAAAGAAAGGAAATAAGAATTGAGTCTATTTTTTTTTTTAAACAAAAGTGTCTGGAAAAAGGATTGAACTTTTCAGTTGAAAATTAATATAGTTGAAAATAAATTAGAGATCTAATTAAAACAAATTTGTCCAAAAATAGCAAGTGATGCTATCTCTGATTGGTTAAGTTAGCTAAAAATTGGATATAAAAAGCTGTCTTAGATTATTGTTGTGATTGATTCAGATTATTAAACTATCAAATTTGAATGTTGAAAATATAAGAAATGGCAGGTTAGAAAAATTATATGTATATTCCATTTGCCAGACCATCTGGGGAAGCTGCACATCACATAGGAAAGAAAAGATGTGTCTAAAATAATATTCTACACCTTTCAACTGACCAGATAAATAAGATGTTTTTAATAGAAGGAAGAAAGCATTCACCTGCATTCAAAGAAGATGAATTAATCTACTGATAAATATTAATCATCAAGTCCAATTAATTGTTACAACAACTGATTTTAAACTCAAGAAAATTTACAAATGGGAAAACAACTGCTGTATTTCATCCACAGGCTTGATAAGAAGAGAAGAAAATTTACTATAATGATTTCCAAATTGTCCACTAAAGCAAATAACCTCAATAGAGTCATCATCATCAAATAGCTATCCACCTCAAGAAAGAGATTGTTCCCAGTAAAACGGAAATGGTAGCTACAGAAATATAAACATTATACAAGACAAGTTTGAACCCTTGGAAATTCGCTACAAACAAAAGATCGGTAATATGACTTTTTATATCTATTTTCTTTATGATATCAGTCTTAATAAACATTTTAGCAATAAAGTGGTATATTTTTATTTAAAGAACTTTTAAAGACTATTCAGATCGATTAAAACAAGAATGTCTTACTAATAATAACTTTGAGCTTCATAAATTATCTTGAATGTATCAAAATTATATGTTTATTAATTTTACAGTTATGAAATATGAATATGTAAAACAATTTTTTTTTTATGGTATTATGATTTTAGTTTTAACTAATATTATTATTTTGGTTTTAATAATATTTTGTTATTATGGGATAAAACACGCACATACATAATAATATTTTTATATGTGTATAATTGGAAGTGAATGTGGAATAATGAGTAGTATTAGAATATTAGATTATTTTGTTTCAAGTTCAGTATAGATTTCAGCGCTTGGAAGGGAGGGGGAGAAAATAATTTAAAACTTTTTTCTAAAACTTGCTCTTTCAATTTTTACTAACATTTTTTTTTACATTCTATTTACATGTTGGATTTTAAA
This sequence comes from Epiperipatus broadwayi, assembly GCA_028023455.1. Lineage (NCBI taxonomy): Eukaryota > Metazoa > Onychophora > Udeonychophora > Euonychophora > Peripatidae > Epiperipatus > Epiperipatus broadwayi. The sequence goes on from JAQFVV010012465.1 coordinate 1,925,049, forward strand.
GTATGTGTGTTAATGAGCAGATAATATTTTTTTTTTCTCTCTTGAAATATTTTTCTCATGGAGTGAAAATCATGGTCAATGTGACGTCCAACTTAATACAAAATACATTTGAAGGGAAAGGGGGAAGAACGTGAAATTAATCTGAGGATTGTAATATAATCAATTATTATTATTATTATTCATGTCAATTTTCATATTTATCTAGAAATTTTTATGTATATGTTAGAACTGTAGTAATAAATATTAGTTTGTTTTATTAAACGAGGCGTATATATTTCATTAATTGTAGTCTTTGTTAAGTGTGATTATTCATCATCATCAATGGTTGAATATTAGTTATTTAAGAGATAAGTAAATATGCTAAAATTAAGCAATAATTATGAATTTCTTCATAAAATTTAGTTTTATGTTTAGGCTTAGTCCTAGAGCTGTAGTTGAAACCCTTGTCATTATCATTATTATTATCATCATCATCATCGTCATCAACGTTTTAATTAATGAGCTGTTTAACTGTTTAAAGGCCATAAATAAATATTGATTTTATAATATTTAGTGATCTCTTAGTATTATTATAACCACATCCCATCATCTATTTCATGCAAGGATGAGTGAATTGCCATCCTCAATTAGTTATATATAATCTGAGCTAGTAAACTTACAAAACTATTGAAACACATTTGTTATGCTAAGATCTGAGAAATGATTTATGTCTAATATACTCCACTTTGGTTTAAAGATGTTTTACTTTTACCTAAATATTAGTGCGTATAGTGATATGGCTCAAAAAGCAAAATCTCTCATTTTTTTATTAGAAATAAAGTACCAAAAAGGGATTCAAACCCGGTACATGTAAAAGGTTATTAGATATAACCGTGTCTAGATTCAGATAATCTAGTGGCGCCCTGCTAGACCATATTCACTTAGTATTTGTTTAAACATGCACTTAACATCAAACCAAGAAATGAAAGTGGATAAGATCTACTGCCTGTATACCTGAGTTATATTTTATTGAATTATTAGTGTACTCTCTTCACGTGATTTCCCTATACGTGATTACTATAATACATTGCTATAATAATTTGCTTATAATAATTCTTGATAGTGTTATATTTTGAACCTTTACTTATAGTCATTCTGTGGACTACTCAGGTATGGTAATATTTTTTGAACTCTTTAATTATGTTACAATATATATATAAGTGTGTAAAATCTCTATCTAGAGTTATCCTTATCCACAAATTGGTTTTGAGCTGATAGCTCTTCTCAGTGAGGCACTAAGATATTCAGACACTAGTTTTAAAATGCCAACTCAAGTGCAGCAATTATTTAATACTTACCTATTAAGTAGAAAATCTAAAATTTTCAGACATCTATATATTTTCACCAGCTATCTAACTTAAATAGCCACATAGGACTAAGCTAATTTCAGATACTCCATATATTAGTAGTTTTAGCAATATAACATCATCAAAGTCTCAAAAGCAAAAGTATAATAGTAAGAAAATCCAAGTCATACATCATGTGACTTAACTTAATAAGCTTTAACTACAAATGTAATATAATGAGCATGCTAATAGCTCTAAACAAGTTTTTCCTGGGAGAGGGATAATTCTAGATAGAGATTTTAAATGGTTTCTCTTCTGGAATTCATTGGAAAAGCTTGTTTAGAGTTATTAGTAAGCTCATTATATTACATTTATAATACAAGCTTAATAAGTTAAGTTATATGATTTGATTTTCTTACTAATATATATTTATACGTGTGTGTATGCTGTAACAGTTAATGATTTAATAATATCAATATCTATACAAGCAGTAACTATGTACAGTTTTATATAGTACTACTCCTTATAAGAGTTTTATATGTGTGTGTTGTGTGCGTTTCTGTGTGTTTGTGTGTAATAGAAAAAGAAACATCAAGATTTTCGTGAACTGTCAGTATAAATGCGTACACACACTTTCTTTGTCAGAAAAACTTTACAAATAAAACAGTCAGTTTCTTTTTAGAGAATCAGAGTTTATTAAGTCTATTTTTCTGACAAATATTTAAATTAGGAGTGAAGCTCAAACTCAAACCAAATGTAGACATGACATTAATCATTTGAACTTTTTTGGCAAAGAAAGTAGGTGTATACATTTATGCTGACAGGTCGTGGAAGACTTGTCTTTTTTCATTTCTATTACAAATACAATTAACCCTGTGATTATTACACGCACAGACACACATATACGAAATTATAAACTTTCTGCATGTTGCATTGCCCTCTATTGAATAAATCTACTGTAAAAATGAATATAATACAGCTTGATATCACTAAGTTTCCAAAGCAAAATTGCCAATAGTGGACAATATATTAACATTGCATTTATTACTCCAGTGATTATTAGGTGCTTTATTGGCTGTTGCATATATATCACTATCAATCATCAATTTCTGGCAGAATGAAGATCTGTTCAATTTAATTCAGATACTATGTCCCATTGCTTATCTTACTCTAGCAAAGATTCTTATCCATCCGCTTCATATATGGTTTTTTTTTTAGATTTCTCACAAAAACTTATAATTCATATATATATAATAAGTGAAATAATGCTTAACGCTAAATGGGATAGTTATCTTTAAGCATTATTTCACTTATTATTTAAATAATACATGAGCAATTTAAAAGTATTGCAGTTTGTAATGTTATAATTGACTATTTTATTAGTCTGCATTACATGGACATGTTTATTTCATGGTTAAGGAGGTTTATTTAAACTCCAATGTATCAATATTTCATTCTCTGTGATCAAGTTGCAATCTTTAACTGTACATATATATTCAATGGACTATTAGTAAGAATGGATTTCCATTCTTGCTATTAAAACGTGAGAAGATTGCCTTGACAGCAGTGAGAAATATTGATTACTATCTTTACTTTGAATGTTTAGGTGGTTAATGGTTTTTAATTATATACATGTTTTTAAATAATTTTTTTAACAACATTAACTCATAAAAGTTTTAAATATTGCTTAATTTTTTTTTTTTTTGCTGACTTTTTAAATAAAAATTAGAATATTTATGAATGTTTAATGAGATTTAATCGTTTGTATAGATTTATATATATATTTATATATTGCAAATAAAAAACCAAATACAATTGTTTGGACCAATAATTCAATTTTGATTTTTATTTATATGTTATATTTTGCAATGGAAAAAAATTCAGATTAATGGATGGTGATTATTTTCCACACTAAACGATCAAAGAGAAATCTATGATACATTGTTCATCAACATCAAAGATGGATTCTGATTTAGTAAAAATTCTTAAATTCAGAATACCTCAATTGGTTACAGTGTTGCATTAAAATTCAATATTCAAAAATATAAAAGTGTAAGTTTGATTCTTATGCTAATGTTGTCACTGGTTAGGTCAGCAACATCTGAAGAAGAACGGAGAATAATGCCATTCTAAAGGCTGGTAATTTATTAATCTGTGTGTATTATTACTAACATTAGTTTGTATTTGGAAAAGTTTAAGAGAAACTTTAAAATTTACTACACATTCAACATTTACTGATAGTTGATGGAAATAATCTCATATATATGTTTCATAAATAAATGACGCGAAATGGAATGTAAAATGACATACAAAAAAATGATACTGACTTGGTTTACAAAGCAATTAATATTAAGGCTTAATAATAATTAATAATATGAGAAAACAATCCTATAAATATCCCATTATACTCTCTCCGTATATATATATGTGTGTGTAAGCATTCAAATTTATGCGATCGCATATATATTTCGATTCTTTATTCTTTAAATGAAACTACTAAATTATTATAATTAAATTAAATTCCTGTACTTTGAAATATATTTAAAAGCTACTACTATGTTAACACCTTTTCAAATAATGATATAATATTCACAAATACTTTCAAAACAGAGTTTTTAACACATTGTACAGTCTTAACACCTGCATTTATATATGTAATATATGCGGGATTCGAACTCAGACTTTCACACGACCCACAACTCTCAGTGCCATCTTTTATTGCTGACCCACCTGATCACACACATGTTAAAAAGATAAATAATCACCAATATATGTATTTTGTGCTAAACCAGCACTCATCAGTTGGTCCAGATTATTCTTAATATAAAGCTGAGTACCGATTGTATATATGTGCGGAGATGGTAATCTAAAACAGAGCATTTGTAAATAAAAAAAATTCTAAGTTACTCAGTAATTTAAAATTTAAATATCATAAAATCATTTATCATTAAAAAAAATTATAAAAGTTTTTAATTAAAATCGAGTATATATATTGAAAAACTGCAGAAAGGAGTTTGCTATTAACTGAAAGGAGACCCTTTGATTCCTCTTGGAGGCCTTAAAGGAACTGGACAGCTGTTATTACTATGTGATTATTCATATAGTATACGAACATGGATGGCTGCTTACCAACACACATTAGCCAGCATGGTGAGTTTATTGGCTTTTTACCTCTGAGTTTAAGATCAAGAAACACCATGGTCTTTCTTCTCAGTGCCTGATAAGCGAGAATGAATGTTTGTGTAAATGATAAATATTTTTCCAATACATATTTACAATTATGACAGACAAAAATAAAGCATGGCCCTTATTCCCAGGAGGCTGTAAAGTCACCAACCAAGGCAGCGGTTGGTGGCCGAAGGCGGAGGGTGCTAAGAATTCCCTGATTGCGGACCCAGGCTGCCATTTGATGACGACTTTTTATTTAGGTACTTACAACTGCAGATCACTTTCAAGTGAAGGAAGATTGCAAGAATTAGAAGAAGAACTGTCTTATATTAAATGGGACATTATTTGACTTTGTGAAGTTAGAAGAAAAGGAGAAGAAACAATTGATTTAAAAAGTGGAAATATACTCTATTATAAAGGCACACATATTGGAAATACAAGTGGAGTAGGATTCATTATAAATAAAAAGTGGAAGAACAATATTGTGGAGATTGATGGTGTATCAGACAGAGTGGCAAGATTAGTTATACAACTTAATAGCAGATACCAAATGCAGATAATTTAGGTTTATGCCCCAACAAGTTCTCATAGTGATGAAGTAGTAGAAGATTTTTATATGGATGTACAAAAGGTTTTTGATCAGAGTAAACAACATTTAAAAATTGTTATGGGAGACTTTAATGCTAGAATTGGTAGGCAAATGAAAGATGAACTTGCTGTAGGTAATTTTGGTTATGGTAATAGAAATGAGAGAGGACATAGACTTGTGGAGTTTGCAGAAAAAGAAAAACTTTATATTATGAATTCATTTTTTGAGAAAAATGTTAAAAGGAAATGGACATGGAAGCATCCAAATGAAGGTACAGCAGAATTGGATTATATTTTGACTAACAGAAAATACATATTTCAAGATTGTAATGTTCTTAATAAATTTAACACAGGAAGTGATCATCGATTAGTGAGGTGTAAGTTACGTGTTAATGTAAAACTAGAGAGACAAAAATTATTAAGAAAAACAATATTTACAGTTGATATTCCTAATCTTCAGAAACATTCTAATGAATTTAAATTAGAACTTACAAATAGGTTTCAAGTGTTAGGAGATTTTGAACATGATTCAGATTTGAATGAAATTAATATGAAAATAACTGATACACTTTTAAAAACTGCAACAAACATAGCTGGTAGAAAAAATCAGCAATTGACTAATAAAATTTCTACTGAGACTAGAGAATTTATGAAAAAAAGAAGGAATATGAAAATATACAAAAATGATGTATTAAAAAGAATTGAATATCTCGAATTTTGTAAAATGGTACGGAAAAGAGTTGAAAATGATATAAGAAAGTATAACTGTGAAATAGCAAGGAAAACTGTAGAAAAAAATAAAAGTTGTCTTGCGTTGTTAGCCGAGAGGTATCGTAGCCGCCATGCAAGCAAGTAGTTGGTTGCAGACGGTTGTGGGTTCGCGTCCCGGCCGATGCTATGACATATGAAAAAAAAAAAAAAAAAAGAAAATAAAAGTCTCAAAAATGTTAAACAATATTTTAGTATTGGTAGGAAATTTATATCTGCAATAAGAAAAAAATATGGAATTATTACTAAAACGAGAGATGACATGAAATTGGTAGAAGATTTTTATCAAGAATTATATAGTAATAAAGAACAAATACCTCCTATATCTATTACATCTTCCGAATTGCCCAGAATTTTAAATGAAGAAGTGAGACATGCAATTAAGTGTATGAAGAAAGGAAAGGCTCCAGAAAATGATGAAATTATAATTGATATATTAAAAGAAGCAGGTGAAGAAATAGAAACAATTTTAGCAAAGTTATATACCAAATGTCTGAATGATAAAGATGTACCGGAAGATTGGAAGAATGCAATAATAATATTAATATTTAAAAAAGGTGATAAAGAAAATATTAGAAATTACAGACCTATCAGCCTTTTATCAGTTTTATATAAAATTTTTACCAAGATAATTACAACTCATCTACAGAGAACTTTGGATTTCCACCAACCAAGAGAGCAAGCTGGATTTAAGAGTGGTTTTAGTACAATAGATCATATCCAGGTATTGAGAGAAGTCATAGAAAGGACAAATGAATATGAGTTGTAATTATGTTTTGGATTTGTAGATTATGAAAAGGCATTCGATTCTATACACATTTCTTCAGTGATTAAAGCATTGGATCATCAAGGTATAGATCCAGGATATTGTCATATTTTAAAACATATTTATAAAAATGCAACAGCAACAATTAGATTACATAATGATACTGGAAAAATCAACATTAAGAAAGGTGTAAGACAAGGTGACTCCATATCTCCAAAACTTTTTCAGCAGTGCTGCAAGAAGTATTTTGTGGATTAAAATGAGAAACTAAAGGAGTGAAAGTAAATGGAGAGTATTTAAGTCATTTAGATTTCGCAGATGATGTAGTTGTTTTTGAAAATAATGCTTCAGAGCTGCAGGAAATGTTGCAGAAGTTAGCAGATGAAAGTAGAAAAGTAGGACTAAAGATAAATGTTAAAAAGACTAAAGTAATGTTTAATCGATTTGCTCAAAATATGAAAATAAAGATTGATTATGAAGAATTAGAAGAAGTTAACAGTTACAAATACCTTGGTCAGATTATTAATACAGATGGAAACATAATGGAGGAAATTAATCATAGAATTAAACTTGGTTGGAGTGCTTTTGGTAGAAATAACTTGATACTAAAAGGAAATATACCTATGTGTTTGAAAAGGATGGTTTTTAACCAATGTGTTTTACCAGTTCTTACTTATGGATCTGAGACTTGGACACTTAATAGAAAAGCAATACAGAGACTTCAGACCACTCAAAGGAGTATGGAGAGATGTATGTTGGGAGTAACAAGAAGAGATCGAAAACGCAATGTATGGGTAAGACAACAAACAGGTGTTACTGACCTTATTGAAAAAATTAAAAGATTGAAATGGAGTTGGGCTGGATATATTGCTAGAAGAGATGACAATAGATGGACAATTGAAATTTTAAACTGGATTCCAAGAGATTGTAAAAGACCCAGAAAGAGACCACATGTGAGATGGATAGATGAAATAAGAAAATGTGCAGGGGTGTTGTGGAGAAGAGAAGCTAAGGATCGGAGAAGATGGATTAAGCTTGGAGAGACCTTCATCCTGCAGTGGATTGATAATGGTTGATGATGATGATGATATATATATATATACACATTGAAAATCACCGTAATCATTATTAGAAACTAAATTCCAAATGTATTGTAGGCTTTTCTTCTCATACTAAAATATTTTTTACCAGTTTGCTTTCCAATGGTTTGGTGCACTTATATATTAATTCATTTGCTACTGCACTTCCCATTAGATTAATTTTCCAGGAATAAATAGTTCATTATTGCTTTCATATTATAATTTACTTTGCATCTTATATACGATGGTTACGAAACCATCTGTGGTAATATTTCTTTTTTTAGTTTATAAGCTTACAGGTTAGGATTCACTTAGTATAGAATAGAACAGAATATATTTTAACACATATATACAGACATTTTAAGTAAGCTTTCTTTTTGAAATTCATCCTAAAATTAATACACTTGTAGAAGATCTTTTTGTTTATAACTCTTGGAAAAGTATAATTAAAATGAGTGTTTCCTAATCTGGATAGACATTTTTAACAATGAAGAAAATTGGTGATTGTTTTTTTGTTTTTCTTACTATCTGATTTTAATAAAGAAGCATAGAGAGTTGTTGCATAGATAAATCTCTAGGAATAGTAATTAATATTAATGAATAAATTTAGTCCTAAGTCCAGTTTATGCCTTGCCCTTCTAGTTCAACTGTACCCATATCATACTGTTAAGCATTTCCCTCTTCTTTATGGCCTAATATCAGAGAATCTTTTAAATTCTCATTTAATCCAATTAACTTATTCATTGATAAGATTTCTGAATTAGAATTAAGTACGATTTACTTATTATTGTTTTCAAATTTACAGAAGTTCATTTTTTAACATATTTATTATTATACTATTCTAATGATCATATTTTTATATAATCTTACAATATTCGAATATCACAAATTTAGACAATAAATTTCTTTTACATCATTTAAATTTATATAGTTGGCAATTGTGCCCCTCCTTTTATTCTCAGCTTGTAAAATGGCTAATTTTCTATTTTTTGCAGGAAAGCAATGCGTGTATGTAATAAACTTTTATCATTGAATATATTCTATATTCGGTCATGAAAAGTTCCATAAGTAAACATCTCCTCTTCAACTGAAGTTAAATAAATGATAATTACAATTACTACAAGTACACATCCATGAAGCTACTCTTCATTAGAAGACTGTCCCTAATGCAAATTTGTAAGAAATACTATTTTATATGTTAGTTTCCCTTAAAAATTTTAAATTACTTCATTTTTATGAGTATGAATATCACAACAGCATCATCATCATTTTGACATATAATTCTAGTTTTATTTTCTATTAAATATTTTTTAATCTTTTTAATTAATATATTGCCTTAGCTATTATAAATATACCATTACTGCTATTATATAGTTCATAACCTTTATATATTTTTTGTTATAAATTATATTTTATTTTTAAACTTTTTTGAACCAGTTTCTCATTGATTCTCATATTTTACATAATTTTATTAATCACTTTCTCTAATCTATTTTATGCCATGTTTTAGCTAGACTATGGGATTATATATATATTAGAACAGAATATAAAGTGAATTTTCACCTTTGATTTATAGAGATTGCCTTAATGACAGATAGAAGATTCTTAGTTCTGATAAACTTGAATTACTATCATGTGATTTATAAGTGTGAATCAAGTAATTTACCTGTGATTTATGCAAAAAAGTAAAGCTTGCAATGTATCATTAAAAGTTATATGGCTAAGTGCTTTCGGAGAACTTAAGTCTCTATATTTATAGCCTACATTAATTGAAGTTTAACGGTGATTTATGCAAAATTTATTCAAATTTTCTTTCATAATGACCATTTTCTGGAGATTGCAAAGCACAATTCCTTTTGGTTTATTGCAAAGTTGTCATCTGCAATAAAGCATGCCTCCTTAATCTTTTGTTTTACATCGTTATGTTCAGTGCAAAGTGCCCTTGCCATAGTGGGTTCGAACACATGGCCTGTTGTTCTTTGGTGCTCGATGAATATTGATTTGTATTTAGTGTGAATCAACTATCTTTATGAAAAATCAAGTTTATTATGTAAATAATAATTAAGTTTAATAGCATTTAAAAATATTAATAATAGAGATAAAAAGTCTTATTCTTATGAACAACACTATATAAGTTTCGATTTATAAAGTCTGAGTTGCTTATTGCTTCATGAATTCAGTCAGACAGTATTACAAAGACGTGCCCAAATTCAGAATCATTGATTTTTACCTTCCTGCTTATTAGAAGGTTTGGTCCTCATCTCATTTGCTAATGTAACCTGAATAGGTTTAACTGGCAATAAAAGTATAAACTCATTGATATTGATTATTTTTCCATAGGTAATTGAAGACCATCTTGATGCATGACTTTCTGAGTTTAGTAATGCATTAACATCAATGCCTTCAATACACTCTTATGATTGGGAAATTATATAAAATCAGTGTCTCTGCTACATTGTAAGATTCCAAATAGTCTATGTCAAGATTAATAGTATCTAAAAGGACATTCTCTTGACTCTACTCAAGGTATTATGGTACACCCAAGCAAATGCTTTTCAACAAGACCCATTTTAGTTCAATGCACCACTTTGGATAATCACTTTTCCGCTTTCCTTAGAAGTACTTTGACTTCCACTAGTTGAAAGTTTTTGCATATCCCTATTTGACTGTTTATAAAGATTTTTAGGGCAATCATTAATATGCCTATGGTAAGTAACTGGTTTTCTGACACAATGACCTTTATTTCTATGGATGACCATACTTTTTGAATTACCTAATAGTATAAAATTAATATTAGTGATTGGCTATTGATTTAGATTTTTAGTATTCTTATGTGTAGCATCAATATAATTTTCAGTTTTTAGAGCTTCTAGGGCTTTGGCAGAATATTTTATGTATTTTTTCTGATGTAATTATTTACAAGAGATTCATTTGAAAATATTTTAAAAGTTATAATATTTCATGTTTTCACACATATAAAGTATTTTGTCTGACCTACAACTTTTATATAAGCATGATTAATAGATTGAAAGTAATTCTACTTTTGGTTTAAATGTGTTTCAGACAACTGTTATTATTAGATAATATGCTGTCAATTTGCATATTCCAGACAACTGGTAGATTACTTGATTACACTGTAATTGATCTAGTTAAATACTTATAGAATTATTAAGTTTAAATTTTACACCCACATGAAGACACATCCCTCACATAAAACAAATCAATAGTCATATTGGTAAATCTGAAGAAAAATGTCAATTACATAAAACTAAATTTTGATGACAGATTAAAATATATATAAAGATATAATATATATGGTTTGAATTTTCTGTGAAGAAAAAATAGCATTATGCAAAAAAGAAATAATAATTTAATATATAATAAATATCAAATGAAGTAAATATAATAATCAAAATATTTTAGAATAAATACTAAACAAATTATGCCTATATAAAATAAAAATAAAATTTTCCCTTTAGCCAGCTTACAGAATTTTATGCCATCTTCAGTAGCAATCAACCGTTAAAATTTAAATATCATTAAAATCATATAACAGTAATGTTTCTACGTGAATGGCTAAACTTTCCATAAATTATGAATACTCACACAATTACATTATTTGTTCAACACATTGTATGCAATATTTATAAAATATGATTCTTGAATTTTACTTTTCTTCAAGTAATTTTCCACATGTAAAACATAAACATGATCAAAGTAGAAGTCTCCATGACAGATTATTGCATGCTGTGCAAAAACAGATTTATATCTATCCACAGAATGACACAAATTATTACATAATAATTTATGCTCCCCAATTCTCTTTTTAAATGCACATTTAGTCTCGCTGATATAACTATGCAATGATATGCCACTTTATAAATAATATTATATTTATTGATATTGTCAACACAACCTTTTCATAATTAATATTCCAATATTTGAAACAACATTAAATGCAACATTAAAATGAGCAGACACTAATGAAGTAATCCTCCTACACACAATATCATTTATATAAGGTATGCTATTCATGTTTTCTCTTCCGTATTATCTTTTTGAATCTATATTCTAAATTTAGATAATGTACTTAAAACAGTTTTTTTTTTACTATATCCTACTTTCAATAAGTCATTAACATATATTTGAACATTAGACATTTTATCATTTTGAAATATATCGTATTAATCTAAATTTATATGGTCATCACTACAATTATTAAGTAAAATAAAAAGTATTTCACACATAGCACTAGAATTTTTAAAAAAAATATTTAAGAAATCTGTGTAGACGCATATATATTGATTGGTAGAATTAAACAATTTTGTTTTATTTCTAAAACAGAATTTCAAATTAAAAAATGTAAATAATTCCTAAGTGATTTTATTTGCATATGTCTCTTTAATATATATATATAGTTTTTCTTAATGTTAAATCCAAAGAGATTCTTATGAAAAACAAGAGGTCAAAAAGGATTAATTAGAATGCAAACTTGAAGATTTTAATATTTTAAGACTTGACTAAAACTTACTTTACAATATCCCATATATATGTAGTGTTTGTAATAAAAAAGCGATTGGTTCATTTTACAAGCTGCCTGCAGTGCCACCTATAAATCAATACATGTGTTATTTAGTGAGTAGCTAATCAGCAGAAAAACTTTAAGGTAGTAATATTTTTAAATTATGAAGTTATCACATGAAATGTGACAATATGTTTGTACTTTTGTAAAACAACTTCAATGGTTCTTCTGCTAATATAAAATTTTGCAAATCACTTAAAAAATTATAGTGTTTCATAGTTTTATTGTTATGTATAGAATTAATCATTTTAAACATTTCAGTAGCAGTTTAGCTCAATTTAAGACAAAATGTAATGTTAGCACATTATTCCACCAAAGGTTGAGGATATGAAACATTTTGTCACATCTCATATCTTCACTTTTAATTCAGACATCCTAATTAATTAAAAGTTTTGTGGTGGGTAGCTAACATTTGTAGCTATATAATGAATATGTTAATACAGAAACAGTACATTAATCTTTTAACTATATTGGAAAAAAAGCCAGTCACAAGTCAACTTTATACTGGGACACATTTTATTTGTGTGTGTGTATATACATACACACACACACATATATATATATATTGTGACCTTTAGCTTTGGCAGAAGCTAAGTGCTAAGTCAAGTTTTGTGCCAAGACATTTAAAAAATTATATAGTATAATTCTGTAATCAATAGATTTTTTATTAGTGCTATATAATACCATAATTGTTGCAGAAAAAGTTACTATATCAATATTTTATAGATTGTGCAACTGTAAAATAATTTTTGACATCATACGATATAATCTTTTAAAGCTAAAATATGTGTTTATCATGCTAAAGCATGAAATTTTAAATAACTGATAAATTAAAATGGTAAACAGTGCATTTTCAAGTTAATAGTATTAATTTATTCCTAATTTAACTGTTGAAATATTTCAAAAAGCTTATATTAATTTTTAAGCATAAGAAACAAGATTGAAAACTAATGTTTTGGTTGACTGGTACTTAAACTAAATCTATAATATTTTACATAACTTTAATCTTAACACATAATATTCTAGTTAAATATTTTAAATTTATTTATATAAAAAAGGTTTAATAAAACAAATAATTAATGATGTTATTTGATATCTAGTTTAAAAAAACAATTAAAATAATCTGTTCTGAAAAACTTGTCTATATTAAAACAATGATAAATAAGTGTATTAAATAGTATCTGTAATATTTGTTTAATTCCAATATAATGTAAATTTCAGTTATATAATATTTTTGTTTCATTCTAATGTTTAAGTAATTATTTTGTTAGCCATCAGGAAGTGTTTTAAATTAATTTTTTATTGTCTAGACAAAATTAATTTTATTTTTAAAATATGAATAAATAATTAATTAATATTAATTGATAACCTTCACTACTTACATTAGATTAGGGATTTAAACTAATCAACAAATAGGTTATAGGTTAAAAGCTTAAGTGAAAGTCTTGTTAAGTGGAAACATGACTACTAGTATGAATATGTCAAATTGACATCTGACCACATTCATTCTTATTCTTATTCTTATTCTTTTCCATTCTTTTCAAGCAGTTTAATTTGTAGGAGTTGAATTTAAAAAAAAACATAGTTAAATTTTTAAAAGTGTAAGTTTTGTTAAATTTATATTATTTTTTATCTTAAGTATGTTAGGTTAATTACAAAATCTGTCACAATTATCTGATTTAAAATGCCAAAAAAATTGAAATTATCATTTCTCAGAATGTTTAATATGTTATCTTTTAAATTTTTCATGTTGGAAAGCTTCAACCATTATTATTATTGCCATTATAATGATTTAAGAGCTATTGCCAACTCCAAGACACATAGAATGTCTGTTATATATTTAATTTTGTCATAGTATATTTAAATTTCTTAGCAAAAATCAGTAATGTCACTAAAAATATTAATAATTTCCTGATATTTTATTTAAAACATTTGTTTCATAACAAATAGTATCCAGAATTTATTTATTTCAAATAAAGAACTTTTAATTCACAGGATAAGAGCTATATTTTTTATGATGAATATATTGTAATGATATATAAATGTGTCATTACATTAATTTAAAATAAAATCTTAAAGTTTGCAAATAAAAATAAAATCTATTAAAAAAAAATGAAACGCTATAATTAAAATGTTTGTTAAACGTATATATTCGCACAGATTCAAAACTTTAAAAATATTTTTTTTAAAAAAAAACAAATAAATAAATATTTGAACGTACTTTTTTATAAAAAAAAGTACAAGACTTAAAGATAAAATATTTTTGTAGATGGAAATGATTGTTTATTAATTATCCAAAAGCTGTGTAATTAAAAAGTCAGATCAAAATTAGATAAGGAATAAAGAATTAGCTTGTCCAATATAGAAGCAGCAAATAAAGGCCCGGACCATAATGAAAAAATGGAACAGTGATGTCTTTGTTCATGGAATCCATATGAGGACTATAAAAAGAAAAATATTGAGTTCCAGGGAGTTTCCAACTTGATTTGGTGAGACGAACGATAAAGACACACTTGTCATTCTCTCTCACTTAGTTTAAAAAATGAAAAGACTGTGATACCAGAATGGAACCAGCTAATGCTACCTCCAAAATATCAGACTGGCCTTCCCTGAAAGTCTTCATGGGAATTGCCAACAGGAACATGGATTCTACTGTGAGCTATATGAACTAAACAATTTTTAAAATCATAAAAAAAAAGAATAATTAAGAACTTTCATCCGGGTTTGATAAATTAATAAACAAGCCAACTTAAATGTTAAAATGGACTCTTATCTGACTTTTGTAAGTTTTTAGATCAAATTAATAATGTTTAATTTTATATGTTTTCCGATTGATAAACATCATTTCCATTTGTTTTCTTATTGTATAAATTATTTAATGTTTAAATTTTAAATGAGGAAATTTAAGGTTGGGTATAGACGTTGCATAGATTCGTTAGTGGTTGATTATGTTGTGGTTTTCACATTCAATTAGAATATATAGGTCAACGATGTCACTGCAGCATCTTACGATGAATGCTAGTGGGATTTGTGTATTCCCTATGCAATTGATGTTATCAATGATTTTGTATTTTGATCGGTTGTGTTTATTTTGAAATGTTTTTAACCATGGAATCTGTGCAGCCGATCTATACTTGACATTATAAAACAAATTGTATAAAATTCATCTGTGCAAACATATCTAAATGTTAAATTTAAGTCGGGCATGAATGGCTATATAGTTTTGTAAAGTTATATTAAGGGAGGGTAATCTTAAGTTATTCGTTTCGTAGTTGAAGTGGCTCAATGGATTGGATATATTTGTGTAATTAGTAGATGTAGTATGAGATCCGCTATGGGCAGGATTGCATATATATGCCACACCTTCTGTTTGCCTATGGATGGGTTTGTAAGATGGCAAAGGACCGCAATCTATTCCTATGGAGTTTTATGTTTATTGTTCTACTCATCAACAGATGTAGCATTCCTGTTGGTGGAGAGACAATGTCTTCTCTAACTCTACTTACTGTTCAGACGTACATTCCTGACAGTATAGTATTTTGTGTTGTCGTATTTTCATGCTACATTGAATACATAAATGTATCAGATGGATTGATGCCGGTCTGACTGCGAACTTTTTGGCCTCAGGTTAAATAAGGGATAGAATATTTTCTTTTCAAATGCAGATCTATGTAGTCTATTCATACTCGACAATCTTAAAATAAATATAAATTCATCTGTAGATGATTTAAAATTTTAAAATAATAAGTTAAATTAACAGAATATTAAAATCTAAAAAAATAATTAATGTTGTTCTTCAAAATTTAAAAATGATTCAAAATTATATATGTGCGTAAATAAATATTTTTATGTGTTAATTTCTGGCAGTAGCTTTTATTTATTTATATTTAAGATATAAATTAAGATATAGATTATTATCTCTGCATCTCCACTGAGCTAGTGACTTGGGCTAATGATCTAAATATTAAATAAAGTGGAATCTTATCAGCGCGTATCTGTCTACTTTATAAATTTTTCTAGGCTCAAATGCCTAGATGGCACCCTGGTTGTTGCAGATACCATTGACTGCTGTCTCCACCTTCATTTGGATCATTATAACTGGCTACCCAACTTGGGCCGATCTTTAATAAACACGAGTGCCCTGAGAATTTTAAAAGTGAATCATGCCCGTAATATTTTTTCTGAAATTAGTATAAATATATTTGTTGTATTGACTTGGAGGTACAGTTTGAAATTTTGTCTTAAAGGTACTGCCAGTAAGAAAAATTGCACATATGTAAATATTAAATGCGAGGAATAAAACATAATAATAAATATAAATCATAATTTTTTTTTTTAAAAAGTCTTGTTTAAATTAAAATTTAATCGTTCAACTTGCATAAGTGATAGTTAAAAGTAGAAGAAAAGAAATTTGGAAGGCAGGAGGCAGAAATTTAACTGGTAATAAGGAATCAACAGTCAACATTTTTTTAATCATTATATTTGTGTGTAATTACTGTTTTATCTTTTAAAAAAAATGTTTTGTCCTTTTCATATATAATCAATTTGTGTAACGTAATTACTAACACTAAGTAAAGTCTTTTTTTTTTAATGTTTTTGTTTTTTTGAGGAAGTTTACTGATATGTAACGATATATAAATATGTCATTACATTAATTTAAAATAAAATCTTAAAGTTCACAAATAAAAATAAAATCTATTAAAAAAAAATACTAAACGCTAAAATTAAAATGTTTGTTAAACGTATATATTCGCACAGATTCAAAACTTTAAAAATTTTTTTTTAAAAAAAAAAACAAATAAATAAATATTTGAACGTACTTTTTTATAAAAAAAAGTACAAGACTTAAAGATAAAATATTTTTGTAGATGGAAATGATTGTTTATTAATTATCCAAAAGCTGTGTAATTAAAAAGTCAGATCAAAATTAGATAAGGAATAAAGAATTAGCTTGTCCAATATAGAAGCAGCAAATAAAGGCCTGGACCATAATGAAAAAATGGAACAGTGATATCTTTGTTCATGGAATCCATAGGAGGACTATAAAAAGAAAAATATTGAGTTCCAGGGAGTTTCCAACTTGATTTGGTGAGACGAACGATAAAGATGCACTTGTTGTTGTCTCTTACTTAGTTTAAAAAATGAAAAGACTGTGATACCAGAATGGAACCAGCTAATGCTACCTCCAAAATATCAGACTGGCCTTTCCTGAAAGTCTTCATGGGAATTGCCAACAGGAACATGGATTCTACTGTGAGCTATATGAACTAAACAATTTTTAAAATCATAAAAAAAAAGAATAATTAAGAACTTTCATCCGGGTTTGATAAATTAATAAATAAGCCAACTTAAATGTTAAAATGGACTCTTATCTGACTTTTGTAAGTTTTTAGATCAAATTAATAATGTTTAATTATATATGTTTTCCGATTGATAAACATCATTTCCATTTTCTTTCTTATTGTACAAATTATTTATTGTTTAAATTTTAAATGAGGAAATTTAAGGTTGGGTATAGACATTGCATAGATTCATTAGCGGTTGACTATGTTGTGGTTTTCACATTCGATTAGAATATATAAGTCAACGATGTCACTGCAGCATCTTACGATGAATGCTAGTGGGATTTGTGTATTCCCTATGCAATTGACGTTATCGATGATTTTGTATTTTGATCGGTTGTGTTTATTTTGAAATGTTTTTAACCGTGGAATCTGTGCAGCCGATCTATACTTGACATTATAAAACAAATTGTATAAAATTCATCTGTGCAAATGTATCTAAATGTTAAATTTAAGTCGGGTGTGAATGGCTATATAGTTTTGTAAAGTTATATTAAGGAAGGATAATCTTAGGTTATTCGTTTTGTAGTTGAATTGGCTCAATGGATTGGATATATTTGTGTAATTAGTAGATGTAGTATGAGATCCGCTATGGGCAGAATTGCATATATACGCCACACCTTCTGTTTGCCTATGGATGGGTTTGTAAGATGGCAAAGGACCGCAATCTATTCCTATGGAGTTTTATGTTTATTGTTCTACTCGCCAACAGATGTAGCATTCCTGTTGGTGGAGAGACAATGTCTTCTCTAACTCTACTTACTGTTCAGACGTACATTCCTGACAGTATAGTATTTTGTGTTGTCATATTTTCATGCTACATTGAATACATAAATGTATCAGATGGATTGACGCCGGTCTGACTGCGAACTCTTTGGCCTAAGGTTAAATAAGGGATAGAATATTTTCTTTTCAAATGCAGATCTATTGAGTCTATTCATACTCGACAATTCTAAAATAAATATAAATTCATCTGTAGATGATTTAAAATTTTAAAATAATAAGTTAAATTAACAGAATATTAAAATCTAAAAAAATAATTAATGTTGTTCCTCAAAATTTAAAAATGATTCAAAATTATATATGCGTGTAAATAAACATTTTTATGTGTTAATTTCTGGCAGTAGCTTTTATTTATTTATATTTAAGATATAAATTAAGATATAGATTATTATCTCTGCATCTCCACTGAGCTAGTGACTTGGGCTAATGATCCAAATATTAAATAAAGTGGAATCTTATCAGTGCGTATCTGCCTACTTTATAAATTTTTCTAGGTTCAAAGGCCTAGATGGCGCCCTGGTAGTTGCAATTATGATTGACTGCTGTCTCCACCTTCATTTGGATCGTTATAATATATTAGCAGACATTTAAAAATTATTTTAAGTTGACAGAAGTATTTAACATAACATTAGTATTCTTAGAATAAACTATTTTATTTGTGTTGGTATTTTAATAAAGACATTATTTATTGTTTATGACAGTATGAATAAAATTCACTTATTATGATTGTTTTCTCTTCTTGAAAGAATGAAATCATTTTCTCAAAGTGGGGGTAATAAAAAAAATCAACTTGCAATAAAATATTTAATAAATATGATGAAGAATTAAACATTATATATAAAAACTATCAAACCATCATGTAATCACCATGTCATATGCTTACATGAGCTGTTAATAACAGTAGAAAACTCTACATACAGTAGTGTCACCAAGTACAAGACTTCATAGACAATGAATGCAAGGTATGTGCATAAAATCTCTATTTAATGTTTTATTCATCCAATATCTACAAATCAAATGCCTGAGATCTAGGTGCAGTGCTCTGAACTCCAATGCTTCTCACTGATAAAATCCACAAGCTAGAAACTAGTCTAGGGATATTGGATGCATAGGCAGTAGATAGAAATTTTATGCATAAACCATTTTGAATCCATTGATTATGAAGGTTTGCATTTGGTGGCATTACTGTATAGAGAGTTTCTTACTGTTAAATATAAATTTATTAGTCTAATTATAAAAATATTTATAAAAATAATACATAAAATGAATAATTAAATTAAACTATAGTATGATTTTTGGAAAGAATAGCAATATTAAAAGGAAATGTCACTGTCATTTTAAAAAGTTGTATGTGAACTGTTTCAACAAATGCTTACATATAAATGTAAAAGTTAAATAGTTATAGAAATGATGGAATACTGTCTGGAAAATGATATAAAAAGTATTTTCTGGGATTATCAATACCCCCCCCCCCCCAAATAAAAAAGATACGAAAGGAGAAACACCATTAAAATAATTAAAAAACGAAAAAGAAATTGTACTGAATATGCTGCTTGAAGGAATTCCAGAAGACTAATAGCTGATTTTTTTAATTTGTTTTAAAAAATTTCAGAAAGATACAGAAAGAGATCACATTTAAGAAATATAGATAAGAATATACTAGAACAATAATATATGAGAGTAAGTTGTAAATCACTGAAAGTACATTAAACCAATAGGTAATGATTTATTACAAAAAATATTTCCTAACTTCAAAGTGTCTTCAAAGTTTTAAAAGAATTGCAGCTTCTAATCCTTAAAATATATTTGTAATCAATAAGGTCTACATTCTTAATAAATATATTATAATAAATATATATATAATAAATAGTAAGAAACTATGTCATTTGCAGTATGCAATACTTCTCTTTTAAATGGTAAATGATGATGATAATAATCAAAAATATAACTTGACTGAAGAATAATGCAAATATATTAAACTATTCAGGAATTGAAGAGAAATTATTACTGAAAGTTTTTAAATAGGGATTCAAAATGAAATAATGTGGATAAAAACATACAGGTGTCATCAATATCATTAAAAAAATTAAGTCTGAAATGAAACCAGATTAGGCATAATAAAGCAGATGACAATAAATAAGCAGTTACACTTTGTAATTAGATCCAAAGAAATATTAAACAACTTAGAAATAGATCACATATAAGATGTATAGATGAATTAAGAAATCTTGATGAAGGATTAGAAAAGGGAAGCCAGAAAACTGAATTAAAAATGGAAATATTTTTAATCAATAATGTATTGATAATATATGATAATGAGTAATGAAAAAGTATAGTAAAATTTTTAGAATTTTATAAAAAAATAAATTCAAAGTGAAACATTGAGGTGAGATAAAATATAACAGCTTTTTGAAAAATGTATATGATTATGATAGTAATATAGATTACAATATATATGGACAGTAAAAATGCTATTTTTAAAGAGAGAGATAGAAAGAAGGAATTTGAGAAAAAGAACCCTCTTCTTTTTAAATTTGTAATTAAATTTTCTTGTTAACAATTGTTATGCAATTGAAAAAAATCTGCAAATATCAGAAAATGAATTACTTATACAACAATAATTAGATTAAACTACAAACATAAGGTTTAAAATTATTTTTGACCTACCTTTAATCCATAATAATAAAGAAAGCACAAAAAAATACAGATAAGTTTATTTTTATAAAATGTTTAAATGTATATACATAAAACACATATCAAACATTTATTGTATTAATAATAACATACTCAACTAAAAGACAATATAAAATAAATAATCCTATTAAAATAAACATTGATGCTAATGAGCACAAAAATGCTAGTAAGATATCCAATGCTCTTCGGACATCTTCAGATATGAATTTTACATTCCTTTTTTTACTAAAGTAAAATGTAATATATTCACATATATTAAATAACAATATTTTTAGATATAGAGATAATTAAAATGAAAGAAAATTACCTTCCCCTTGTGTGTTATAAATTAATTCAAAGCAAAGTAATATGCTGATTTAATATACTGGCTTTTAAATTAGTCCACCCTTTAGATTATGTTCTGTTTCCAGCAACAGTATCAATAAACGATACTTTATTTAATAGTAAGTTTTAAGAATGGGTGGTAGCCAAGCCCTTTAAAACAATTATTGATATCAACTGCTATCTATTCATAATGCATGAGTAAAAAAATACTTGCCTTTCATCTAAATTACACAAACACACCCATGTATATATATATTGAATTAAATATTTCCATGGATTGTTATAGTATAGAATAAAAATAAGATTATATCCATGTAAACAGAGATAACTTTTAATCTTTGTCATTGCCAAGATCTATCAATTACTACCCATTTGCAATCCCTGAGAGCATACAAGTTTTCTCTTTAACCCATAATAGTTTATTTGTGTATAGTTATATTTGGCAGTAAGTATTTAATCTAACGTTAACAATAAACAAAAACATTAAACAGTTTTTTTTTAAAAAAAATTATATTTATAAATAAATTTATCTAATTATTTTTTAAGCTTTGCATGATATTGTCCAGTGGCAGAATGAAAAATTCTGAAGCTAAGACTACATGGATATACTTCACCTTTAATCAGCTCCATCTCTGACACATATGGTACTCAACTTCATTACTAACTGAGTTATAAATCATTGTAATATTACTTATAATATTTTAATGTAATCAATCTAAAGTTTTATATATTTTTTTAGTTTCCATCCAACCTGCAAGATTGTAAATAGCATTAATGATAGGAATTCAAATATCATTGGCTTGCAGCTCAAGTTGGTCATTTTCAGGATTTGAGTGTGACATGATGTTTTGAGTGATGAACTATTCAATCATTTGTTTTTATTACCAGATCATAAAATTACTGTCTTCACAGCGATTTTTGGTTTTTATGTGAGGCAATCAAAGTTCAGAATTTAGAGTCATATTATATATATATAAAATAATAAACTAGAATAATGAATGAAATGATAGTTATTTTAAGCATCTAAGTTTAAAATTGGCCAAATTCTTGGTATATTATGTTACCAATAGTTGTAATAATATAGCCATAAATGTTTTTAATAAATTATAAATAATAAATCTAATTCAACAAATTCTAGATAGATAGAAAGAAAAAAAGATAGGTAGATAAATATATTTAAACATGCTCAATTAGAAGATTAGATTAATTATTCATGCTTTAATTAGTATGATCTGATACTTCTACACAGGCAATTGATTGCAAGACTGTTCCTGAAATACATGTTATAGATTAATTGAATTGTTTTTTAGAGAAAGCATATGACAATGCTATTGGTATAAGAAGTGATACCATTCTTTTATCTTCTTTTCTATATACAAAGAAATGTCTCAACACTTAGACAAGAATGAATGAATTTTTAAATCACTTAAGAAATTTATTTGTAAATATTTTAAATTGATTGATATTTTTAATTGACAACATGTCTAAAATTTTTTCATTTTAAATCCTATCATCCAACAATCAAATGATAAAAAATATAAGATATATTACATTTACAGTACTAATCGTTTATTTGTAATGTGTCAAGATTACCTTTCGATATCACTGAAGTTATACATTAAAAAATTAGTCAATTTAAAATATTTAGAAGTAAACTTCGTGATTGATTTAAAAATAATTTTTTTCTAATCTAGGTGACTGATATATTTCTATATATATAGAAAAAGAGGAAGGAAAAATGATATCATTTATTATATCTATAAATTGTCATATTCTGTGGCTAGAAGACATTTGAATTATCTATATATAACAAGACCAATATTGAGATTTAATCTTGACACACTACAATAAATATTTAGCACTGTAAATATATAGATACAGTAAATCACAATGTTAAAATATATATAACATTCTATACAGTCATTTAAATATAATTGTAAGAGATTTGAACTCAGATTTTCAAGCTCCCTTCCGTTAGCCACTCTATCTCATATAACTGATACACATGACCACACATATATGCAAAAGATAAATATACTTATTAAATTTGCAGAAGGTAACTTAATTCTTGCTATTAAAAGGTGTGAACGTTGCCTTGACAGCAGTTAGAAATATTGGTTGCTATATTTACTGTGAATGTTTAGGTGGTTACTGGTTGGAAACTAATTATATATATATTTATATATATATATATATATATATATATTTTTTTCATGCTGAAGCAGCACTTATCAGTTGGTCCAGATTATCATCTCCCACACACATATATAATCAGTGTTTGGTTTATATTAAGATAGCAAATCTTCAAATTTTAATGAGCAGGCTTCAATCTACTCCATCCTCCAACTCTTCAGCTATCCATAACATTGAAAATCTGATGATAAAATGCCCAAATCCTTTGGCAATGTCAATATTATTGTCATGTCCATGTTAATCTTAAGTAATTCTAATCTCTCATATTGTTCATTTAAATACACTGCAAAGGAGTGGGCAGGATACAGACTGAATCTATAATATTACAATACAAATATAATTTAATATATTTGAAGTTTATATGTAATTGTAGGAGATTTGAACCCAGATTTTCAAGCTCCCTTCATCTGTCCACTCTTCTTTATACAACTGATGCACATGGTCACACACATGTGAAAAAGGATAAATGATCTCCAATATATGTATTTCATGCTGAACCAGTTATTGCAGTAAATGATGCACACTTCCACTTTAGTATTTAACAATACTGATAATAAGAAATTGACCTCATTCTCTTAAAATTCTCTTTGGCTACAAAGAAGATTATCTTGAATAATTAAGGCAGTAAGTGCATGACAAACAGATTGTTTTTTATTTAAAAAAGTAAAAGAAAATTCCTACTTATTTTGAAACTTTGTAACAAATAATTAAATGAAAAATATGTAAATACAATAAATCACAATGTGAATATATATATATATATAACCTTTTTAAAAATCAGCCAACACTTAGACAATCTCAATATGGATAACAATCAAAAATTTCAAACTGTTGTCAAGGCAACCTTTTTTTAGCAATAGAGGTGGAATCCCACCTCCATTAATGGTTTCATATATTTATAAAGACAGTAAAGATTGCAACTTGGCTACAGAGACTGAAATTTGTGATTGGAAGAAGTTTAAATAAACCTCCCTTAAACAGGTAAATATAATTACCACAATCATTCAGTATACTAAATGTCAAATAGAGTGACTTGAACTTAGGATTTCAGACTATATTCATTCTCACTCCCTCTCATACAACCATTACACATGACAACACATATATGAAAAAGATAAATGATCCTAATACACATATTTCATGCTGAACCAGCACTTATCAATTACACCAGATCATAATTCCCAAACATATATACAATCAGTGCACAGATTATAATAAGATAACAATTCCTTAAACTTTAATGTAGAAACCTTAATCTTCTCACCATTTCAATTATTCAACATCTATTTAAGTGAAAAACCCAACAATAAAACAGTCAAACATCTAATTGGATTTGATATTGTATTTAGTCTAATAAAATGAGGGATTAGATTGATGTAATGTCTACATGGGTATGACTACAATATCAAATCCAATAAAGGCTTTGACCATTCCATCATCAGTTTTTCACTCAAATGGACAGATGAATAGTTGGAAGTGTGAAAATATTGATGCCTGTCCATTAAAGTTTAATGAATTGCTATCTTAATATAAACCAGAAAGCACTGATTGAATACGTGTAAGAAATTATGGTCTCATCCAATTGATGACAGCTGATTCTGCAAGAAAAAATATAATGGGGATCATTGATCTTTCTCACATGTATATGGTTAAGTGTATCTGTTGCTTGAGATAAAGTAAAAGATGAATATGAACTGAAAACTCCTATGTTCAAGTCCCCTCTGCTTATATATAATGTAATGGTAATCCCTCAGTCTGTAGGAGCATGTAAATGAAAATTGATAATCTTTAAAATTACTCAACATATTAAATATTGTATATAATGATAACAAATAAATGAAACATGTAGAATGCTTATCCAATGTTTAGCCCAGCTAAATGTAATAGAACACAAATACAAAAATAAAATCTATCATATCTTTTATTATTCTGGAGTGGTATAATTCTAAAATAGATTTCTTAAATTACTAAATATAATTTAAATTACAAAGGGAATTTTACTGAATTTAAATCACATCTTTTAAACGTAACAAATATTTAAACCATTACACCATTAAAATTATTTCCTCCATAAAGACATAAACAATTTATCATGTTATTTAAATCCTCAGGGATTTATTTACATAATTTGTTACTAGTTACAATATATTAAGATGTGAATAAACAATAAATAAATGAGAGTGATAACTTAATTATGAATGATCACAGAAAACCAATTTAATTAAATAAAAACAAAATTTTAATAACATAAATAAGAATAATATATATAAATACTAAGTAATAAATATTTCTTATCAAACAATTTACTTTTTAATTAATTTCTTTATTTATTATATTTATAAAGTCATTTTATGAACTTCACTAGATGTGCTGCAGACAATACACTAAGGTATAAAACAGGTATAAAATAGCATAATATTGCTGAAATAAAAGTATAAATTTTTAATTTGCAAACATTAATAGATGTTTAATTTATTTCTTAATTTGATCATCAAATAAACATAGGTTTATTAAATTTATTTTACAGTAAAATGGTATTCTTTATCTATCATATCGTTTCACCTACTATGTTCCATAGTAGTACATTGTTCCTAGTTTAAACCCCCAAGTTGGCATATATTAATTAAAATAGCTTAATAAAAAGTATAATAATACATGTGTGCATGTATGTGTATATATTTTATAGAGGCGTATTTTAGAGATTAACCAACTGACTTAATAAAATATATATAGTAAAGTATGTGCATATATCTTATAAATGCATCTTGCAAATAGTGTTAAATAATTTCTATAAATAAAGCAAACATAATTATAAAGTTTAAGGTAATAAAGTTAAATATTGACTGGTATGTGAATTTTCACACATACTTATATATGAAAGCAGCTTGCAATGTTATAGATTTCAAACTTTGTTATTTCTTTTAAATTTTATTTATTTCTCAAAGGTGACAAATCTCTTACACTAATTAGCTCTCTTTGCCTAAAAGTTATAGTTTCTAAGTTGACAGACTCATGCATATAATAAAATGTTTACTAGGTTAAAATCTGTTTTTGTAAACTAATTTTATTTCTTGGAAATTAGTTGACCACACCTAGGTTTTTTAAAATCTGTAAAAAACAAGAGTAGACTTAAAAGATAATAAATTTATTTTAGTAACAAAGAGATAACTAGATAACTGACCCTATTTTTCTCAATTACTTATTTTTCTAAATTACAGAGGTAATGGTTTTGTTTATAAAGCTTATAACACACATGTAAAATAAAGATTAAAAATTTGTCACAACTTGTAAACAAATCATGATGTTTGCAGAGGGGGAGATCGTTCTTATAAAAAACCCTGATTGGAATTAAATTAGGTCAGACACAAGATAATTTTAACTTGTATTGATGTCAGGAGCAATGCCCACTTGTACATGAAGAACCAAGGCAAAAACAGTGACCCATTGCTATTTGCCTTTGCGGGAGATGAGTTGCAGTGATGGGAAAAGTTTGAACCAGCAGTCTTCCCAGAATGTAAAGGTGAACAGACTAGCCAAGAAGAGACATGCCAAACACAAGAAAAGAAGACACCTTAGCAGAGAAGATTGGTAAAATAATCCACAGAGCTCTGTAATAAACTCTTATTATTAATTTCTTAAATAATTCTAAGCTAGCTATGTCTAAATGTGCACAAACTTATTTAAACTTTCTCTATGGAATAAATTCTGTCATTAAGCTAAATTGTATCTAATTTCCTAAAATAATGTAAGAATAACTACTTTGTAAAACTTGCCTAACTCTTTTAAAGTAAAAGAACTTAATAATATAACTCTTGATAAATTTAAATTATACTCTAAATATCTTTCTGTCTGTGATTATGCCTTCCTTATATTTTATTATATTTGTTATAAATTTATTCTATGACTTATTCAGAAAGGAGATTGATATTCAGTTCCTGTAGAGAGGGGTTGAGAGAAATGATTAGAGTCTCTCTATAGATAACTTATAGGTGTTAAAGCCCACACACACGCAATCTCCAATCTGAGACCTATTATTTGTATATTAAATATCTATTATGTATTAGCTGAGTAAAAGTAGGTTTTCTCATACTAATAAAATATTTAGTTAACTAACACAAGAGCAATATTCTAAAGCATATTTAAATTAAATACATAAGTCTGTATTGTGCTTTATTTCTCCCTAGAATTTATAAGATGAACTATAAAAATTAATTATAAGCTATATCACTTAATTAACCCCTTTCTTTAGCATGTTTGCACATGCTAACTTATGAACTGGTATACAATGGTTTAGTGGAAAGAAGCTATAGATTTAGTGAATTTTAGATTTAATGATGATTGATGATCATTAGTGTGGCGAATGTGTTCCTTATAAAGCACACCCATGTGCATATGCATATTGCTATATACATATATATTTGTTTAGGGGGATTTGGTATAAAGCCATTCCGTATTCATTTTCTGATAGATTTCCTTAGAACTGGGACACAAGGGTCAAGATTGTTCATATTTCAAGCTAATCAGACCTTCAGAACAAAATGTTCTCTTCTCATAGCAAGTTGTATGGTCCATGGGAACCGATCATTGAGTTGATAGATTCCATGAGGAAATACATTTGAGATGCCATTTTTATTTTGGTTGATATAGTGTCATGGTATCAGAAGCTTTGCTATAACAGATCCCAGTTCATTCTGCCATTAATATCAATAAATTCAACTTTGATTTGAATGCACAATCTAGTTTTGTAATAATAATCAATATAGAGAGCTAATGTAGGCTAACTTCAAGGTACTTAGAGTAATTATAATTATTGTCTCTCTTGCAAATTAAGTATTTGCAAACCTTATAGGCATCTCATAGCATGAAATAGGTATAATTGAAACTGTAGATTATAACATAATAAAGTTGTTAATGGAATAAGTTCTGATATGATTGTCCAGTGCATAAAATGAGATTCTGTAACTCACTCATTTAATTGTAACACTTGTGGTAAATTCCAATGCACAGAGGGATAGCTGTCTTAATAATTAATTTGTTTTATTAAAAGATATAAAATCTAATATTATTTAATGTATTTTTTCATAGTTCATTTCAATCCATTTGAATCACATTAATTTTAGCTTATTTAAGTGAATTATATAACTATGCATTGTCATTCTGGGTTGGTTTAGCCAAGTATTAATTACCTCAGAAGCCATAATTATGTGTGTTTTGTTAATTACCTGGCTATAGAATCATTTTTCCCTGAGTCTCATGTTTTACCCCTTGCTACTGCCAGAACACAAACTAAAAAAATCCAAGTGTAACTACATATATTTCATTCATAGTATAGTAAATCTGGTAGCATTGGTGAAGAAGCTAATGAGCAATCTGATTTAAGGTCTCAACCCCTCATTTATATCAGCTTTGGGGAATTTTCCAAGACTGGATTTTGCTGCATGAGTGTACAGATATAACCATTACAACAGAGATACATGAGGATTATCCAGGGTTAAATCAAATATTGATTATTTATTCTATAAGATATTTACATTACACATCTTAAACTATTCATATTTATCGAATACAATTGATGTATTTAAATGTATTTTATATTTATATTTTTAGTAATTAAATGCATAAACATTTGTTGTTGTCATCCATAATTATTTATATATGAATACTTATTTTCCAATTGTAAATTATAATAAAAGAAAACAAGTATACTTTTCTTTAAATAAAATAATAATAATTACTAATAAATATTATTTATGATTTAATTCAACCTTTTTTGGTAACAAAATATATTTATGTATTAATCAAACACATGTAAGCTTAAACATAAAGAATTTATATAAGAAAAATACTTGGTAAATATTTTGTTTTATTCTCAAGAAATGCCATCTAAATCATGAATTGCCAACAGAAATATAATATTTATTATTCACAATAAAATATAATCCACACATATACATTTAAAAAAATTTAAATTTCAAAATCTTCTAAATGTTCTGTTGAAAAATTACATTTTCTTGGGTGCAACTGACAATATATGTCAGCTATAATTATTACATGTTATGGTCATTCCAGTAAAATTTTCCATTTAATGATCTGTTTTTAATTTTAAGAAAAAAATTCATATTCAGCATTTTTAAATGTTTAATCTGGGTTGGATTTCATTATCAGTAATTATAATTATTAACTTCTTTAAACAAAAATATGTTACAAAGTTATATCACAATATTTAACTGTGGTATGGAATGATATCTTATATTATCATATTTAGATTTCTATTGGATTGTAAAGCCTTCTAAACAGATGTTTTATGATTTTACCACATTATTTTCTTTATAGCTTTTAAATAATATTTTGTTTAAATCACATGTTGTTATTAAATTAGTAATGACTGGAAGGTTGCTATTCATCCACATGCAACTTACTATTACTTTCAGACAACCAATAGCCATTAAAACAGCGGTCTGAGAAGCGATCAGGCCTAGACACATGACAGAGATTTTTTGACAAGAAAAGAATGATAACACTCTTCTCTTTTACTTAACTTTTATATATATAAGCCAGTCTTAAGCATCTTGGCTTGAAATCATGAATATATAGCTTTTAAATAAAATTATTTTATATGCTCACTAATTTTTATGCTATTTTAGTTCAAGGGCTATTTTTTACTAACATTAGTGCTGTTTCAGCTATTGAAGCAAAAATGAGTCTAATCTAAAATCAAGGGTTTAAATAGTTTTCTCATAATAATGTCATACTTATATCATTAGTGTAGTTATAGTTTTTATGGTATTTTATCATGTAATCTCTATTTTCACTCATTTCCATGGTTTTTAATTATTTAGAGTCAAATCCATTCATCTATTTATTTTATGCAACTTCTTTTCTAATATAATAGTATTTTATGACATTAAATTAACTTTTTGAAATCTTTATAACACAATATTATAAACTATATTCTAAAACAACAAAAAATATAATTTTATAAATTAAATACAAAATATGTTTGGAATTGTATCTTAAAATAAAATAGATATTGCTTTCACTCATCTACAGAGAACATTGGATTTCCACCAAACAAGCTGAATTTAAAAGTGGATTTAGTACAGTAGATCATATCGAGGTATTGAGAGAAGTTATAGAAAGGTCAAATGAATAGGAGTTTCCATTATGCTTTGGATTTGTAGATTATGAAAATGCATTTAATTCTATAAACATTTGTTTAGTGATAAAAGCATTGGATAATCAAGATATAATGATACTATGAAAGTCAACATTGAGAATGGTGTAAGTCAGGGTGACTCCATATCTCCAAAACTTTTTACAGCATTGCTTCAAGAAGTATTTTGTGGATTAAAATGGGAATCTAAAGGAGTAAAGGTAAATGGAGATTATTTAAGTCATTTAGATTTTGCAGATGTTGTAGATGTTTTTGCAAATAATGCTTTAGTGCTGTAGGAAATGTTGCAGGAGTTATCAGATGAAAATAAGACAATAGGATTAAAGATAAATGTTAAAAAGACTAAAGTAATGTTCAATGGATTTTCTCAAAATATGAAAATAAAGATTGATTATGATGAGTTAGAAGAAGTTAACAGCTACAAATATCTTGGTCAGATTATTAATACAGATGGAAACATAATGGATGAAGTTAATCATAGAATTAAACTTGTTTGGAATGTTTTTGGTAGAAATAACTTTATACTAAAAAGAAATATGCCTATGTGTTTGAAAAGAAAGGTTTTTAATAAATGTGTTTTACCAGTTCTTACTTATGGATCTGCAACTTGAACACTTAATAGAAGAGCAATACAGAGACTTCAGACCACTTAAAGAAGTATGGAGAGATGCATGTTAGGAGTAACAAGAAGTTATTGAAAACACAATATATGGGTAAGACAACAAACAGGTGTTATTGACTTCATTGAAAAAATTAAAAGACTGAAGTGGAGTTGGGCTGGACATATTCCTAGAAGAGATGATAATAGATGGCCAATTGAAATCTTAAACCGGATTGCAAGAGATTGTAAAAGACCCAGAAAGAGATCACATGTGAGATGGATGGATGCAATAAGATGGTCTGTAGGGATGACATGGAGAACAGAAGCTAAAGATAAGAAAAGATGGTTTGAACTTGGAGAGACCTTCATCCTGCAGTGAATTGATGATAATGATGATGATTAGACTACTTTATATCATAATAAATAATTTAAGTATTAATTTTAAACATATGGAAAGTTCTTTAAAAATAAAATATTGAATATATAAAATTTAATTCTTTTAATTTGTATCAAAACAAATAAACACATAAACATGCATAAGCATGCTCTTAAAAATAATTTAACATTTTAATTATTTATCTTTAAATATTATTATTGACATGTACATAGTAAATAAAATATAAGCAAATGAATCTATTGGTAAGTACTTTGTCTTATTACCACTATTCACATAAAGCTATTTATATATTTTTATTAATATTACAAATATAATATATATTTTACCAGTTCTATATTATCACCCAAATAAAATAACCAACATTAACCTTAAAGTTTATTGTAAAAATATTTTTTTTATATATCACCTGTTTTATATATATATATATAACTACTTTATATTACAATTTGTTTTCAAATCAGCATTTAAAAGCAAGGTAAAACATTTTAATTACCTGTAAATTAATTTTGTTTATTTTAAAGTTGAAATTCAGCTAATAAAATTTTATGTAAACAACATCATCCGGTTTTAATTCAAATCCAACTACTACAATATATGTTTTTCATTTGTCAAACTTTTCTGAATTCACAACCTTGTGAACATTTATTTTAAATAATACATTAATAATTATAACTAATAATTTAGTAAATTAAAGATTATCGTGTTAGGATGGTAAGAAAGTGATGATTTTATTAAAGTTTATACTTGTAAATCAAAATGAAATAATTTAATTTTGATAGACAATGAACAAGTAATAAAGACAGCTGTAAGAATTTATCTCAAGACAACTGGAAAGTGTTTCTTGCTCAATATGAAATTTATCTTGAAGGTCATTTCTTTTTCCCAAATGTCTTTATTCATATATTTCAATAATGTTATGGTAGAATGGAAATTTTAAGTATATCTTTCCATCAATTTACCTATCAATAATCAATCAACTCAAATATTTAAATATGCTTGAGAATGTTTGCCATAGATTAAGGCATGCTTTCAAACTTAATGTTTATTGAATTTATATATATACATTATGACGATATCAATCTGAGTGCAGCCAACATTAATTAAGTTTATGCGTGTATGCATTTAAACAATAAAAAAAATGTCCATGAGAAAAAAAATATTAATGTATATTTTAATCAGATTGTATATTTATAAAAGTAATTTATGCACAACATTATCAGTTATTTACTGTGAGTAGAAAAATATAATAATAAATAAAGCCTCTAAAGAAAGGGATAAAATGCTTTTGATCGCGAATCAATAAAATAATAAATCATAAATTATAAGTCATTTTTGAGAAGTTTTTTGTATCACCTCTTCTGAATCAATTTATAAATAAAATCATATCAATTCTCATAAAGAAAGAATGGTGAATTCAAATTTAAGATCAAAAATTAAGAATCAACAATATTTCAAAAAAGAAGAAATGGTGGCAAAGAATTTTATATCTTCTTGCATTTGAACAGGAGTAGATAAATAAAAGAAAGCAATAAGCTATTTCTTTTTTCTGTCGATATTAAATAATATAATATTGTAGTCTTGTTTTCCTACATGTTGTTGAAGAGAACAATGTAATATTGTTTCTCTGAAGTCTGAAATTTTAGAATAACCTGCATTATGGTTGTTCTGGCAGATGACAAAAACATATGTCAATGGTCTACATTATGGTATGATCTATGACAAATTATGTGATCAGAGGATAGCAGAGAATATAAATAGAGGTCATTCAAAATTCATTTGGTATGTGGTCTTCATTCCGGTGTAGATTTTTTAATTCCCAAATTGCAAGCTATGTGTTTAAAGTAGTGTTGAAGTGAACCATGTGGAGAACAGATTATATCTGCCTTTAGTTAAAATTGCAATCACTATATCAGAAATCATAAAAATGTTTTACTATAGTAGTGGATCATATGTCATGAAATGATATATACCTAAAATAAGATCTATGCACAGAAAGTCATCATCTGCTGTCACTACATACATATTTTTATATTATTTTCCCTTTTTTAATAAACACATAAAATACTTTCATATTTTAATATTTAGTGTGACTCATCTAAAATTACATCATGACCCAACAGTGAGTCTCAACCCACACATTGGGAATCTCTATATTACTCAATTCTTTAAATAATAATATATTTTGACTGATGAATGCAATTTAAAAATGTTTAGTATTATATGTATTTTTTAAAGAATACTGTCAGCATAGAAATCCACTAAATGGACCTGCATGATAATATGAAATTCAGCGACATCACGGTCATATTAGGCAGCTTTAACTGATGTGTATCTATATTGTCATATAAACACATACTTCTGTAAAAATAGCATATAAGGAACTTTAAAGTTTTCAATATGCAAGTTTTTTATTAGCTTTAAATGAATTTACTAATCAAAACACTGATTACTTCATAATATTATGATAGATTTGTAAACGTCATTTTTAATCTTTTCGTCGGTTAATAAGAAAAAAAATATATAAAAAATCAAAATCTTAACTTTATTATCTCAATAATTATCTGTGCATCTGATTTGCATAACTTCTTCCCTAAAGTGTAATTACAAATATGAAAATGACTTAGATATCCAATTAAAATGCTTTTTATATCCAATTTTGAACTCATCTAACTTGTTAATTTTTTTTTCTTGTTTATATTTTTATAAACTTCATAAAAAGTTTTTTTCTTCCCTGCATTTGCAAGTCAAAATGAATTAATTTTGAATTCATATGTAAATGAATATGTAAATTTTATAAATCAGTTTAAGAATTTATGGAATTGATAGCTGTTTGCAAATCATCACTTATACAGATGATAGAACTATAAAAAGATATTGGACAATATTTTGACGTAAGAATAAATTTTAAATAATTGTTTAGATTAAAAATGTGTGCAGTTACGATTCGTATTTTATGTTGCGATACTATATTTACTGCTAATGACGTGGCAATATTTATGACGTCGGATTATGTGTGGGATCTGATGACGATTCATTAATAATATGATATATATAATTTTCAGTTTAATATTATGTGACATATACTATAATGCTAACAAATTAATGTTACATCGATTCTAAAATAATAAAAATAATAATTTTAAAGTTGACAACCCAATGGGCCATTTATTCCATAATGAGGATAAAACAATGTTATATTTAACAGAAAAATTTTAATTATGATAAAATATAAGTGAAGAGTTACTTTACTGCTCTTTTAATCCATCTTTGTAAGTCATGTGGTATTGGAATTGTAATCTAGGTCATGTGGTTAGCTAAGTATAATCTCATATTTGGAAGAAAATGTATATTTAAAATTTGCTTAATCTAAAAGAAAGACAATTTAAAAAAAATTTTTTTTTACAGTATTTACTGCTAAACTTATGCTTAAAAATATGGGCTTTTAATATTTGCTTCCAAACTCACTTCAAACTATATCCCTTTCCCCAACAAGGTTTAATGCAGTAATAATGTTAGACTGTGGATCGTACTGTGGATTATAAGATAGTCTGATCAATTCCAATTCTGGCATTTCTGATATTTGAATTTCTTTTGAACTCTTAAGCAATAAGCTTATTTTACACATTTCTTAATGTATGCACTCTAATATTTGTTGCAATATCAATTTTAATAGTCACTGATATTATTTGTTGGGAATCATTAGGTATGTCCATTATTATTCTAAAAGTTTATAAGTGGAAACTATTTATCCAACTTGCTGTTCATAACTTATCAGTAAAATAAGATATTTCTATATAGATATATTTATACCCCCTTGCCTACATTAATTTACTATTAAACAATAAAAAAAATAATTTCAAGTAAAAAAAATAATGCCTTTGACAATTATTTTAGGAGCATCATGGTTATTAGTAAATAAAATAAAGGCATACATCATGTAACTTAATTTATAAGTTTATAATTATAAACTAAAATAAAAAGGATGCTTATAACTCTAACAAGCTTTATCGATAAATGCCACAAAAGAAAGCATTTGAAATCTCTATCTAGAAATTATCTCCAGTCACAGACTGATTTCTAGCTATTGGCTTTCCTCAGTGAGGCACAAGCACCTCTCTGAGGAAAGCCAATAGCTAGAAACCATCTGGGGCTGGCAATAATTTCCAGATAGAGATTTTAAATGCTTTTTCTTGTGGAATTTATGGATAAAGTTTGTTAGAGCCATTAACATACTCTTTATTTTAGATCATGGTTATTAAATTCAATTTTTTTCTTTTATGATTAAAAATGATTTCTTTATAACAAAACAAACAGCTGACCAGACACTAATAAAAATTGAAGGTGAAAGTCATTTATAATTGCAATTGTATTATATATAACAATAAAAAAATGATTTGTTACATTGGAAGTCATGTGACATTGATGATTTAATTTTTCATCTATATCCTTACTTTGTGAATGTAGCACTTTACTAATGTTAAGTTGAACTTGATTAGAGAAAAAATATTTCTGCAACTATAACAACCATTGCCCATTCAGTCATTGCTGTCAATAATTTGAAAATTTGAATCCTTTTCATGAAGTTATATTTTTTGTTCTAAGTACATGTAGTAGTAAATAAGAGTGGTTGATTGCTTGGGAGTGTATAAGAAATTCATGAATTAGAAGTAACAAAATTGTAGTCACAATAAATGAATGTTTAATTCCAGATTCCACCACTGGATCACTGAATTAAATTACGCAGGAAAAGAACCATTCTCTAATTTAAGAATGTATCAGAAGTTCAACCATAAAAAGTGAGAATGAGGCTGCATTATGCAGATCACGAGTTTCAAAAGCAAGTAAATAATTA
Organism: Epiperipatus broadwayi; assembly: GCA_028023455.1. Lineage (NCBI taxonomy): Eukaryota > Metazoa > Onychophora > Udeonychophora > Euonychophora > Peripatidae > Epiperipatus > Epiperipatus broadwayi. Next base: position 1,961,685 of record JAQFVV010012465.1, read on the forward strand.
AATGTTTTTTACTTGGGTACGGGCCATGATTGATAGACCTAAATCTCCAGACTTTGCCACACTTTATGCAGGACTAAAATATATTGAATTGAATAATATAATGATTCATATATTTGTTCAAAAATTAGATCCATGTTATTTAGAGATAATTTGCTGGTCAAAAATTTACAGCCCACACATAAAATCACCCAAGGGTAATTTTCATGTTAGCTCCACATTCAACATCACATGATCAAAACCCTTTTCTTTTTATAGCATGCTAAGATCAATTAGATTCAATAGACTCTATCATACTTTAATTAACCTTATTGATTTTAAATAATGACAAAAACTAAAAATAATGGAACATTATCATTTATTTATGTATATACATTATTAAACCACTAAACATCACATGATCACTATCTCTGGTTGGCACAGGGTGGCACTATTGTATGGAGAGTTTTGCTTGTTTTATATACATTATTACAACACAAACAATATCATAACCGGCAACCATCCACAAAAACATTAGTCTATTAGTTTTTTTTACCCATGATTAAATTTAGATTAATAACATATTATTTTCCTTAATCACCTTATTTAGTTTGAATACAATTTACCGTTAGAGATTTATTGATTCTACAATGGACCACAACACAATTTTAAGATTTATTTACAGTTTCAGGAAATGCTAACATCATTCAATAAACTATATTGTTAACAGACTTGGACCAACATAAATAGGCTGTAATGCAGATAATAACTAAACATTAACTAAGTAGGTGTAAGAGGCAGAAAACAGCATCTGCATTACACTAATTTATTAGGAATGTGCATCTACTGTTTGCTACTGCTTAAAATAAGGGTTCTAAGTGTGTGTGACTGGAAGATGCAAATGATATCTCACAAAGAAAATATATAAACACAGCATACTACTGCTCAAAGTAAGTTGTTGAAAGTGAGTGACTGGACAATGCAAATGGTATCACAATCAATTATAAATAATCAAACTTTATATATACAAAACAGCCAGAAATAGAAGTATATCATCTCAAAGTTAAGTACATCCAATTATCCTTTTATGCTTGCTTAAGATCAAACCTGGATGGTAATTTACTTAAAACTATAAACTTTTATAACTATTAAAACAAACAATCTTACATAATTTATTTAATCAGTTTATGCAGCTGTTTTATACTATCCATAGTTCATTAATCTGCGCTATTCACGTTAATGATTAAACTATTATTTTTATAATTTAAGGTTAATGGAAATGACTTTTTTTTAAAAAAAAAAAATACTCATCAAGTTTTTAAGAGAGTGGTGAGTGTTGGCAATAATAAGCTAGTTCTTTTATAAAAATACTTTTCAGGTTTATGCCGACTGCATTCTGGCATGACTAATAAATACAGCAAAGAATTGCCATATTCATTTTTAAGCAGATTTATTTCTACATAAAATTAATTATAATAATTTAGAAATATTTTCAGTATAAATTAAATGTAGAAGATAAAATATTTAATATTAGTAATAGACAATAATAGCAATATATTCAAAGTTCATACACATTATCCTTTTCATCACTAAGGGTTGATGTTCTAAATTCAGGTATTTGTAGGCTTTTAACAGACTCGGTCTGTACATATATAGCTATGACTGACAAAGTTTCTAATATACTGCTCTTGATGGCTTCAACAGTCTCTGCTAATACACAATGGTTTTCTCATTCAATGGGCAGCATTGGACAGTGCTTTCCTTGTTCATTGATGGCTGCTTTTCCCCCAAAGCAATAGACACTTTTTAAAGTTTAGGTGACATGTAGTTCACATATTATTTGATGGCCTATCAAAAACTCTTGATAGATTTATGGTTTGCATCTGACCTGATTGGCCAGTGTGGAACAGATGATAGATTTTCTACTCTTCTATTATATTTTAATACAAAGCACATTAACAAATCAATGCAGAATCAGCAAAAAAAACAATTAAAGCAGAATAAAAAATCTTTAGAGAATCCCTATTTATAATTTACTCAGTTGTTTTATGAGAAAAATCAGTTTCCATCATGAGTCATTTCCATCATTTATCTATTGGTGGTAGATAGCTCTTAAACTTTGTTACAGTCCATGGCTTATTTGTCCAATTACAGCATTTATAAAATTTTAGGTTTGAAAGGGATTTCTACCAAAATAACGCACGATGTTTAGACTAAATTACATCAAATATTTATCTCCTTAATTAGCCAATATGTATATCAACACTTTAATTACATTTTACACAACAACGTCATTTCCACCCACCTAATTATAAAATACCTTTACAAATGTTAATAAAAGGAATATTTCGTTTTAAATTACTTTTTAAATAAAGTTAAAATTAACAATTCCTTATACATTTTCTGTGCACATACTTATATATCTAATTTCTAATTAGTAAATATTGTAAAAAACATTTAATTTAAAAATTCCTTCAAATTGTTCTACTTATATATATATGAAGCATATATAAATATCACTTCAATATAATGCATATAAAATTTCAAGTTACCCATTGAAAACATACTACATGTCAATTTTAAATTATAATAATCCTAGATAATAACAATGTATATATTAATTAAACAGAAATACTTTTGATTATGTTGTAATCATTATCAGTTGAAATGAAGTAGACACACACAAAAAAAGGTAGCCATCATGTGATTTGCCAAAAAGTGTGTATATTGATGTTAGAAGATTGTTAATTTGGTGCTGAAATTCTTTAAATTGTTTTACAAAGATAGTAGCTTTAATTTTTCTTTTTTTATGATCTTTTTCTTTTTAATGTGGCAAAGCGTTGGCCGGAAAGCGAACCCCAGGACAACTGCTTGTAAGGCTGCTATGCTAACCACTCGGCCAACAAGGGTTGACTATGATCTCTTCTTCATTTAATATTCTTATATAATGTGGTCTAAAGATAAATCTAAAATTGCAAAACTTTCATGGCCAAAGAAAACTGACGCACTATTGGTCTGATTATCCATAATACTTTTTACATGATTGTATAATAGTTGATGCTCTTTTAGTCTTTTTTCCAAAGTACATGTCAATTCCTCACTGTATGACTTCTTGCATCAGCTTATACTGATATATAATATTATTATTTTGGATTTTAACAATAATATTCTTAAAATTATTAATCAATCAGTTTACATTTGGAGAACATATTTATCACTAAATATGTTTTAATGGATTTGGATTGAACATTATTTAAAAATGCCATAGATATCAATTTTTATTATTTTTACTTATGTTCATTTGTAAGATTCATTGTTAAACTTATTCAATATGTGCAGAATTTTCTTTCCATCATAGCCTATATTTATAAGTTCTTGAGTAAATAGTTCAATATTTTAGATTTTATAACTTTTAAAATTCCATAATTTTTGTTTACAAAGCCAGAAAGATTTAAGGCTAGTCAATTTATGTATCATTTGTGCATTTGATTTGAAATGAATACAACTCTTTTTAAATAGGTTCAACAACCAATTTATAGTTTAAACAATCATTCTCTCTAGATTTATACGAATCTAAAAATGTTATCTTTCTATTTTCTTTTTAATGACTGTCCAATTTAAAATATATAAACTATTGAATTATATAAAAGTGTTTCAAAAATATTTTCAGGATTTCAAACAAAAGCAGCATTGACAAACCTAACATATATTTTAATGTTTCTAAAATTACCAGAACATAACACATCTTTATATTTTGATAGTGTAAAGCTATACATTTGTGCAATTATGGGAGATCTATGGGCTATCATGTAGAAACACCTTTCTTCTATAAAATCTGTTTTGTAATGCAACTTAAGAGCTCCCTATATAGTCATCATTACATCTGATTGGCTGCCATATAGACATTCTAAAAGTGCATGCAAGAGGTTTTCAGCCTTAATAAATTTTATTGTAAATTTGTTTATTGAAATTTGATGTAAAGTGGTCTCAATGACATGCACACACCAGATGATTTATGAATTCCACTTAACTCAATGACACCAATGAAGCCATAGTATTATTTTCTAATGTAACGTTTTTAATTTTATAAATAAATTCAAAAGATGATGCAATTGTATATCTGCCAAAATGCAGCATATCTTAGTGATACATAAAATGGCTAACTTTAAATCTTTTTTGCAACTTAATAAAAACCCAGAATATTGAACTATTTACTCAAGAACTTGTGAATGTAGGATAGGATAAAAAACATATCCTGCTCACTGAATAGGTTTTGTAATAAACTTTACAAAATTAACATAAGTAATAATAATAAAAATGGATAACTGCACTATTTTTAAATATTCAATTAAAATTTATTAAACAAGTATTTAGAGATAAATATAATATTTCATTTTATGTTCATCCAAATGTAAACTGACTGATTAATAATTCTAAAAATACTATTCTTAATAGAAAAAAAAAATATATATATCAAATTATATGTGGATGTAAGAAGTCATACAATTGAGAAATTGAGATGTACTTTGGAAAAAAGACTAAAAGAACACCAACTATTATAGAATCATGTAAAAAATGCTAAGAATAATTGATCCAATATTGCCCCTGTTTGTTTGACCATGAAAAATCTTACAATTTTAGATTTACCTTTAGCCCAGATTATACAAAAATATTAAATGAAGAAAGGCATCATAAGAAAAGAAAAATTAAAGATGCAATCTTTATAAACTGATTTAAAGATTTTATAATAAATAGGCAATCTGCTAATATTGATACATACAGTTTTTGAAAAATTATGTGCTATTTGCTTTTTTTTTGTCTATCTTATTTTAGTTAATAATGGTTACAATGTAATTGAAAGTACTAGTGTGTAATTAATATATATATATATTGTTACTATCTACTTTTATAATTTAAAATTTATATATATATATGCCTACAGAATGTGATATAATATATTGTAACGAGCACAGACGTTCGTTACATTGTTTTTTTTTTATATTTATTAAACATGAAAGTAAATTAAAAAGTTCGCATTTAAAAATTTTCTTTAAGAATTAAAAATTGAAATTAAATATCATCTTAAACTCGTATATGTTAAATCGCACAGATAATGAAAAATTATTAAAATAAAACTTTATTAAAGAAAAAGTATTTTAAAACTAAATTTTAAAAAGATTTGGAGATAAAATTATATCTTTAAATTTATCTTTAAATATATTTTTGATTTGGAAAACAGGTTAATTAATCAGAAATGGAAATGATTGTTAATTAGTTAAATGTAAACCAGCCTTTGGGCATTTAAATGTAAAAACATCGGTCAGATAGGAAAACAATAGAAACTGTTAGCAAATAAGAAGAAATCCCTATGGAATCGGACCGCAGCGAAAGGACCATCGCATCGGTGACGTAATGTAAATTCAATCCTACACATTAATATAAAAAGGATAAGTTTGGAAATTATTAGTTAGTGACTGGAAATGATTATTACGATGTGACAGATAGGTGTTAGTGCGGAGGTGCGGGAGAAGCGATTGAAGAGACGCACGATTCAATCACTTCAGTTTTGCCAAAGAAAGAAAGAGAAATGAACTATCGTTTTCTACATTGAGGACCAACTAAATTAAAAAACCTCCGAATGAATAAATAAAACATTGGCTAAATGTATACCAATATCTTCAGGACGGCGTGGGAATTCCCGTTCAAACTTACAAACGACAGATAAAGATGAACTGTTTAAAACCATAAGAACTTTACAATTAATGAACATTAAATTAAAAACTTTTCGTATTTAAAATAATTGCATTAGTTTCCTATCTGACTAAAGTAGTTAAAATGTTATTTGATGTATTTTTTATTTATTTGTGTAAAATCATTTCCATTTATTTAACTTTGTTCTTTAAGTTTATTTATGATTTCTGTTTTCCGATAAATTAAAATATATCAATGTTAAACTTAAGTCGGGCGTGAATGGCTGTATAGATTTGTAAAGTTATATTATGGGAGGGTAATCTTAAGATATTTGTGTCGTTGTTAAATTGGGTCAATGGATTGGGTATATTGATGTAGTTAGTAGATGTAGTCGGAGATTCGCTACTGGCAGAATCGCTTCATACGCCGCACTCTCCCGTTTTGCCTATGGAAGGAATTATAAGACGCAGAACGCAGTTCCTTTCTATGGAGTTTTTTTTTTTATTGCTCTTCTTGTCTGATAGATGTCATATTCCTATTTCTTGAGAGGCAATTTCTTCTCTTAACTTTTGGTGCCGCCGTATTTCGTATTACATTGAATACATCGATATATCAGATGGATTGATGCCAGTTTGACTACGAATTTTAGCCTAAGGTTAAATAGGGATAGAATGTTTATTTTCAAAAGCAAATTTATCTGGTCTATTCATACTCGACCCTAAATAAAAATGCATTAAATTTAAGTTGTTTATAGACGCTTGCATGGATTGTTTATTGGTTAACTATGTTTTGCGTTTCCATATTTGATCAAAATATATAGACATTCGATAAATAATGATACCTTATGGTGAGTATCTAAAATATATTTATTCGGATGTCTTTTTAGTTATTGGTGACAATGCAAGTATCTTATGGTGAATACTAATGGGTTACGTATAAATTTCCCTCCGCAATTGTCAGTAATCAATAATTTTGTATTTTGATCGTTTATGTTTATTTTGAAATGTTTTTGACCGTGAAATCTATGTAACCGATGTATATTCAACATTATAAACAAGCTTTCATAAATTTATCTGTGCGAACTTAATTAAAATGTAAAATTAGAATATAATAGTAATTAAATATAAATTAAAGTCAAAAATCAAAGTTAAAAATGTAGGTTAAATTTTGAACTGTAAAACTAATACTAAAATAATTTTAAATCTTATATATATGTGAAATAAATAAATGTTTGTGTGTTAATTACTGGCAGTGGCTTATTTTATTTATTTTTTTAATCTTGAAATATAATTAGATAAGATATTATATTATTTAATCTCTGCTATTCCACTGAGCTAGTGACATGGGCTAACGACCGGAATCAAAATAAAAAAAAAAAAAAAATTTTTTTTTTTTTTTTTACTTACGTATCTGCCTACTTTATAAATTTTTCTAGGTTCAAATGCCTAGATGGTGCCCTGTAGTGCAGTTTACGTTAAGTGCTATTCTCCGGATCGTTACAATATATAATACGCTTTTATATGCAGTGTATATATATATATGTCAGTTCATTTTGATTTATAATATATATACTTATTATCATTAGAAAAAGTTGATTATTCTATTAATAAATTTAATAGAGTGCCTTAATTATAATTTTATACAACGAATTTATTATCTGAGTCATCATCATGTATCCTTCAAATCGAGTACTTTTATCACTTGTTTATCTTTAACGGCACCAATAGAAATAATTAATTATCACATTTTAATTTATAAATTCATTGTCAGTATATAACCGCTTGTTAAATTATGGGTGGGAGTATCTAAAACTTTAACAATTTTATTTAATTATGCTTCTTTAAAAATATTTTTCATTATTGAAAAATAATAGAATTAAAAATTGCCTTCATATTAGAATTTTATATTTAATTTAAATATGATTTAATTATTTTATTTCATTTGTTTCTATAACAATCCATTACATGAATAATAAATTTACTAAAGTTAGTTTAAAAATTTAGAAGAAATAACTAAATTTAAAATACTGAAACAAATTTTGATGCAGATTGGCAAATAATGGAGACCTCTCATTAATGATGATTAAATTTCATTACTTTATTATAATACTCTATTGTATACATATCCCAATCTGTCTTCAGGTAATGCAGTAAGTTACATAGATATATAAATAATGTAATCCTATCTTAGTATAAATTAATAGTTTATAGTAAGGAGAAATTTGGTTAGAAGTTTGAAGTTAAGTAGTTGGTGTTGTTTGATTGTAATTATGTCTTGTGTGTTCTGTTAAAAAGGTGATTGATGAATGATTCTCTTTCCAAGTTATATTCAATGCCATACCTTAACAATATATATATATGTAATATTCAAATATTTACATATATATTAAATACATTAATATTCATAAAAATTCAACTTATATTATTAGAAGTACTTTCGACTATATTCTTTGTAGTCTTTGTCAACTATATGACGTTGAATAATTAAAAGAACGCATCATTTCATAACTGCACAATTCAATTCACTTCTCCCACAATTCTGTTATTTTAATGTTTGATGATTGCCAATTCATTAATATTTGACAATTTCTTAAAATTAATATAGCCTCTTTTATTTTACATTTATTGTGGCAATGTTTAATTTATATAACTTTTATGTTTTTATAATCAAAATGTTCATGAAACTTCAATCGGCAAACATTAAAATAACAGAATTGTGGGAGAACTGAATTGAATTGTGGGAGTTATGAAATAATGTCTCGTTTTAATTATTCAATGTTATATAGTTGACAAAGACTACAAAAATATAGTGGAATAGTCTTGCATTGGTGGTCGAGAGGTCAGCGCGACTGCCTTGCACTTGCAGACAGTTGCCCGGTTCGCGTCCCGGCCGATGCTATAACACTTAAAAAAAAGTGTTACTTTATTTGGATCAGGAATTACACTATGAAATGTGGCAGTATATTTAGAATCTTAACCATGATAAAACAGAATATTAATGTTAAATTTTATTTTAAATTAGGCAAAATGACCACTGAAACATTTAAAATGATTGAAACTGTATATGACAATGAAGATAAGTTATTGACTTCATGTGACCTCCAAGTTTTTATGATGCTGAGAAAAGCACTGACAGTGATTTATGAGAGTACAAAATGCACTATGACATTACATAATTCATGAACTCAACATATTAGCACCTTAATTTTTTTGTGGCAAATTGATAAATTACGTTGTTACATAATATGCACATTAATTTAGAGATGATACTGCAAGCAGTTTAGAAAGAAAAGCAGTTATCTCTTTACTGCCTAATTAAAAAATTTGTCACTCAGAAGATCATGTTACCCTTGACCATTGGAGAGAATAGAATTGAGTTTAAATTCAGGAACCTTAGCTCTTGAACCCATTACAATACCAAAGTCATAAATATATGCTTTTTTCATCTTCAAGTTAGCATATTTTTTTGCTAATAACCTATCTAATTTTTTACTCCTCCATCTAAAAAAAATATTTCAAACACATTAATATATATATTGAAACAGACAGATCGAAGAACCGATCTTAGTTTCATGTGTTTAAGTACGGTAATTCGAACTACTATTCGCCCGCAATGGGATTTTTCCATTTCAAGTCACAAAAATTGAGCTATCTATATATTTTATGTTTTGTAAATAAATATGTAAAGATTCCGTGCATAAATGTCACAAATCATGAAATAATATTCGTGTGTGCGTGGTTTGTGAATTTATATCAGCTTAATTTAAAAGTTTCATTGCGGGTGTATTTGCTTAAATTTTAGCCTTTTAGAATTATACAAAGTCGTTTAAAAATACTGATCAAAAGTCACATTCCTTTGATCAGTGGTTTTAATTAAAATCTGTATTGTACAAATGTATATAGTAATTGAGTTGTATTCGAAATTAGATAAGGAATTTATATTTGTAATTACTTTGTCAATTTAAAATTGCGTATTAAAGTTAAAGATAGCTGAAAACGGAAAATGAAAATGGATAATTGATATTGTATGGTCAAGCTGGATTGCTGAAGGCTAGAGAAAAGTAGGCGGAGCCTAAAACAAAAACCGGACAGAAAGGTCAACCGTGGCCATCGTAGAGAAAACTAACATTCTAACTTTTGACGTGGCTGAGAGTAGATCGTCTCAAAAACAGCAAAGCAGTTGCTAGAGAAATCTCTCCAACTTTTGTTAAGAAGTCCACCAGTAAACCGTAATGTCGATGGGCTAAGTGCCAGGAGCTGATCTCTGTCCTGCCAATTTGAATCTTTGTGCCGCTGACTGATCATGTTTTATGTGCTTCACAATTTCCAGCTTCCAATCTCCAAATTGACTATGCCTTCCAAGTAGATTTCAAATGCGCGCCTACGTTCATCAGAAATACCATCGTGAGAAGCCAAGCCGGATGAAGAAGGAAGGGTAACTGTGTTACATGAACTTTTAACTTTCTCCCGAGCTTAATGTTATAAGTTAATCTGTCAATCAAATGAATCACATGTAAGTTTTTTTTGTTTCGTTTATAACGCTACTGTTTCAAACCTGTCAGTAAATTTTCTTTTCTCCTTTTCCTCTGCTCTAGTCTTTAGAAAATAGTTTGTAAATATTGTATCTACTAATAATAATTCAAATGAAGACATTTATATTTTTTTTCCTATTTACTTATGCTATAAACAAACGATGCCAATAGAAATATTTTCCAACTCTGTTTAAAGCTAGTTTATAATATTGATTATAGTTATTTTAAAAGGAAGTTCATTGTTAAAGTAAAGATTATTTCATATATTGAGTTGGCAGATATTAAATCACTTTATTATGTTTTTTTTGTGTTGTCATACTATTGTAACCGATATTTCAATCTTAAAAATGTAAAGGGTTTTAAGTTTATTATCTTAGTTTCCTACATGAAATGAGAAATAGTTCTCAGTGTATAATTTGTTATCATCGCTACCGCCTGAACGACCTGGGGGAGTTAGGGGTTTCAGAGTAAACTTAATTAATTATTGCTTTCTCGGTCAGTTTGATTCCGCCATGTTTTATTGGAATAGTTATATCAGCCTGTTGCGCAGAAATAGACGAATTGATTCCCTAGGTTTGGTATAATTCCTTTTCAAATCCACTTCAAGCACTCGTCCTCGATGACTGTGGCAATGCCTTCCCTTCGCCGAAGTTAGCGTCTCGCCATACTACCATATGGGGAAGAAAGCAATTCTTTCCCAGGTTATCTCTTGGATCACCGGGTTTCGAAATGATCCCGGCTGGTTGTAGTGTCCCGGAGCTACTTGGGGGCATTAAGCCTTGTCAAAGTACAAGCCGTCCGGTATTCCGTTAATGCACTGCAAGTGATTACTGTAGGGCTCGTCAATTTAGGCAACCACTAGTACATCAATCTTAGATATCATAGTTATACGAAACCACCCTCCAACTATTCGTACATGCAACGGTTCGAATCTATTCGAATAAAATAACTTAATAAAAATCGTAGAGAAATATTTTCAATGCTCAAATGCTCTGATTCCCTTAGCCACCCGTCAATCATTTCACTACACAAATATTGGTATGGGTTTGTTTACCAGGTAAAATGATTACTAAAGACTAGTAGCTAATTATAACAGAATATTTATGGAAATCTTAATGTACTTTTGAATACTATATTTTATGCTCTCTATTTATTATTAAACAATTTATTTACTCTAATTTTGTGTCTTCCACCTCATTACTCTCGAAGTCTATTTAGTCACCTACTGTCTGTATTGACAACTTAAATATATACATTACATTAATGACCGTACCGATACCCAGAGTATAATAGATCTATATATAAAACTGTAAGTAATTTAGTCTGTGTTCTGAGTTGAGCTAGTAAAGGGATAACCCCGTGCTGTTATAAAGTCATCATCGGTTGGTCATGCCGGGGTTTGGGTTTGAATTTCGTTGGCGTTTTGGAATTTATTCTTAAACGTGGACTGGGTTTGAACTCGAGTACTGTGTATGAGTAAGCGTGGTGGATTTATACCGGTACAATATATATATATATATATATATATAACCAAAACTGTCTAACACTATACTAGCAAAAATAAAAATGCAAAACCATAAAGCAATACAATACTAGATTAAATCCAAAATTTTACCAAAATCCTTACACAACCATGGTTTCATCTACTACAAATAGACCTTCTCAAATGAAAATCAAACTAAAGAAAACATATATATATGCAAACAAACAAACCTGCCCATAATTCATTTCAAACTCCACCTTCCCTTAATATCAAAAGAAGTCTTCATAAGATTGATAGCCTCAGAATCAAGGAGTTTTATCATCAAAGTCTCCTTTATTCTTCTTTTTAACTCATTCTTTTCATAAAAAATAACCGAAGCATTGTTAAATAATATTCTATGACCTGTATTCAATTCATGAATATATAAAGCTGAGTTAAGATACCTATGTTTAACTCTACTTATATCTCTACTTATATGAACCTTAACCCTTTCATTAAGGCTAAATTTACTCTGGCCTACATAAAATTTACCACAACTACATGGAATTTTATAAACAATACCAGGAATAGACCTACTATCAATAGACTGCTTTGAACCATTAAGTAATGAATTCAAATCAGAACCTTTCCTCCATGCAACCTTCTTTTCACCTAACAAATGACTATTCCTATAAACCAAATTATAAATTGATGCTTTAAATGGTAAAGACATATAATCATCATCCTTACCAACAAAATTCTTATCATCCAAATCACGACTATAAACATTATTATTAAATACCACTTTTTTAATAAAATCATGACTATAACCCAATTCTACATATTCAGCAGCAAATTGACTTCTTTGAATATCAGCATCATTATTAAAATTATTAAGCCTTCTATTCCGACAACAAAAATTCAACAAAGACATTTTTTTATGTATAAAAGGCTGATAACTATCAGGCCTACTCATATTTCTCAAATTTTTAGGTTTTATAAATTGACTCCAAAACAAAACATCATTAACCTTCTCAACATTTAAATCTAAAAACATTAATTTTACAAAATCAAAAACACCCTCCTCAATTGTAAACTTAATACTAGAATCAAAACCATTCAATCCACATAAAAACTCTTCTAATTTCTCTTTCTGAATAACAAACAAACAATCATCAACATACCTAACAAATAATTTAATAGAACGTGAAAACTTATTAATAATACTACACTCCAAATAATCAATATAGACAGCACACATCAATGGAGAAATAACATAACCAATAACCCAACCTTCTCTAATCTTATAAAACATATCATTAGACATAAAATACATTGAATCTTCTAACAGCAAAAGCAAATCATGAAAAACCTTAATCTTATCTGCAGAAAAACATTCTAATTTTTTTTAAAATTGAAAGAAAAACATCAATACTTTTTAATCTATTAATCGATTGGTATATATTTTCAATATCTAAACTACAAAAAACACAATCATCATCCAAAACAAAAACATTTATTTACTTAAAAGCTTCAAAAGAAGAAGAAACAAAATGGACCCAATTTTATATAATCCTTAAAATATCTTATAATAAATTTTGATATTTTATCAACAATTCCTCCTGTAAAATCAAAAATACATCTCAAAGGAAAATTATCTTTATGAGACTTCAAATTAAAGAAAACTTTTGGAGCCACATAATCACTAGGGTAACAATTTAAATAAGTAGCTCTATCAAAAATTTTTATTTTCCATAACTTTCATAATCTTAGTTAATTTAGATTTTATTTTTTTACCAGGATCAGAATCTAAAATAGCATATTTTCTATTATTTAATTCTCAAGTTGAATTTTTGTTGTCAGAATAGAAGGCTTAATAATTTTAATAATAATGCTGATATTCAAAGAAGTCAATTTGCTGCTGAATATGTAGAATTGGGTTATAGTCATGATTTTATTAAAAAAGTGGTATTTAATAATAATGTTTATAGTCATGATTTGGATGATAAGAATTTTGTTGGTAAGGATGATGATTATATGTCTTTACCATTTAAAGCATCAATTTATAATTTGGTTTATAGGAATAGTCATTTGTTAGGTGGAAAGAAGTTTGCATGGAGGAAAGGTTCTGATTTGAATTCATTACTTAATGGTTCAAAGCAGTCTATTGATAGTAAGTCTATTCCTGGTATTGTTTATAAAATTCCATGTAGTTGTGGTAAATTTTTTGTAGGCCAGAGTAAATTTAGTCTTAATGAAAAGGTTAAGGTTCATATAAGTAGAGTTAAACATAGGTATCTTAACTCTGCTTTATATATTCATGAATTGAATACAGGTCATAGAATATTGTTTAACAATGTTTCGGTTATTTTTTATGAAAAAAATGAGTTAAAAAGAAGAATAAAAGAGACTTTGATGATAAAACTCCTTGATTCTGAGGCTATCAATCTTATGAAGACTTCTTTTGATATTAAGGGAAGGTGGAGTTTGAAATGAATTATGGGAAGGTTTGTTTGTTTGTATATATATTGTAACGATCCAGAGAAGGTGACTTAACGTAAACTGCACTACAGGGCGCCATCTAGGCATTTGAACCTAGAAAAATTTATAAAGTAGGCAGATACGTAAGTCAAAAAAAAAAAAAATTTTTTTTTTTTTTTTTTTTGCATTCCGGTCGTTAGCCCATGTCACTAGCTCAGTGGAATAGCAGAGATTAAATAATATAATATCTTATCTAATTATATTTCAATATTAAAAAAATAAATAAAATAAGCCACTGCCAGTAATTAACATACAAACATTTATTTATGCACATATATATAAGATTTAAAATTATTTTAGTATTAGTTTTACATTTCAAAATTTAACATTATTTTTAACTTTACTTTAGATTTTAATTTACATTTTAATTTCTATTATATTATCAGTTTACATTTTAATTAAGTTCGCACAGATGGGATTATAAAAGCTTGTTTTAATATGTTGCTATAGATCGGTTACATAGATTACACGGTTAAAAACATTTCAAAGTAAACATAAACGATCAAAAGATAAAATCATTGATACTGGCAATTGCAGAGGGAAATTTATAAGTAACCCAGTAGTATTCACCATAAGATACTTGCATTGTCACCAATGATTTAAAAGACATCCGAATAAATACATTTTAGATACTCACCGTAAGGTATCATTATTTATCGAATGTCTATATATTCTGATCAAATATGAAAACCCAAAACATACTTAACCGATAACCAATCCATGCAAGCGTCCATAAACAACTTAAATTTAATGCATTTTTATTTAGGGTCGAGCATGAATAGATTACATAGATTTGCATTTGAAAATAAAATATTCTATCCCTATTTAACCTTAGGCTAAAATTCGCAGTCAAACTGGCATCAATTCATCTGATACATCGATGTATTCAATGTAATACGGAATACGGCAGCACCAAAAAGGTTCAGAGAAGATATTGACTCTCCTCAGATAGGAATATTACTTCTATCTAAAGAGAAGAACAATATAAAAAAAACTCCATAGAAAGGAACTGCGCTCTGCGTCTTATAATTCCTTCCATAGGCAAAACGGGAGAGTGCGGCGTATGAAGCGATTCTGCCAGTAGCGAATCTCCGACTACATCTACTAACTACATCAATGTATCCAATCCATTGACCCAATTCAACAACGAAACAAATAACCTAAGATTACCCTCCCCTAATATAACTTTACAAATCTATACAACCATTCACGCCCGACTTAAGTTTAACATTTATATAATTTACCTTAACGGAAAACAGAAATCATAATAAAACTTAAAGAACAAAAAAGTAAATAAATAAATGGAAATGATTTTAAATATATATAAAAAAAGAAATACATCAAATAACATTATTAATAAATTAAGTTGGTCAGATAGGATAATATTGCAATCATTTAACTCTGGAAAGTTTAATTTAATGTTCATTATTTATAAAGTTCTTACGGTTTAAAACAGTTCCTCTTTATCCGTTGCTTGCCATGAACGTGAATTCCCACGCCGTCCTAAGATTGATATTCTGTTGGCCGATTTATTTATCCATCCGGAGGTTTTTGTTTTAACTGGTCCTCAATGTAGAAAAACGATAGTTCATTTCTCTTTCTTTCCTAGCAAAACTGAAGGGATTGAATCGTGCGTCTGTTTCAATCCCTTCTTCACTTCCGCACTACCACATATCTCTCACATCATAATTAATCATTCACTAACTAATAATTTCCAAACTTGTCCTTTTATATTACTTTGAAAGATTGACTTAACATTATATCATCGATGTGTTGATCCTTTTCGTTGAGGTCCGATTTCCCAATGGATTTATTTCATTTGCTAAAAGTTTCTATTGTTTTCCTACCTGACCGATGTTTTTACATTTAAATGCCCAAGGCTGGTTTACATTTGACTAATTAAATTTATCATTTCCATTTCTGATTAATTAACCTGTTTTCCAAATCAAAGATATATTTAAAGATAAATTTAAAGATATAATTTTATCTCCAAATCTTTTTAAAATTTAGTTTTAAAATACTTTTTCTTTAATAAAGTTTTATTTTAATAATTTTTCATTATCTGTGCGATTTAATATATACGAGTTTAAGATGATATTTAATTTCAATTTTTAATTCTTAAAGAAAATTTTTAAATGCGAACTTTTTAATTTACTTTCATGTTTAATAAATAAAAAAAACCAATGTAACGAACGTCTGTGCTCGTTACAATATATATATATGTTTTTCTTTAGTTTGATTTTCACTTGAGAAGGTCTATTTGTAGTAGATGACACCATGGTTGTGAAAGGATTTTGGTAAAATTTTGGATTTAATCTAGTATTGTATTGTTTTATGGTTTGCATATATATATATAATCAATAAAGCAAGTCATATATAATGTGACATTGCTTTTAAAAGCTTGTATTTACAAATATGTAATATAGGGAGTGTACCAATAGCTCAAACAAGCTCTTATTTAATAAGTGTGGTAAGAGAAAATATTTTAAATCTCTATCTAGAATATTCTTATCCCCAGACCAATTGGTTTCAAGCTTATGGCTCACCTCAGTGAGGAGTGTATGTCTTTCTATGTGTATGTAATTAAAATTGATGTAATTGTATTTTCCATTGAG
Source organism: Epiperipatus broadwayi (assembly GCA_028023455.1). Taxonomy (NCBI): domain Eukaryota; kingdom Metazoa; phylum Onychophora; class Udeonychophora; order Euonychophora; family Peripatidae; genus Epiperipatus; species Epiperipatus broadwayi. The sequence goes on from JAQFVV010012465.1 coordinate 1,978,501, forward strand.
TTACGTGTCAATAAACTAGTTTTAAACTAGAGAGTGAATTCTGTCCATTATTTTAGTTTATTTACAGAGGAAATAATCTGTGATCACTGTTAAGATATTCAGAGGATCAAAGCTGAACCTTAATTTTAATAACTCTAAATATCAAATGAAAAGTCAGTTTAATAAATGTAATACCAAATAATCATAATTTAACTATATGTAATTGAAATGGAAATTGTTAAATTTCAAAAAACTATAAAAAATAGCATATCAATCTATCTTTTAGTTCTTTTGTTATATAAGCTTATTGTTTTTGATATAGATTTAAACTAGAGAGAGAATTCTAGCTATTATTTTAAATTAAGTACAGGATAAATAACATGAAATCACCATTAAAATTTTTAGCCAATCACGAGTGAGCTTTAGTTTTAACAAAATATCCAATGAAAAGTCAGTTTAATAATAAATAATCATAACTATGTGTGAGTGAAATGAAAACAATTGGACCTCTCAGTGAGTTATGTAGACATCAACAAACTATGAAAAGATTGAATAATGCCAATATGACTTTTAGCTCTGATATTGTGCAAGTTTAGTTTATTGAAATTTTCATCACTCAGTAGTGTGTACAATTGTTTTCATTTCACTCACACATAGTTAATTTATGATTATGTATTATTACATCTACTAAACTAATTTTTCATTTGACATTCAGAGGTTGTTAAACTAAGGTTCAACCTTGATGATCTGAACGCTTCAATGGTAATTTCAGATTATTTATTCTGTTCATAAATTAAAATATATACAGAATTTGCTCTCTAATTTAAAGCTACATCAAAAAACTACAAATTTATGTAACAAGAATGCTAAAAGATAGATTTTTATCAGTGTATCATTTTGTAGTTTGTTGATGCTTGTATAACTCAATTGGAGGTATAGTTGCTCTGTTTAAATTACATATAGTTAAGTTATGATTATATATATATATATATACACCAGTTCTTACTTATGGATCTGAGACTTGGACACTTAATAGAAGAGCAATACAGAGACTTCAGACCACTCAAAGAAGTATGGAGAGATGCATGTTGGGAGTAACAAGAAGAGATCGAAAACGCAATGTATGGGTAAGAGAACAAACAGGTGTTACTGACCTCATTGAAAAAATTAAAAGATTGAAGTGGAGTTGGGCTGGACATATTGCTAGAAGAGATGATAATAGATGGACAATTGAAATTTTAAACTGGATTCCAAGAGATTTTAAAAGATCCAGAAAGAGACCACATGTGAGATGGATGGATGAAATAAGAAAGTGTGCAGGGGTGATGTGGAGAAGAGAAGCTAAAGATCAGAAAAGATGGATTAAACTTGGAGAGACCTTCATCCTGCAGTGGATTGATAATGGTTGATGATGATGATGATGATGATATATATGATTTCATGTTATTATTATTTTTGGGATATTCCGTGTGGTAAAATAGCTGACATTTCGGTACAATAACAAGTACCGAAATGTCAGCTATTTAGCTATTTCACCACACGGAATATCTTGAAAATAATAACTTGAAATCATCATTTATCCATGAAAAATATTAGAATTAACATATATATGTAAATATTCTATAAGCTCAGTATTATAAGATTAATACTGAAATATAAGTATAGTGTATATACTTAACTCGGATATAATTAAAGATTTGAACCCAGACATTCAAGCTCATTACAGTTACCCACACTATCCAGTATAACTGATACACATAACCACATATTCATATTTATGCTAAACCAGCACTTGTTCATTGGTCAGAATGATCTTCCACACACACATAACTTATCCAGACATTAATCCTCTCCATTCTCCAACTCATCCTGACCAATTGATGAGTGCTGGTTCGGCATGAAATATGTATATTGGAGATGATATATCTTTTATACATGTATGTTGACATGGGTTTTAGTTATACCAGCTAAAGTGAATGACTTGAAAGTCTGGGTTCAAATCCCCTTTATTATAAGATTAGATTTTTATTTTTTATCTTGTCAAATTGTTCCAGGTTATGATATATTTAAACAATGAAGATAATAATAATATATTTCTATTTATAAAAAAAAATAAAATCTAAAAGAATTGATTGAATAATCGAATAATGTGAGTTACAAACACAAAGGGTGTTAATAAAATTATTTCAGTCATTGAAAAAAGAGGATACACATTGAAACAAACTATACACCTTTTTTTGAGATCAGGGCCTACTATTCTTATTCACTATACTAAAGGTGACAATATGATTTTGAATGTTTTGTTATGATTTTATAATTACATATATATTTAATTTGTTCTATAAGTTCATGAAATTTCAAGTATTATTGATTTACATAACTTATAAACATTATTTGTTATGTCTTCTGTAAAATTTATTAAACTTCTGATTTTATATACAAAAATATTTGATGACAAATTAACTAACCTCATGCAGGACACACATTAATCAAATCTGGTATCACCTGATGCTTAGGAGGTCAGTTGAACTCATATTAAATATAGCAATTCAGGTTCTATTTAAATAGAGTCATAATGCTCAATAGGTTATTAAAATTTAAAAGTGAATTTTAGTAATTCAACTAAAGCATACTTTATATTGGCTTAATGTTAATTGATACGACGAAGCTTATAATTCATTTCATTTCTAAATACTTTTGCCTTGAAATAAATATTTTAAATATGTAAATATTAATGAATTAAATATCCCAGAAAATATATAAACTATTAATGGTATTTATGTCAGTAGAAATTTATAAAAACTTATGGTTATATATATATAGAGAGAGAAACATTGGATGTAATGGGAACTAATTTTTAGCAAATAAATGTAGAGAAAAATAAATATGTATATATAATAATTAATAATGTCAAATGTATATATGTTTGTGCATTCTTTAATCTATATATATATGTATATACTGATAACATTTGCAGTTTTAAGTTTTTAGAACAATTTATAAATATTTACTTTCATTGAGCATATTTGATATGCCTTTACATAAATACAATATTAAATGATATAAAAATATCTTTTTGATTAACTAGGCTTAAATATCAATATTTATTTATATAAAGCTAATAATAAAAGTTACGAATATGTTTTGATAAAAATATTAATATCAGTAATAATAATATCTAAATATATAATATTAGCGAATCATTAATTTAATGCTCAACACTTTAACACTTTAATATCTGTAACATTAACATATGGTCATGTGATTCTCGAGATTTCTATTGGCACATTGAGCACAATAATTTTATTAATTACATAAATTCTTTCTATATACTGCTTTTTCCATTATTTTATTATTCACATAAGTATTATTTTATAATTACTATATTAAAGATTAATATTGGTTTCTGTTATTAGTATAAAAATAACATACGTGTGTGTGTGTTGATACATCTTTCGTTTATTTTTACTTCATTTATCCAGGCTTGACTAGATATATGATCGAACTATAGTGATTCAGGAAGCTTAATGGCATAATATTAAATATTGGATCTGAGATAAGAGTTTAGGATAGAGGAATCTTGAAAAATTTTCTGGTTGTAAGGAAGCTTAATTTATTTTTAGGTATTTTACTTGGCACATATGTGATGTGATGTGATGCATATGTGATGTGATGTATTTGGCTTCTCCTTAGACGAAGTCAAGAATATCTCAGCAATTATGCCCAGATAAACCTGTTAGCCATTTTATTCTCCATTCCCCACTCTTAAGTCTTCCCATATTCTGCCCCATCCCATTTCCACAACATAATCTTTATCAACTCTATGGCCTTTATATCTAAATCCCCCTTATCTCTTCGCAAATCCAACATAAAAATAATAACTCACTTTCTGTATAGTCATTTTTTTATGTCTATTCTCCCATAACTTCATTATCTGTACCCTTTCTGCTTTCAAGCATTTACATTCAGTCAATATTCAACACAAATGACCATTAGTGACATCTATTTGTTAAGTGAAAAAACAAAACTTTAATTAAATGTGATTTGATTTTCTCAATGGTAAATGTCATGTTCCTATGGATAATGAGTCCATGAATTATCTTTTTTCAAAGCCATATTCTAATCATCTGAAAGAAACTTTTTGCTTCACATTATCTAACATTTTTTTCTGAATTTATCTCTCTTAGTTTTATCATCTATTTTGACTTCCAAAAATAGTTTGTATCATGATGAAAATCCACCTAATGTCATTTAACATCACTTTCATTCTAAATTGAATTCTTCCATAATCTTTGAGAAACCTTTAAGTATTTTAATATAACACTTATTTTTCATTCTTTGTCTATAGATTTCATTGACTTTCATCATCCATCACAATGAAATAGCTGAAGTTTATAGTCTCACTTTTTATGCTTATTTTAGTAGTTTATTAATAATACACTGCCAATTGCTCAAATTTATCTTTTATGAATGTTTTATCATTAAGATTTACCAAAAAAGCAGCATGTTATTACAGTAAAGAATGATCTACATTACATCTATTTCTTAAATATGTTTGTACAAGTGCTCATACTATTAACAAACTATTTATAAATTAATTAGTAAAATACACATTTAAGTAATTTAATAAAAATATTTTTTATTATGCAAACAAATAATATACCAAATAATCTTTCTGTGGGGTAATATTCACTACACCACTCTTATGCTAGACACAGAATGATTTTTATCCACTTTTAATACCTTATGAAGATGCTTAGTCATTACATATAACCAAAGAGATGTAAAAAAGATGTATGATCACTAAGATGTGTATTTCACATTAAATAAGCACTCATCAGTTGGCCACTATCACATTTTATTATACATATCATTATCATTGTTCAGTTTATATATGGATGGGAAATTATTACAGTTTAATTAATGTGTATAACTTACTGTCCTCACAACTTTGACATAAATCACTTGATAGAAGTTTTTCAATAATATTTATTAGACATTTATTAGATGGAGGACAAAAACCAATTCCTACTTTGCATCAGCATTGGTTTTGTTCTGGAAGCTTCCAGTCCTAAATGTGGACTTGTTTAATTGCAACCACTAGCTTAAACAGCTATAGTCTGGAGAACAATGGCAGCTGTTCAGGTTAGCAGGAGTTTCCTTTAACTGTATAGGGATAATGAGGTTAATGTTATTGAGGTTTAACAATTGTTCTCTGGAGAATTCATACAGTCTTTCAGCACCGGTAGTCATTTTCTGCCTTACCTTCAAAAAGGCTGATTATTTACTGCCACATCCCCAACTTTAATGGAAACATTTGGATTTTGTGAAAATCATTGCCTATTGATCTGTTCTTATCATTATCTATATGTTACCTTTATATATATATATATATATATATATATATATATATATATATATATATATATATATATATATATATATATATATATATATATATATATATATATATATATATTGGTTAGTGGAAATAAGTGCTCAATCTAATTGTGATAAGAAAGGAACTGGACTAGTACATTATTTGAAGGCAAGATGAGATGTGACAACTGCACAGAAAAGAATCCTACTACAAATGATTCAAGAACCCATCTACAAAATGAGTGAGTGTTTAATTTTTTTCTACACAAAAGTGGTTATGAGAGCTTTTAAAGAATATTCATTATTTTATTGCCATTTCAAATATGAAATTGTATATTTTCTATTCTTTGTTTATATATTTATGATTTTTTGACAAATATTTGTGTAATATTTTTTTTGAAGAATAATATCATTTAATTCAAATTAAAAAAAAGACAACATTTATTTTCAGAAAAAGACATCTCAAGAATAATAAATAACATTTGCTGGCATTTGTAATTGGCTAAAAAAGAATGCATTTGTATTTACTACAGCATATTATTTTGGTTATGTTGTTAAAAATTATAAGTAGAATTTTGAATTTTAGATAGAATTTCATTAGCTTTAAGCAATATGAACAATAAACTGTTTCAATTTTACAAACTGTATTAAAACATAACTAATTTTTGAAATGCTTTTATTTATGTTAGAAATTCTGTTTGTGCATTTGGGTTAAATTGTGCAAACAGATTTTAACATACTTCTATCAAATAAATTTCTTTCCAATGTAAATATTTTATGGTTGTTCAGCTAGTTTCCCAGCATGACTGTATTAGCAGTTTGAATTTCAAAGCATATTGATATTGGATTTAGTACATTTTCAAAAGATGTGCATGAGATGGTGGTATAATTTTTAAAGCATGAATATTATGAATAATTCACTAAAACCTATGTCTAGTTAATTCAAATTAAAAGAAAAGAAATGGAGGATAAAGTCTTAATATCTCTTGAATGTTTAACTAAAACTTTCTTTTATATCACATGATCACCATTTTTTATTCTTACACAAGAAAAAGAGGTTCAATTGTATGGATAATTTAGCCTCTATGTGAAACTTTCTTTTTTAAAAATGTTATTTTCATAAACCAAAAAAATATTTGTAAATGATATTTATTGTGCATCAATTTCATTTTGAATACTGAAAATATAAACATATTGTCAATTTCTATATTTGAATATGAATAGCTACGAAAGTCCATTGCAAAATATCTGAAGTCTAAAAAATAAAAAATGTATACAAAACATATTTTATAAAAATTTTATTTGATTAGCAATGCACTAAAATAAAAAACATTTTTTTTTTTTAATCTCAATTTTGATTATCATATGCAACTTGAAATAATTACAATTAAAAAAACTTTTTGGTTTTTAGTACATTATTGATTAAATTAAATAAAATATACATATTATTTAATTTAATATTTTTATTTGCAATATGGTGATCAGCCAATAAGAAAAAAGTTATTAATCTTATTATATATTTCAATTTAATATTTTCTGCCTATATTAGTAAAATGAAAATAATATTTTTAAGAATAATTTTTGTTTACAAGCATATATATCTAATAAATAATTCAAAATCTTGAAAATATAATAATGAATAAAATAAATTTAATCAAGCAAAAATTAACAATTTAATCCAACCAGCCACCAGGTGGTGCCAAAAATATGGACAATTACACAATTATTGGAGGTTTCATGAAACAATTATAAATATCTGATAAGAATGTGACGATATACTTTTAATTTGAAATGATTAAAAGTAAATATAAAAACTTCATCTTTTTGCCTTTTAAAATTGCAGTATGCCGATCATTATGTTATTGTTGCTAAATTAATAGATAATTCACAGAGCAATGTTAATGCTTTGAAAATAATCTGCATAAAAACTTTGGTTTAATAATTAATATTCCAAAACTGCAAATGTTTTATTACTAAACAATGGAAGCAAAATATAAAGAACCTTTTAGTTTAGACAAGAAGTTGCAATATGACTCTAATGCATAGCTGTTACATTTAATGAGGTAAAAGACCAAATAATTTACCACAGTGATTTAACCACTTCACCAAATTATTATATGTAAGGCTAATATCTATTAAAATAATGTTATAAAAATGAAAAGTATTGATACAATATGAAGTCATCACACACATTTTTCTTGAATATTCTTTATATTTTTTTGAAACATTTACGGATAGATCTTAGTACCAATGGAATATGTTTTTTTTTACTTTACTGGATGTGATGATACAAAATCTACTATTATAAAAGCATCCTTTCTTGAATTTCATTGCATGAATTAATAATAATAAACTCTCCAAAAATATATTAAGATAAATTTGAGCATGATTTTTATGGAAGACATGAATCCATTTTTTTTTCAATGCCATTTTAAGTGCAAACATTGAGAACTTTTGTTACAAGAGAAGGTTTACAATTAGAGAAAATATTAAAGCCATTTACAAAAATAAAGTTTCGGAAATAGAAACAAAAATTTCCTTAATCAATATTAATATATAGGGTATATGAGCACAGACTTTCACATGACCTACCACTCTCCACTCTATCTAATATCACTGATACACTAAACACATATATGTTGAAAAGATAAATAATCACCAATATACATATTTCATGCTAAACCAGCAATCATCAGCTGTTAGAAAACAAATTCTCATAGATAAATATACTTTCTTTATTAATATATTCTAATTTTGTCTTCCTAGCACCAATTTCACATCTGTCCACAATCTATGGAATTGGCTATTGTTTGAACCTTCTTTATTACCAAAATTAGGCTTTCTAGTTTTTAATTATTGTTCATTGAATGCCTTCTGTGGTTAGTCCAGGAATAGAATGGTGGATTCTGCATCTAATGTTATGAATCATGACCACAAATCTGTCAATCCTACTGCTCAAACTTTTTATTGGCTACTGACTCAAATAATTCTGTGTTTATTTATTTAGTATATATGACAAACAATTGTATATTTCATCTTTATACCTTTTTAAAAAATCTTTCTGTTTAATTCATTTTTGAATACATTTTTTTATGGAAAACCTTTTGTATTCATCCAATTCTCAACAACTTTCTGTAATATGTTCATAATTTTTATTAGACATTCATTAGACTAAAGAACATCAACTTAATGAATAATATTTTTGTAATGTAATTTTCACTACACCATTCTCAGTAAAGGCAGGGACTTATTTTTATCCACTTTTAATATCTTGTGGAGAGGTGTAATCATAAACCTATTACCAAAGACGTGAAAAAGATATATGATCCTCAAAATGCTCCTTGGGGAATCATACATATTTTTCATGTCTTTGGTCATATGTTTGTTATTATATCCCTCCTTTAGGTGTTAAAAGTGAATAGATTTCAGTCCTACTTTGCATGAGAGTGGTGTAGTGAAAATTATGCTACAGAAATATTATTCTACATGTTCCTTCAAAAAGTTAAGCCACATATAACAGAATAAAGAATGAACAAATAATATATACCGGTATATAAAAAAAATTGTATATTCATTGCAAATATTACTCTTTTTTTTGTCTTTCTACATATCCTTTATTTACTCTTTTAGAATCAGAATATATATGTAAACACATATATTATCAACCCAAACATTTTACAATTTTTAAATGAGTTTAAGATCAAGAAACACCATGGTCTTTTTTCTCAGTTACAAACAGGTTTACTGACCTCATTGAAAAAATTGAAAGACTGAAGTAGAGTTGGGCTGGACATATTGCTAGAAGAGATGATAATAGATGGACAATTGAAATCTTAAACTGGATTCCAAGAAATTATAAAAGACCCAGAAAGAGACCACATGTAAGATGGATGGATGAAATAAGAAAGTGTTCAGAGGTGATATGGAGAAGAGAAACTAAAGATTGGAGAAGATGGATTGAACGTGGAGAGACCTTCATCCTGCAGTGATTTGATAATGGTTGATGATGATGATTATATACTATACTTGAACTAAAATGGTAAAATGCTGTAAATCTGAATCGTAAATTAAATGGTAATGGAATTTATTACTGATATTATGTAAGAGAACTAGAGATAATCCAACGCGTGTCTGTATTATTGAACCACGAAAATAAATAAGGAGAGAGATAAACTTGTTTATATTAGAGCGAGACGACTGGAAAAGGAAAAGAAGAGTCACGATATTTGCTAACAACAATAATGTTATCAATAACAGATAGAATAGCATCCAGTTATGCAATTTTTGGGATATTTAAATTAAGATGTTTGTTTTTTTAAAAAAAAAAAAAAAACGAAAATACACTCACTTCCAAAACAGTCTTTGTATATAATTAAAAATAACTACAAACACAGTACTCAGCACAGGAAATTCGTTAAGCTAAACACAACTGGTAGTGTTTATTATTATTATTATTATTATTCATTGGATACTCCAATAAAGCTTGAATTTTGTTACATTTATATTAATGAAGATTTTCACAAGTATTATATATATAGATAAAATTGCCTTAATTAGATCAAATACAACACTTCATTTTTTTCATTTTCCATTTTTGTAGACACAACTTCTGTCAGCCTGTTGAACTTTAATGTTACTGATGCGATTTTAAAAAGAAATGGATCAAATCTTTGTGTTATTCTCTAATGTGTGTAAGATTTTACGATTTGCTTGATAAAATAAAACATCTGATTGACATTTTTTAAATCCAACTTTTCATTTTATTTTCCAGTCTACAATTATTGTCAAATATGTGGCGTTTTGAGAAGAAAATTGCAATTCAGAATTGCTTAAAAAGTAAAATAAAAAATAAAAATAGAAAACATTTTTTCTTCTTTTTCTGAAGGATGCACTGTTCACAGAATATAATCCTAAATGTTTTCAGCTGTGAAAATAAATCTTTTTTTTTTTTTTTGTGACTCTCTCAATCCTGTTACAATTTAATATAAGATTTGTTTATCTTTATTTTGGAAATACCTGTCGTTTTTAAAGTAATACACTCTACGACTTTCATTTGAAATGCCAAAATAATTCCAAAGAAGAAAATAATAATGCGAAAGATTTAAGATTATATAAGATACTTATATATAGATATACACAATACAATAAATCTAAATATTTTTATTTGTAATATAATAGTTACATTTTTTGTTTAAATGCGATAATTTTACTTTGTATGAAAGCTAAATGCGACCAAAAATCGTTTTTACCCAATGAAAGTTGTTTATAATATTGCACCAAAAAGTTTCATATTTATATTCACAAGTGTCTCAGAGGAAGCGTGATTGGTTCTCTCTACAGGCTGCCTACAATAATACCTCTCAGTCAATACATGTGTTGCGACTCAGTTTAGCTATTCTCTGTAAAGATGAAGTAATAGCATATCATTAAGTGATGAAATGTGGTAGTGTGTTTTCATATGTTAATTGACTATGGAAACATTAAATTTTATTTTAAAACTGTTACTCAAAACATTTTAAATGATTCAAACGGTATATTACAAAGAAGCCACGAGTTTCAAAAACGTTTTAATATAGTTTTCAAGATTTCATAATGGCAAGGAGAGACTGTAGACATTCACAAAAATAATAAACATCGCAGCCGCACTTCATGTTATACCTCAAAATCCAGACATATTCGTTTTACCTTTTTTGTGGTCAAAAATATGTTACATGTAACAAATATCTTGACTTTGTGGTAATACTAGAGGCAACATGGAGAGAGAACCCTGTGTATGTATGTGCACGATTGCTAATGTATACAAGTTTTAATGTTATTAAGTTCATAAACACAGCATGCAAATAAAAAGTTGATCTATTTATTTTTGATGAGGAGTTTACTTGATTAAAGTTGTAACTAATCGGCTAACTAAAAGTTGTGCTGGAAATACATGCATAAAAGAGAGCAGTATTGGCTGTTTTAATTGTTTGATAGCTTACAAGAGTATAAAAATCTTATCAAGGAAGTTGACTTTTGTTGTAGCACTTGATTACTCATGGTAGAAATAATGATAACAATATAATTATATGATGTCAATTTCATATGTAACATTTTAGATAGCAATAAACTTTACAAGTCCCTTATGCCTAATTTTAATTAAATGTTGCCAGTCTTCTTTCTGCTAATTCTGTTTTCTCCAATAAAAGCAGAATATTTTCAAATTCCTTCAAAAATCATCTATCATATGTTACAGTAATGAATGGAGTCTGTGTAATAAAGCCTTATTCAAATCATGGAGATTAGGCCTACATATTGGCCTTTATCAATAGTAAGCATTTAATCCCCCCCCCCGAGTAATGAATGGAGTCTGTGTAATAAAGCCTTATTCAAATCATGGAGATTAGGCCTATATATTGGCCTTTATCAATAGTAAGCATTTAATCCCCCCCCCCGTCCAATCACATCCAGCAACAATTTTTTCATGTTTTACACTAACCAAGTTTATGTCATGTGACTTGATATCTCTTAACACAAATGTTGAAAGTAAGCTGAAAAACATCCTGCAGTACTTTGTTAAAATATAAAATCCTTTTACAAAATCATAATACACTTGCATCTAATAAATAAATGGGCTATAATGTGCAGCAGAAACTCATTTGGAGGGTTGAATATGGCATACTATCTTATATCCATTGATAATTAAAGCTTACAATAAAAGGCTTTGAGTACTTTAAATGGAATAAATTACTTTTCTAAATGCCTAGAATATTTTACCACAGAGAAATAACTATTGCTCTTAAGTTAGTTCTACATGGATATGATGGTTTACCAAATTTATTGTTGAAACTTGAAAATTCCATCAGTACAATATTAAAGCATTAGAAAAGTTTATTTAATTTGCTTAGTGAAATTTTATAAATACAATAACATTGTTATAAAATCAATATGTTTTTCAACTTGCTAGACATCATATTTATAGAATCCACTACTATTGTCAAATCACATCTTCAGTGGATCAATAGGAAAAATGAATGACCCATGCAAGACTTCCTAAAAGAGCATTTTATGGTGAACTTGACTATGGTTTCCATGGAGAAGTAGACTTATTTATATTATAAGCATTGTCTCAAAAACATTCCAAAGAAGTGTGATGTCAATTGTTTTCATTGGGAAAATATGGCAGAGAATTGAAGAGCTACAATTAGACATGATATGAAGTATTCCAACAAAAATAATTTATCTTGAAAGAAATTAAATATACATATCAAATAAGCAGAAAAATGGACCAGCATGTTCCAAATGTAGATGTATTTGTTGTCCACAGATGGTTCATATAGTTTTCTCTCTTTCTTACTTCTTTCTTTTTTTAAGAGTCAGAATAGCCATATGTATTTACAGCTAGCTGTTTTATTATTATTATTATTATTATTATTATTATTATTATTATTATTATTATTATTATTATTATTATTATTATTATTATTATTATTATTATTATTATTATTATTATTATTATTATTATTATTATTATTATTATTATTATTATTATTATTATTATTATTATTATTATTATTATTATTATTATTATTATTATTATTATTATTATTATTATTATTATTATCATCATCATCATCATCATCATATTTCAAGGCAACTTTATTCATCAAACAAAGATTACATCAGTGTCCTTATATTTACAAAGAAAAAAAAATCAAGTACATGTATTGTAGCAGCATTTACATGTGAATATAGTTCTTTTTGCTTTATACACAGCGTATAAAATTTAGAGTGGAAATAATAGTTACATATATTTAATTTTAAGAATGATCAATATAAGGAGTAATTAAATGTTCTTCTGCTAAATTGTCTGAAGAATTGATGGGCCATAGTTGTAAGCATTGGTTCAGTTTTAATCAAAGTTTATTAAATATTCTGCTAAATAGTCTAGGAAATTGATGATATGTGATTGTAAGTATTAGTTACGTTTTTGCAAAGTTGATATTGTTTATACATATATGAAGTGGAAAGATAGTCATTGGTGTATCAGTGAGCATTCAGTCAATGTTTACTATATTTTGTAAATAGTTGATTATAATTAGGTTGTATTGCAATGCTGCATTTGTCAGTATTATGGCATATAGTTAGACTCTAGATCAGTGTTTCAGGAGCGACAATGTAGTGGCAAAGATGGCCAAGTCTGCAACTTTACAGCACAAAGTGCATTGCATGCACCAAAAAGCACAAACTAATTGCTGCTGCACAAATAGCTGGAGTAGTGTTTCTGTTGTATGTCTCAAGGATGCTGTTTATTGCAAGAGTGCTTAGCTTGTATGGGTTTAACCTGACTGCCTGAGTGTGTGTTAGTGCTGGACAGATCTGGAATAGATGTTGCTGTGTTTCCACTTCTCTGTGACATAACTTTATGAAATGGTCAATTGTCATGTACAGTCTGCAGTATCATAGGAAGTGGGATGTGGTTAGAGGTAGAAGTTAAGCCCCAGGAGAATGTCAAAAAATTTGCGTACTAGGGACCACTTTTTAACTTACATAGTTGTTAAACCACTAAACATCACATGATCACCATCTCCTTATTATTGTTTATTATTGTTGTTATTGTTATCATCATCATCATCATCATCATTATTATTATTATTATTATTATTATTATTATTATTATTATTATTATTATTATGTTTCAAAGAAAATAACTTTACTGATGACCATAGGGTTACATTTGCCATAAGACACTTCATATACATATATTTACATTGCTAGTGAGTAAACCAAGTTTAAGTTTGTATCTGTGACGTACAAAAAAAAATTAAATTAGGAGGGAAAGATATTTAAACATTGTTAAGGGGAGTGAAAAATACATATGTATACGTTACATTTGTGAGCGCTGCTTGCTGTAATAAGAGTTCTCAAAAGTCTTGGGTTATCATTGTTCAATTTGCAAAACTTCAACTTGTATGTATATTGCAGTTCTGGGTTTAGTTTGCTTTCCAGTATTTGAGTTCTGATTTGTTGTTCCTGTCCTCTATATTAATCGTATGCAATCAAAGACAACATTCTGTTTTTTATTTGTAGATACTTGCCACATTTATTTTTTATTTTTTTAAATATTTGGTTGATGGCATAGATTGTTGGTTATTGGGAGCCATCTTAGAGGTTTGATTGTTGTGTTATCAGTGACCAGGTTGCTGCATAGATGTCTGGATGTGCAATTTTATTGTCTCTGGCTCATAGTTTTGCCAGTTTGATATTGAAAGTTGATGGATGTTGCCTTGTGTTGTTACCTAAAGTGAATGTGCATCTAGTGCACCAGTATGCATAAAGCACAAAAGTGGCTGCACGGATTGATGGAATAGAGCCTTTGCAATATGCATTAAAGATTGTATATAACTTGGGAAGATCAAGTGATCATATATTTGGTATTAAAAAACTATCTTAAATGGTGCAACATCAATTAAATCAAAAATTGATGTCATACAAAGACATTTTTTCTTTGCCTAACTTCTACTTCCATTTTTACTATTTGTATTAACTCCATTTTTAAAAACTTATTTTGTTAGTTACATTTATTTTGTTTCATACCTTAATTTGAAATTTATTCAATCATCATCTCCCAAATCTAGGTTGTTATAAAATGTATCAGCATTGTAATTTTTTTCAGTTACTTATTTAGATTTGTATAAATAACATTATTACAGTAAGAACTAAATTTTTATTTTACTGCTCTAATGGGTTTGACCTTTTTTTCAATGTTCACTATTTACACATACTTCAATTATGCAAATAAAAAACTTTGCATATCTTTGTAATTACTGGAAGGTTTGTGAGAATGGTATTTTAGATGTTATATGTTGGATTATTTTCATCATCTATCTTTATTTGTCTGTTTGAAATGTATATTCAAAGAATAAAAATTTCCACCATTATTTAACCCTTCACAATTATTCCACTTCTGAAAGTCATAACTGAACACTAGTTATCTTTGAAAAAGTACAGAATACAACACCACATACTATGCTAATGAATGATATTGTATTTATATGTTGGACTATTTTAATCATCTAATATTAAGTACTGAGTATTTTTAGAAAATTTTAACTTTTATTACATTTTCCAATTAAATTCAACTGTTAGTAAAAGCACACAAGTTAGTAACTATACAACATTTTGAGGATTATTATTTTTCTCTTTTTAGGTGTTGAGGCTAGCTTGATCAGTGACTGTGTCTTAGCATGGGAATTAAACCTGGACTTTTCTTTAGATTCTTCGATATTGAATTTTTAGGATAATGCTCTAAACAATTGCGACATCCTACCAAATTGATTAGAGCATTACTTTAAAATCTAATATTCAAAAATTTAAAGAAAGGTCCAGGTTCAATTCCTATGTTATTACTGTCACTGGTCAGACTAGAAACACTTGAAGGAGATAAAAATACCCCTCGAAACATTGTGTATACACTAACCCATGTGCTATTACTAATAACTGAATGTAATTAAAAAATTTGAATGAAGTTAAATTTTTCTAAAGATTTTTAATACTTTATATTAGATGATGAAAATAGTCTAACAGATAAATACAATGAAAATACCATCATCACAAATCTTTAAAAAAACCCAAGTATTTATATGTTATCTTATAGATAATTTATTATTAATACAAGTGATATTATCAAAATGAGCATTCCATCATCAGATTTTCAATGAAATGGACAGCTGAAGAGTTTTTGGGTGGAGTAGTTTGAAGACTGCCCATTAAAGTATGAAGATTGGCTGTCTTAATATAAGCCAAGCTTTGATTGTATATACGTATGGAGATGATAATCTGGGTCAACTGACAAGTTTTGGTTTAGCATGAAATATATGTATTGGTGATTGTTTATCTTTTTGAAATGTATGTGACCAAGTGTATAGGGTGGTTGAGAGTCGTGTGAAAATCTGAGTTCAATCCCCCTCTATATTACATTTAGAAGTGCATGTATAAAAAAGCCTGTACTGTAAGAAAAAAATTCATATTTCAAAATATGATTTATACTATTTTTCTCTACAAACTTGAGCAAGCATAAGAAATTGTGATCATGTGATAAAACTTTTTTAGAAAAACTATATTTTTAAGCATACTTTTTTAATAGAAAAAAAATTATATATGAGATTTGTAGAACAAATTAATAAATGATTTCAGATATGTGCAATTATTTCAATCATTATATTTTTACATTATATTAAAATCTATTCCTTCAATACAAAACTATTTTTAATTATAAAAAGAAAATTCATTTATCACTACAATATTAATTATATTTTTTAATATAAGTTTGTAAGATAAATTAACCAAGTAATAATATATATATATATTATTACAACATTAATTATATTTTTTAATATAAGTTTGTAAAAGAAATTAGCGAAATGATAATATATATATACACACACACATATATATATATATATGCTTAAATCATCAAATTAAGTTAATATAATACTTTTCTTTACATCTTTGTCAATTATTATTGTTAATTTATATTTGAAAACAAGTTATTATGTAATTAATATTTATTTTGTTAGGTTAAAAGATCTCCTAAATGGAGTTTTCTTAGCTAGGCCTTGGAGCCGTCTAAGTATATAAAAAATTATGATTTTCACACACAGAGAAAAACATTAATAATGACCAATAATTAAATATATAGCTCACTTTTCCCCAAATTTTATTTAGAATAATTTAAAATTAATATTAAAGCTAATATACCAAAAGTTAAAACTTTAAAATTATATTCTTTTTTTTCCTTATAATTATATTGTCTCAGATTTATTGTTTTATTATGATAATTAGCTTCATGGATCATTTAATATTTTTTTTTTTATACTATTGCTTGACATAATTTATTATGAACTCTGCATCTCAAGTGCATAAAAAGTTAAAATGGCATATTCAGAAGCATAGAAATTTTAAACTATATCTAAAATATTTTCCTTGGAGACAAAAGTACTATGTGATATTAGTAAGATATTAATTTTTGGACCTAATGTTTATAACCGGACTAAAAATGGTGTAGTAATGTCCATACTAATACATCATTTGTGATTTTCATTAATATAATTATTTAAAGAATTTTTGACAAATGAGTGACTGTATAAAATTTGACGCTTGTAAATTGAATTGTGGTAAAAAATAATTAGTTTGTCACATAGAAATTAATAAGCTTAAGCACCAGAACCTATAAGTAGAGTTGTGATCCATGGGCCTTGAACTTCAGAGACATGGACCATGGCACAAATCCAGGCAAAAAAAAGTGGACTGAATTTTGTGGTCAGTATGTTAAAGTGCACATAAAGTTATTATGATTGAAAGATATGTTGCACATTAATTTAGTTCGTAATATAGATTTTCCTTCATGTTCAGCATAGATAACAGCTTCTTTTGTCTTGTCATTATTATATTGTCTTTATATGCAATATATTTTCATTATAATGAGTATCTCAGAGCATTTATTTCATCCCACTCTAAACAGTAAAGTTTTTTTGTAAAATATATTGAATGGTATTTTCATTTTAAAATAGATCAATAGCATCGTTATAAAAACAACCAATTATGAAAGTCAGAATAGATGGATACTTATATTATTTTCATTCATAAATAGTTTTAAAACAAGAGCAGTTCAATGCTGTTCTTCACACAAGTGCCATATAGTATAATTCTGAGTAGTCAGTGATTATCAGATGCATTTAAAATCAATATTCTTAGTAATTAAATCATTTATTCTCAAATTAGTTTCTGAATTTTGACTTCATCAGTGAGACCTAAATTTAAAATTGGAGTGAATGCAGATAGACACCTGGCAACTGTAATTAATTCAGTTTTCCCTGTCGGGCTCAAATTCTGAAATTCAAATCATTCTAAGGTTTTGAACCCAAGATAGCTAGTTTAAAGAGTTCTATAAAATATATAGCTGCTAAACTGAATTCAAAACTCAATAACTTTATATATCTTGATTTAGGTTCAAGACATTAAATTGGTTGAAATTTCAAGTTTTTAGCTTGACAGGTAAAATGGAGTTAAAGATGATCACCGGACACACATCTGAGTTCCTTCTAATTTTGTATTCCAAGTCATTCTGATAAATGGCAAAATTCAAAAACAAGGTATTGAAATGTGAAAACATAAAAATATGAATTTTCTATGCATGTGGTAATCAGAAATTATTCAAGCTTACTAGATGGTGCTAAAGTGAAAAGCAGCTCTTATCATATTGTTTAAGCTGTGAGATTGATGATTTGTTATTACTAAAAAATAGATGAAAAAGTGTGTCATAAATGATATATTTACTATGTTCTAAAAAAAAAAAAGAGCACAATTTATTTGTTTAGAAACTTTATTTAATAAGTAGTGTGTGAGTCACAATTGCCAATCCATTCTCCACTAAAATCAGAGCTAAATAAGATAAATGTGTTAATTTAATGAAATAGTAATCATCTTTATATGTACTCATTCCACATATTTTGGATGAAGATAATGATAGGAATTTTCCACATCTAAAATTTTATTCTGATGTAATACATACTATCAGAGAACAGTTACAGAAAACATCAAACTTTAAAAAAAATGCTGATACAATAAGCATAATTAAGCAAACAGCTTTCATATATATAGACAAAAGGTTATGAAGCATGCCATTCAAATTCAAAATATCATCAAATTAATAATTCACTATTAATTTTCATTTAATTCTACAATAATATTTTGTATTGAAAAAAATAACAGGTAAGTCATAGTATAAGAGATTTATAGTCTACAGAATATTTAGTAACAATTATGAGTTATTCTTATTATCCAGGAGATTACTGGTGAAGTCAACCATTATGGTATTTGAATATATATATATATATATATATATAATTTCTTGGAGCTTCAATGTAATAAAAATATAATAGCTAAATAGCTGATGTTTCAGTACAATAACAAGTACTTTTCTTAGAGTTATTTAGCTATTATATTTTTATTATATGAAAGCTCCTGGAAATAATACTATGAATTCATCATTTATCCATGAGAATATTAGAATTTATATATATATATATATATATATATATATATATATATATATATACACACACACACAACTACTTCAACTACTTCACACTCAATCTCATTCTTTATCTTACACTCAGTCTCATTAATATTTGAAATCTAATGGTTTTTTGTTTGAAAAGTTATCCTTAACTATGGCATATGCTATTTTGTCGAAAAGGTGGACAGTAAGCAAACATAACCATGGTTTGACTTAAAAACTACTTTCATACAACATAAACAATGAAATGAGTGAGAACATTTCCATATAAAAATTAAAGAATTATGTTAGTAATGGTGCTTTTAGATATCTATCAAATATAATGATAGCCTTTAACTAAACTACTCTAGTAGCCTACTTTAACTCTTTCAGTCTTGAAATTATCTTCGAAAAAAAAACTATTGTAGCTATTACAACAAATAGTATAGCTTAACTGTCCATAGTAACTGATAATTGCCTAACAACAGCACTACTAACATATTTTTTGTATATTTATTTACTTAGTACATGAAAGTATGCCCACTCATCTGTTTACAACATATATAGAGAGCTCACAAAACAAACTCTTAACAAGCTTTGTACAATACTGCCAACCTCACACCGGTTTCTGCTACTGACTTCCTCAATAAGGTGCTAGGATATTCAATCATTAGATTAAAAATACCAGGACAAGCACAGCACTTAATCTAATGTATAACTATTAAGTAGAAACTGAAATTCTCAGACATCCATATGTTTTTCAATCCAGCTATCTAACATAATTAGTCATATGGAACTGAACTAAGTTCAGATACACCATATATTAATAGCTTTAGCACTATAAAATTGTCAAAGCCATCATGGCAAAAAATAAAATTACAAAAAAAAATCAAGCCAGATGTCAGATGAATTAATTTAATAAGCTTGTGTTTACAAATGTTATATATAAAGCTCACAAAATAAACTTTGTAGAATACCCCCAACTCAGATCGGTTTCTGCTACTGGCATCCTCAGTGAGGTGCTAGGATATTCAATCATTAGATTAAAAATACCAGGACAAGCCCAGCACTTTATCTAATGTATAACTTATTAAGTAGAAACGCTGAAATTTTCTGATATTCATATGTTTTTCAATCCAGCTATTTAACTTAAATAGCCATATGGGACTGAACTAAGTTCAGATACACCATATATTAATAGCTTTAGCAATATAAAATTGCCAAAGCCATCATAGTAAAAAATAAAATTACAAAAAAAATCAAGTCAGGTGTCACCTGACTTAATTTAATAAGCTTGTGTTTACAAATGTTATAGATAGAGCTCACAAATCAAACTCTTAACAAATTTTGTAGAATACCCTTAACTCAGACTGGTTTTTGCTACTGGCATCTTCAGTGAAGTGCTAGGATATTCAATCATTAGATTAAAAATACCAGGACAAGCCCAACACTTTATCTAATATATAACTATTAAGTAGAAACTCTGAAATTTTCAGACATCCATATGTTTTTTAATCCAGTTATCTAACTTAAATAGCCATATGGGATGGAACTACATTCAGATATACCATATTTTAATAGATTTAGCAATATAAAATTGCCAAAGCCATCATAGCAACAAATGAAATTACAAAAAAAAATCAAGTCAGGTGTCATATGACTTAATTTAATAAGCTTGTGTTTACAAAGGTTATATATAGAGCTCACATAACAAACCATTAGTACCCCCAACTCCTGACCAGTTTTTACTACTGACATCCTCAGTGAGGTGCTAGGATATTCAATCATTAGATTAAAAATACAAGGACAAAACCAGCACTTTATCTAATGTATAACTATTAAGTAGAAACTCTGAAATTTTTAGACATTCACATGTCTTCCAATCTAGGTATCTAACTTAAATATCCATATGGGACTAAACTAAGTTCAGATACACCATATATTAATAGCTTTAGCAATATAAAATTTTCAAAGCCATCTAATAACTGAATATCCTAGCACCTCATTGAGGATGCCAATAGCAGAAACCAGTCTGAGGTGGGGATATTCTACAAAGCTTGTTAAGAGTTTGTTTTGTGAGCTCTATATATAACATTTGTAAACTCAAGCTTATTAATTTAAGTCATGTGACATCTGGCTTGATTTTTTTAAATATATTTATCCAACCCTTAGTACTAACTAGAGTAAGAATAATCCTACTCATTTATCTCAGTTAATTTATATTTATTTAGATTGCTCAAATATACACACAAGACATTATAATTATTATTGTTATTCTGATCACTGCAATATGTGGATGGCCAAAAACTAGTTTGGCCTTAATTTTCAATTAGTAGTAACTGATAATTTCATGGTAACATAAAAGATTAAAGGTTATTTCT
This sequence comes from Epiperipatus broadwayi, assembly GCA_028023455.1. Lineage (NCBI taxonomy): Eukaryota > Metazoa > Onychophora > Udeonychophora > Euonychophora > Peripatidae > Epiperipatus > Epiperipatus broadwayi. The sequence continues at coordinate 2,000,275 of JAQFVV010012465.1, forward strand.
ATTTATCTCATTTCTATTTATTATAGTAACAATAATTGAAATAGTTAATCCAATATATTAAAATATTATTTGTAGAATGTCAAGAAAGATGCTATTCTTTCACATTCTTACACCTATAAAAATAGTTTTCTGGGTTTAAACCCATATAAGAACTTGGATTTGAAGTAAATGAGGACCCTTTTGCTTCAACAACAGATCACCAACAAAAGAGCTATTATAGGCTCATGCATAAAACTTGCTTAGCCTCAGGAATTGTCAATTAGTAATAACTGTTAATTTATTGGTAACATAAAAGATTAAAGGTTATTTCCATTAACATGGATATTATCTCCATTTCTACTTATTATAGTAACAATAATGGAAATATTTAGTTCAACATATATAACTCTTTGAAGAAGTTTAAAATATTATTTTCCAAATGTGAAGAAAGATGGTATTCATTTGTATTTTCACATCTATAAAAATACCTTTCTGGGTTGAAATTCATATAAAACGTTGAGTTTGAAGTAAAAGAGGACCTTTTTTACTTCAACAAAAAACTCAAACAAAATAACTATTATAGGTTTAATTTAAAAACTGGTTTGGTTTCAGGGATTGCGAATTAGTAATAGTTGATAATTTCTTGGTAACATCAAAGGATTTAATTCAACATATATGATAAAATAAAAAAACAGTTCTTGACAGCAGCGTTCGAAAAACTTATACAATCAACTAGATTTCAGATTTTGTCAGCACACTACTTATTTTTAAATATCTTTTATCATAACTATCTTTCAGTTTAAAAATTATCAGACCACATTCTCTCACTGCACATTTATTTTAAAGGAAACCTGTTTTCATTAAGTAAGTTAGAGACATAAACCTCTTGAACAGAAATGATAATCCAAATTTAAATTTATTAATTGTGATTGCAGCCCTGTTTCCCATCTTGGAATGTCAGTCATATACATTATATATTATATACTCTACATATAATGCAACATTATATACATTTCATCCAGGGTGGAATTAATTATATCCACATTATAACACCCAGACAGACAGTATACCACAATATAAGAAACATATATGCAATAATTGATAGCAGTGCTAGGGAAACATAGGTGACCAATCAGATTCAAGATTTTATCTTTAAATGCTTTAAGAAAGCTTAAAATGCAAAAGTTAGAATAATAGTATTTTTTACTACATGTATCTAAATAAATACGTGAAAGCAGTCAACAGTGTTTTTCAATATTATATGTAATTTCCAACTTTGATTAACAACCAAATGATATTAATAAAATATTCAACATCCCTTTAATTAGTTGTTTACTATGCTAGTGCATAGTGAAATTTAAACACTAGTTTGTCCCAGATTTTATTTTACAAATTTAGAAAATTTTCAAGCAGGAATGAAAAATTCATTAAACACAATCTCATTTATATGTAGCTAGGTATAACTTTCATGGAGAGTTGATTTCTTACTCATTTTCTAAAGATATGTGAATATAGATTTTAAGCCAAATATATGAAATATTATTAAATACATAGTTTTCTACCATTATATATATATATATATAATTTTGAGTTTTGATCATTAAATAATCATTGCTTCATGTACTGACTCATTCACTTAAAACATTTATATGGACATTGGCATTAAAATTGTTCCGGTTGTTTTATCCTTTTTAAACAACCTTTAGCATTATACATGTTTTTAGACTCATTTCACTAAAAAAAACTTAATATTGTTAAATAAAAACCTGAAGACACAGTTGTCCACAGACAGTTCATAAAAAAAAACATAAAAAGCACTGATTAGAACTTTCAGAACTCTGGTAAGACAGTTCTTCAACTTTGGGCAAATCAATAAACTTGTATACTCCTGTTCTATTATTATTTATAGTCAGGGGGAAAAAATACAATATTTTTGTCATTGATTTAAATATTTATGATTATTTATACCAAACATTTACGTAATAGTTATTATATATATATATGTGTGTGTGTGTGTAAATTTATAAATAAATATTTGAAAATACAGTACTTAATAGTTTATAAAAAAATATATGTATAACCGTCACTTAGAAGCGCTTTCAACTAACTTGTAGCTTTGTCAACTATCACTTTAAAAAAATGTCAGCTTTCCCATAATTCCATGATGTCAAATATCCCATAATTCTGTGAGCTTAATGTTTGCTGCTTGCCTATTAATTAAATCTTGCTTATATTTATATATTAACATCGCCTCTTTAATTTTCCTTTTATAATTATTTCTTTCAGTTTCCAATATTTTTACATTGTTATAATTAAAATCGAAACCATATATACATGATATATTATGGTCATAAAAGACAGAAGCTGATAATGTATCATTATTTTTAAAATTTTGTTTTGTATTTTGAGCCCTTTTAAATAATAATAAGTGCTCTTTTCTTTTTTTTCCCAATGTGCACCTTGATTCACCTATATATACAGTGCCACACCTACCTGTCCATTTGTAAATGATAAATTTTTTATTTATCAATAAAGTTTTATCTTTTGAATTGTTTATTAATTTATTTAATATAGGTGGTGCATAAAATGCAATATCACATATTCCTTTATAAATTTTCCTAATGAAACTTGCCTGTTGATTCGAAATATATGGTATTGATATCCACAATTTTTTATCAGAAGAATTAACACTTTTATTATTTTTATATTTATAAGTAAAATTTTTAATAGTATAATAAACAGAATCATAATTGTATCCAACTTTTAACAATTCATTATAATAAGTTTCAATATTTTTAGTTTTATCTGATGCATATTTACAAAGGTTATCATTTGTAAATAAAAAGGATTTCAAACCTGCCATTTTATGTGACATTGGTACTTTTGATTCATATGGAATATATCCTCTTTTTGCTATTGGTTTAAGAGTCATATAGTAATCCAGTTTATCCTTGATTCTGGTTATCTTGAGATCTAAAAATTGTATACTCATTAAATTTTCATTTGTTTTAATCCACTTTAAGCCCTTTATATTATTTAATTCCTTGAACAAATCATTAATAGCATTTGGCTTTCCACAAACAAAAACATCATCAACATATCGATTGTATAAAATAATATCTTTCTGATAATGATCCTTTTTTAAAATATTTTCTTCATATGTAAATATAACAAAATTACATATCTGGGCAACTGTAGGAAGTCCCATCGCCACCCATTATTCATTTTATAAAATTCATGCTTAAAAATTGCATAAATGTTTCTATCAATAAAGTTTAATGTTTCAGTAATAAATTTTATTATTTTAACGTTAACATTTTTTAATTTCAATGCATTCTTAATTATTTCAATAGAAGTCATTCTGTCAATTGATCCGTACATTTCACTGATATCAAAGGTACAAATTACATCATAATTATCAATAACAACATTATTAATTTTACCAACGAAGTCAAATGATGAACGTATTGTATACATACCAAAACCAAGAACTTCTTGTAACATTTTCTCAATTAATTTACATGTTTCATAATAAAACGCACCCCCAAAATCAATCATTAAACGTAATGGTTCTTTTTCTTTATGCAATTTTATATTTGAAAATATTCTAGGACATACTGCAGCCGAGGGATAAATTCTGTAATAAGTACTATTATCAATTACATTATTTTTGGCTTTTTTAAAAATGTTATTCACAAATTGAACACGTAAACTTTCAATATTTATCTTGTTAACCTTTATAAAATTAAGAATACTCATTTGAGTAATGACTTTATTTTCGTAATCCGATTTTAGTAACAAACACAGCCGTAAGCCTTTATCCTCTTTTATACAAACAAGATTATTTTCAGATGTAAATTTTCTAAATTTAGAAATTTGTTCGTTCCAATTATTATTTATTGCAAATCCAAAATTCTTTTCTTTTAATTTTTTAACTAAATCGTTGCCAACTTTTAAATCACATTTAATTACTCCCAACGAACATTCGACAGCAGACTCCAATTCCAAATTACGATCTTTCCATTGGCCACCAACATAATTTGCACCTAGATTTAAAATATATTTTTCTTGAAAACCAAGATTCACGCCAGCCAAATTAATAAAATTATTGTCTTGAAACTTATTTATTTATCCTTTCTTAAACAAAAAGTTAATTTTATTATTAAATTTATTACATAGTCTATTATAATAACGATCAAAAAACACTTCAAAATTGTACCAATCATTTCGATTATTCAAAACAATCAAGTGATTCAAACTTTTTAAATATTTATTTATAAATTTGCGTATATTATTTTGAAGAAATACAGACATCTATTTATAATATTATATATATACACGTTGATAAAAAGATTTTGACAGGTTGCATATAGAAAAGACATAATTTGCAGGCTCATCTGTGTTTAAAAAATTGTAATATTAATATACCAACATTTCAACTTGAATACACAAGTCATCTACTGGGTGATAAAGGGTAAAAAAAAAATGGTTGTAGAGGCGCTACAATCACTGATTTGAAAAAAAAATATTAACATAGGTGAATCCACATATTACGTCTTTTATATAATTGAAAAATAAATAAAGTTGTTCAAACATACAAATAAGGTTTTTTTAAATTAAATAACACCCCTTTTTAATACATAAATAAACAGTATCTCCTTATTGGTTAATTTTCAATATTGGGAGTGTGACGTAGCTCAATATACCAATTTGAAGTTTATTAAATTCTATCTTAATGATATTTCAAAATAAATATAAATAACAATTGATGATTAAGGGAATTCAATTTCATGGCACTTATTAATAATAATGCATTAACTGACATCCTGTTTATATTTAGTAACACGTTTTCTTTAGTATAGAATGTAAATTTGTGAATAACAATTGCATATGAATATAATATTTTGGGGAAATATTCTAGGACATATTTACCTTATTAATCTTTATAAAATTAAGAATACTAATTTGAGTAATAACTTTATTTTCATAATCCGATTTTAATAACAAGCACAGCCGTAAGCCTTTATCCTCTTTTATACACAGAAGATTATTATCAGATGTAAATTTTCTAAATTTAGAAATTTGTTCGTTCCAATTATTATTTATTGCAAATCCAAAATTATTTTCTTTTACTTTTTTAACTAAGTCGTTTCCAACTTTTGAATCACATTTAATTACTCCCAACAAACATTCGACAGCAGACTCCAATTCCAAATCACGATCTTTCCATTGGCCACCAACATATTTTGCATCTAGATTTAAAATAATTTTTTCTTAAAAATTGAGATCCACACCAGCCAAATTAACAAAGTTATTATCTTGAAGCTTATTTTTAAATTCTTTCCTAAACAAAACGTTAATTTTCTTATTAAATTTCTTACATAGTCTGTTATAATATCGATCAAAAAACACTTGAGAACTACTCTTAAAATTGTACCAGTCATTTCGATTATTCAAATCAATCAAATGATTCAAACTTTTTAAGTAACGCCTTTTATCAAAGATTAGATATTTACATGAAGAAATAATATGTAGCACCGTCGTTTTAAACAGCATATTGTATTATACAACAACATACAAGACATATTAAATTTTATTTGACAACAATTTGGGGAAATCTTTAACATTTTACAATTATATAGAAAGTGCAACCTACACTGTACAGTAATTATTTTGTAAGTTACCTTCCACCATTCTTTAATAATCCACATATCATTTCTAGAACTCATTTCCATTAATATATATTATAATAATATTACAAATTGATGTCTGTATTTCTTCAAAATAATATAAGTACATTTATAAATAAATATTTGAAAATACAGTACTTAATAGTTTATAAAAAAATATATGTATAACCATCATTAGAAGCTCTTTCAACTAACTTGTAGCTTTGTTAACTATCACTTTAAAAAATGTCAGCTTACCCATAATTCCATGATGTCAACCTTTCCATAATTCTGTGAGCTTAATGTTTGCTGCTTGCCTATTAATTAAATCTTGCTCATATTTATATATTAACATCGCCTCTTTAATTTTTCTTTTATTATTATTTCTTTCAGTTTCCAATATTTTTACGTTGTTATAATTAAAATTGAAACCATATATACATGCTTTATTATGGTCATAAAAGACAGAAGCTGATAAAATATCATTATTTTTAAAATTTTGTTTTGTATTTTGAACCCTTTTAAATAATAATAAGTGCTGTTTTGTTCTTTTTTCCAATGAACACCTCGATTCACCTATATATCCACTGCCACACCTACATGTTCATTTGTAAATGATACAATTTTTATTTATCAATAAAGTTTTATCTTTTGAATTGTTTATTAATTTATTTAATGTAGGTGGTACATAAAATGCAATATCACATATTCCTTTATAAATTTATTATACTGTTAAAATTTTTACTTCTAAATATAAAAATATTAATAATAATGTTAATTCTTCTGATAAAAAACTGTGGATATCAATACCATATATTTTGAATCAACAGGCAAGTTTCATTAGGAAAATTTAGCTCCTCACCTAATAGCAAATTCTACATGGAATCTTATTAATATTGAACATTAAGTAATTTAATGGTTTATAAATGTATTGCCAAATTTAATGTTATTTTATAATTTTTTCTTTATTGTAAACATAGTTGAATAAACCTGTTTTTGATACTTTACTCCCATCTAGTGTAAGCTAGTGTAACCAGTAATTACCAGCGCCATATATAACTTCTATGCTTTGTATTTGAACTGTAATGTTAGACATGTTTTGGGCTTTTGAATTTAGCAATGAGACCTGGACTTCCAAATTGGAAAGAATGCATATAAGCATTTAGTAATTATCTTTAACTCCATTTTATCTGTCAGATTAAAATAAAATTCAGGTCATCCTACGGTTTTGTATTCAGGCCAATCTGCTTAAATAATCATGTTGATCTGAAACTAGTTCAACAACTAAAGATTTTAGTGTCTTCAGTTCTCCATTAAATGTAAATACATTATTTTCATAGCTAAAGTGGCTATCTGATTTTGTCTTATGGGTTTAGCTGAATATTTTGATGATTTGTGTTATATTCCTAGCCAGAAGTAAAAAGTATGTATAATTATTGGTGAAGTGAAAGTATTTAAATACATAGTTACTGAATTAGTTTCTGATCTATATAACTGTTCAAGCAGATTGACTTGATATCAAAACCTTAGACTGATTTAAATTTCAAGTTTTAAGTTTGACAGATAAAATGGAATTGTAAATGATAGCTGGATGTTTATACAAACTACTTGCAACCTTGAATTCCAGACTTATTGGTGAAAACAAAAGTCAGATGTCAAAATGAGGATGAATGTCCAAATACTAAACATAAAAATTATACTGTTTATGATAATCTATTGTTCTAGCTTACACTAGATGGCAGTGAAGAGCTACTTCTGTTTTATTAATTAAAATAAATGTTGAAGTAATATCTTTATTTATTATCCTATTTTGATTTCTTAAAAAAAAGGTATTAATTCTACATTGAAATAATAATACACACTTCTTCTAACCTTTGATCTTAGACTTTATTGGTAGAGACTAAAGAGAGACACCAGTCTGAGGATACATATTCAAATTTCTCTAGCATATACTAGATGGCAGTGAAGAGCTGTTTCTGTGTTATTGGTTGAGATGAATGTGTTGATAATATTTTCATTTATTACACTATTTTCATTTTATTTTAAAAATGGTAATAAATCTAATGTTCCTTGAATTTATAATTGAATGTTTGTAAATTAATAAACAAAGTAGTGCACATGAAGTTGTATTATTAAAGCAGAAATTATGGAATTATAAGTTTCATTCCTTAAAGCAAAGTTAGATCTTTCATTTGCATTAATGCTCTCCATCTCAAAATTATTAAATCGTTTTTATCAAAAAAAAAAAAATCCCAATGATTAAAAGATAGAACATTTGATAAAGTCAGTAGAATGTGGCATGAGAAATTGTTTTCGTTTTTGCCATTATAATTTAAATATCAAGCATAAATCTGAATTTTAAAATGCCTTGAGCAACATGAAGTATTATGTCATCAGTTTCACATCATCTTTTTTTTTTTTTTCATATATCATAGCATCGGCCATGATGCGAACCCACAACCGTCTGCAACCAACTGCTTGCATGCAAGCGGCTGTGATGACCTCTTGGCTAACAATGCTTGACAGTTTCACATCATCTTTAAATAGAGATTTTCACATATTAACATAACATTCTGAAACATTGTGTTTATGTTTTCTACTTTACATAACTTTTTAATTTTGTAGTGTTTTTAAAATTGTTGCTTGGTAATCTCTCTCTCTCTATATATATATATATATATTATAACAGGCCAAAAGAGGGAGACTTACCATATCTGCACTACAGAGTGCCACTAGGCGATTTGAACCTAGAAAATTTATAGTAGTAGGCAGATACGTAAGTTAAGAAAAAAATTTATATATATATATTATTCCGACCATTAGCCCAATGTCACTAGCTCATGGAGTAGCAGAGATTTAAAAAATATAATTCTTATCTAAAAATATTTTCAATGTAAAAAAATAATAGAAGCCACTGCCAGTAATAACACACACAAACATTTATTTAAACATATATAAGATTTAAAATTATTTTAGTATAACTTGAATATATATTTTTTTACAAAACATTATAACTTATTTTACTTTAGATTTGAATTTACAATTTAACTATTTTTATTTATTTTAGAAGTTCACACAGATGAATTTAATATTTTATTAATGTGTTGAGTATGAATAGACTACATAGATTGCATTTGAAAAGAAAATATTTTATCCCTGATTTAACCTTAGGCCACAAGTTCGCAGTTAAACTAACGTCAAACCATCTGATATATTAATGTATTCAATGCAGCACGAATACGACAGCACAAATTTCATACTGTCAGGAATGTAATCTGAACAGCATGGTTAGAAGACATTGACTCTCATCAAGACAGGAATATTACATCTGTCTGATGGGAAGAGCAATAAAAAAAAACTCCATAGGAAGGGACTGCATTTTCCGTCTCACCATCCCATTCCATAGGCAAAAAGGAGGTATACGGCGTAATATGTGATCCTGCACGTGGCAAATCTCATACTACATCTACTAATTACACCAATATATCCAATCCATTGACCAAATTTAACTATGAAACAAATAACCTAAGATTTACCTTCCCTTAAACTAACATAACTTTGTGAATCTATGCAACCATTCACGCCCGACTTAAATTTAACACTTATAAAAAGTTGTTTATAAAAAAGAAAAAATTATAATAAAACTTAAAAGAACAAAAAAAAAATTAATGGAAATGATTTAACAAACAAATAATACATTCAATAAAATAATTAATAAAAAATGTAGTCAGATAGGAAATTCTACTTCTATTTAAATATTGAGAAGTTTTTGGAATCAAAGTTCTTACTGTTTTTAAAATGTTCATTAACTATATAGTTCTTACTGTTTTTATAAAAAGTCCGTAGTTTCTAATTGCTTGTAATTTGGAAGGTGTTAATTCCCATGAAGTCATGAGGAGATTGATGTGCAGTTAGCCATTGGTCCTTTATTGTAGCTTGTATTTAATTTCCGGGCCCAGATGTCTTATAGTCCGCAATATGGAAAAACGATGTTTCATTTTTCTTTTAGAACAACTGAAGAAATTGAAATTGCGTCTTTCAATCCCTTCTCCTTCAACTCTCTCTGACTTAACACATATCTATCTTCTCTTAATTCCTATCTTCACTCACTCACTAAAATTTATTTCCAACTTTTTTCTTTTTATATTAATTTTGCGGATTAACTCAACATTATGTCATGATGATGGTCTTTTCATTGAAGTCCATTTCCCTGATGGATTTCTTTCATTGGCCATTTTGTTCCTATTGTTTTTCCTCTCCTATCTGACCTTTACTAATATATTTTGAAATGCCCAAGGGCTAGTTTACTTTTAACTAATTAAAATAATCATTTCCATTTTACAATAGCATTAATTAATTTATATACATTCTTGAAAATATAATTTTATCTTTAATTAAATCTATTAAGTTCTTTTTTTCTGAAAATTAGAGTTTTAAAATACCTTTTTTTTCCTTAATAAAGTTTTAATAAATTTTTTTTATCTGTGCGATTTTATATATATATACGAGTTTAAGATAGAATTTTAACTTTCAATTTTTAATTCTTAAAAAAGTTTTTATTTGTGAACTTTTATTTTTCATGACTAATATTTAGAAAAAAATTAATGTAATGGCGTATGTTCTCGTTACAATATATATGTGTGTGTGTGTATGTGTGTGCTCTACGCAATTTCTTTAATTCCAAGTTAATATAACTAAAATTATGTATATACATTACAGTTGTTTTATAAATAAATAAAATTGAATATTAAAGTTACTTGTATATTTTGTAATTGTAAAATCAGTGCTTCCTATAATTGTTAAATTATAAAGCACCATGCATTTGTAGCAAACTCTTCCATACAGTAGTGACACCTAGTACAAGACTAAATAATCAATGGATGCAAGAAAGTTTATGCATAAAATCCTTATCTAATTCCTATCCATCAAATATCCCAAGATTAGTTTCTGGTTTGTGACTTTCTTCAGTGAGGAGCCTTGGATCTGAGAGCACTTCACCTAGATCTTAAGATCTAATGCAATCCTCCATCAACCACCTTTTACCTATTTAGTTAACGATAAATCTATGAGTCCAAGATTAAAACTCAATATTTTTTTTCAATCCAAGCTCATTCACTTCAGTAGTCATATAGATCTGAACTCAGTTCAGTATCTATATATTTTGGTATCTTTTATTTTTTTAAAACCACAGTTACCATCATCATATGGACAGAATTTGTGTAAAATCATTAAAAGATCACATGATTATCACTTCCAATAGTGTTCAAGTTACCATGAATTTGTATGATATAATGCTGAGCAGAGTGGAAAAAAATCCTGCTCAGATAATGGCAAATAATCCTGAAAGTCAGTCTAAACCACTTATTAACATCAACTTTAAATAGTATAAAAATAAAAGAAACCTTATAAAAAAGTATATAAAATTTCTACCAACTTGACTTTGATAAAATCTAAAGGTTTCTGGTTCAATAAGCATGTTAACTGTCACTGGATCTCACATCAGTGTTACTTAAAAAAAAAGAGGAGAATAAACCTTCAAAATATTGAATTCTATACTCACCTGTGTATTATTACTAGTAGGTGAATGTATTGAAAAAAAAAAAGTTTGAAATTTTTTAAAAACATTTAACAATTCAATTAGATGATTGAAATAGTCCAGTATACTGTAGTAGATAATCGTATTAAACCCAAATGTCTTAAGATCCCTTCAATATTCAACAAAACAATATTATGTGAATTCAACAATCAAAATATTTATGACCAAGAGACTATTTGAGGCTACTGGTCTATGATGGGAAAATCATAATGTAAAAATGATGTTCTTACAAGCATAAGAACTAAATTATATATTGTTGCAAGAAAAATGTAGGATCAGGTAAAACTTTGTTTTTATTTTCCAAATCATTAGAAAGACTGAAATCTGGAGATCATACAGAAATTTAAAAAATGCTGATTTGCAGAAGAAGAGGTATATCACTAACCCACATGTCATAATATATCTATTTATGAAAAAAAAATATTGCATGGTTAAATAGTACACATTTTAATGTTTTCCAACTCTGAATATATCTTGTAAGCATTTATGTTATACATCTACTTCTCTAATGCTATCATTTTTCTTCTTAAAATCATCAGTCAATCTTTTTCCTTTTTAACTCATTATATTTACTCTTTATATTATCTTTCAACACAACTTTTTTTAACACTTGCTATAAAATACATAATGAATCCAAACTCTTTGTAATCTTAAACTTTATTTAAACTTTTCAAATACAAATAACTTACTAGTAATAACACACAAATAGAAAACACAGGTCAGTAAATAAACAGTGCTTTGAGTAGTATTATTCTCTACTCTTCTTCAGATGTTGCTGGCGTGACCAGTGATAATATTAGCATCGAAGTTGAACTCGCACCTTTAAATTCTTGAATATTGAATTTTAAGGCCTTTGAGAGAATAGCTCAGTTGATTAAAGAGTTGCCACAAAATTCAGTTAAGAATTTAAAAGTGTAAGTTCGATTCCTATACCAATATTGTCACCAGTTAAGCAAACAGCACTTGCAAAAGTGTGGAGAATACTATGACTTGAAACATTGTGTAATTACTCACCTGTGTTGTCTATTAATGTGTTATTACTAGCAAGTTGTTTGTATTTGAAAAGTTTAAATAAAGTTTAAAATTTTCTAGACATTCAACATTTAATGATAGATAATGAAAATAGTCAACATATTATTACCTCTTTGGAATCTTGATAATAATTTTTACTTTATTTTTTTATTAATAATTCCATTTTTTCAAGCTAATTTACACATTCTATTTCAATTTCATATTTGAAAAACTTCCAATTGTTTCTTCCTTTTTTATCTAATTATTTAAATCTCTGATTTAAATAAAGCTATTTTTTAAACAAAATATATTAACAGGCCTTTTTTTTTAAATTCTAATTTTATCAAACCAAAAAACTATATGATTATTTTATTAAAAGATAGCTTTTCCTGTTATAAAATTAATACAATCATACTCTGTGTAGTTTGGTGCAGTTTGATAGAGGGCCTGATGTGGGATCAGGAAATTTCAGGATCAATTCCAGTGCTCAAACTTTTTTACAGGTAATAATTTATGGACACATTGGAAGTATATACAGAATTTATTTTTAATCTAAATTTAAATAAGAATTAAAATTCACATGATCACCATCTCTTATACTAGCATTAGATCCTAAAATCTAGGTGCAGTGCTCTCAGATCCAAAGCTCCTCACTGATGAAGGCCACAAGTCAGAAACTAGTCTGGGGGATATTGGATGAGTAGGCATTAGATAGGGATTTTATGCACAAGACTTCTGGCATCCATTGATTACTCTGGTTGGCACAGGGTGGCACTACTATATGGAGAGTTTTGCCTTGTTTATAAAGAATTAAAATTATTTAAGTACACCCATCTTCTATTTTAATAATGTTTTTATCAACTTCATCCTGCAGATATGCATTCTGAAATAAATATGAAGATGTTTAACTTAACAAACACCAGAAGTAACAAACTTTGACTTGTATGAGTTGTTATTCCTTCCTAATTTTCAAAAAATGGATCTTGGAAGATAATTTGAGTTGAAAAAACAGTTTTGTATTACATATTAGTTCAAATTTTTATTTAATTAATACAAAACTAGATTATTTTTTGAATTTAAAATAGATACTAAAGTTATTTTCCTATTATGGATACCAGGTATCAAGTTATCAAACAGAAGGGAGATATCATATCTCACATTGCCTTCAAAAGTGGACTAGTCCAGATTCCTTTATCTGATTGGATTGAGCATTCATTGTCACTAACCAATGAGTAAACATATGGATAAAACTCAGACAATGGTTAGTATGGGTCAATAGGCATTGATGCACTCTAAATTTGATTGCTTTCAGTAAGGTTGGGGATCTGACAATAAATAATCAGTCTTTTTAGAGGTAAGGAGAGAACATCTGTCTAACCTAAGTAATGGTACGTGTTCTCCATTGAAACCACTGCTAACAGTGAACATTTCCATTGGAGCCATTATGTTATAGGTCTACACAGTGAGGCAAGCCCGTGATAGTATTGTAAGCTGTGAAAATCAGATCCAAATTGAAGCAATCTGTTTGGTAAAGCCAGAAGAGTCATTGGGAAAGCTCATGAGGCAGGCAGCTAGAAGTGAGTCAAGTGTTTCAAGCACCACTGGGCCTGCATTAATCGAGATTATATATGTGGCAGCATATTCATTCATACTGTATGTTATGCAAATATATTTAATCCTAATAAATCATAGTAATTAAAATTTCAGGTGTTCGTATTTTTTACTAATGTTGGTTTGAGTTTGCAATTCAGACCAAACATGACCAAATTGGCACAATCAACAGGATATGAACCTGGAGATTTAAAAAACTGCTAATAAATAGAACAGATGCAAGCTAAGATCATATGATGTTTTGTTGATCATTATTGTTTTTTATACCATTTCTGGCTAATGAATAAAGATCTCTAAAATTATAAAAAATTAAGATCATCAAAAAATATGGAAATTGAATTGGTTTTAGATTTACATAACCATGCAAGCAAAAAGACTTAGATTGAAAAAATTAAGTTTGGGCTGGTAGTTTGACAATGTAAAAAAATTTAAAAATGTCTGCTAAAGAGAAGGTGTATTAGATTTTGATGCACTGTTCAAAAAAGTCCAAAAAACTACATGTTGAGAAAAGATATAAGCTGGAAATGATTAGGATCGCGTTGTTTAAGGATTTAATAAGTATCACCATCTACTTTTTACTGATTACTAAAGCTTACACAAGAAGACAAAAGAGTAAGGAGAGTAATAAGAATTTGCTAATGAATAATAATATAGTGGCAATCAGTATGTTAACTTAAAAGACCACAACCTAAGATTTAAATCTAGAATAAGGTAAAAAAAATTTTTTTTAAAAACTTAGACTTTATGGTATTCTCAGTAACTATAATTAATACATATAGCTATCTAATACTTTTCATTAAATGAAAATCTAATTAGTTTTTGATTCCAATTGTGTAAAATTTGACCCCTTTTCAAATTAATCAATAGCCAAGAATAGACCAGTGCATTATGGGATAGTATAATTATACCAGAAATAAATTTTGAACTAAAACTCTTTATGTTCTGATTTTAATTTTCTTTTAAAATTTATTCGTTTTTTTTTTTTGTATAATTTGAAGTTTGTCGGTTGAAAGGGATGGGAGGAAACGAAAAAAATTAGGCAAACTTAATTTGACTTTGAAAAAAAAAAAAGAATAAAAAACAAGATATTTTTTAAAAATAAATATAAAACCTGTGACCTTTTTTAAGAGAGTTTTTCAAATTACTGAATGATTTATATAAATCTTCACTCGCAATATAATAATCTTTCTGCCACAGCTGAGGGGTTCAAAGCGGCAGCTGCTGTTAGAGATACATCTAAAGTACAGAAAACACTCCAATAGTAATGATTAAAAAAGAAAAAAAAATACTAGCATTTTTTAAAACTTTACGTTTTAAACTTTATTATTATAAACTACTTTGGAGAAAATATTAATAAATTAAAATCATTTCAAAAAATAAACAACTGATTTGAAATACTGTTTGTTTAAAAATTTGTGATGTTGGCATTTATTTCATTTGTAAGTATATATTGACTATTTCAGTCATCTAGAATTATTGTTAAATGTTTATAGAATAATTGATACTTGT
Source organism: Epiperipatus broadwayi (assembly GCA_028023455.1). NCBI lineage: Eukaryota > Metazoa > Onychophora > Udeonychophora > Euonychophora > Peripatidae > Epiperipatus > Epiperipatus broadwayi. Next base: position 2,015,650 of record JAQFVV010012465.1, read on the forward strand.
GAATTTTTAAGTAAACCAAGATGGCCGGCCTATTTTTGATAAATGTACAGTTTCGAGGGCATATAATCTACCATAGTTGTATTAGTTGTTAAATTAAAACAAAATTAATCAATAGATTGTTAAAATTAAAAAAAGGAATAAATTCTGATAAATTTTATTAAAAAGCATTATTTCAAATATTATTACTTATAACATGGGAAATTGTGAGATGGTCTTTATATTGTCATTCTTTGGTTCAATTCAGCTTGTTTCTGTTTGTCAGCAGAATTTTTTGGTAAATTGTCATAATGATAAAAATTTGAGCCTTTCTGTCACAGATTGTAATGCAATGGACTATTTCCAAAGGTATGAGATCCTGTCTTCCCAAAAATATGCATTAATGGTAACAATATGATCGCATGCCACAGCCATAAATAAAGTGTAAATATTGTATTTATATTTTTTTCCATTTTTCTATTAATAAGATAAACTAAAAAATAAATAAATAAATAAACTGTTAATATTGTAATTATTTTTTCTACAATGATTTTTTTAAAAATAATAATTAAAAATAAAATGTAAATGTTAAATATGTTTCCTAACAGGCATTTCTTTTGTAAACATTTGTTGGCCCCTGAAACTGTATATTTATCAAAAATAGGCTGCCATCTTGGTTTACTTGAAACCTCAACAAGTACTGAATATTTCTAATACAAGTGAATATTTCTAACTTTGTATAAACTTTTCAAATACATTGAATTGTTAGTAATAACACACAATTATGTACATCACACAATCTTTAAAGAGGTATTATCTCCCTTTCTTCTTCAGAAGTCACTGGTCTGATAAGTAAAAGTATTAGCTTGGGAATCAAATTTGGGGTCTTTAGATTCATGACCACCAAATTTAAGGTGATACTATAACCATCTAGGCTATTTTTCTTAAAGGCAATATAGAAATTTTATATATTTATCAATAAGTGTTCTCTGATTTCTCTACTTATTTTTCTAGAATGCCAAATTAATGAGCAGTTTTCAAGCATTATGGGTTATCACACTAGCTTGAATTATTGTTTTTTTTTGCAACTACACAGACAGAAAAAAGTAAAAGAAAACATCCAAAGAAGCTGCTCAAATGACAATTGGAAATAGTCCTATAAGTCGGTCTATTGTGATAATGTTTGAGGTTTTAAAACACTAATTTTATTCTTAAAAAAATAGATGTCAGAAGAATCTTATATATATATATATATATATATGGATGTTCTACCAACTGATATCTTTGACTCCAAGCCTACTTAGGTCACATCTCCTTAAATCCATATTCATGAGTCTAAAGGTCCACGTTCAATTTCCAGCATACTTCTCACATTAGTGCAATATGAAGTTTAGTCTAATGAGAAAGTATCAGACTCTGGAATATGGGCTCTTCAGAACAATCCTGGAACAAGTATGTCCACTTCTTGAGCTTCTTATTACTCTCAGGCAATAATACCATTCAAATTTTGCCTTCCATGACTTAGTCCCATGGTAAATTGTCAGTCTCTGTAATGTAAGGTCTTGGATCAATTCCAGTGCTGATACTTCTAATGCATAAACTTCTTATAATCTTTTGAGCAATAAAGCCATTTGTTATTTTACTGCCATTGATCAAGCCAGAAACATTTGAAGAAAAGAGAATAATACCATGTGAAACATTGTTTTTCATGTGTCATGTCATCGGTCAGGAAGCAACCCCACTAACCTGGGACATCTGCTTGTAAGGCAGCTGTGCTGACTTCTTGACCATTGTTGTGGACAGGTGAATGTTTATGAAAAATTTAAATAAAATCTTATTTTTTCTAAAGATCTTGAACAATTAATTTTAAATGATGAACATAATCTAATCATATAATTATGAGATAAAAATATTTTGCAATTATTGACATTTTTTAGCATTTCTATATATCTCACAGGGGCAAAATTCTTCATACAGTAGCACCACTCATTGCAAGCTAGAGTAATCAATTGATGCAAGAAGGTTTGTGCATGAAATACCTATCTTGTGCCTACTCATTCAATATCCCCAAACTTGTTTTTAGCTTTTGGCTTTCATCAGTGAGGAGCATTGTATTTGAGAGCACTGTACCTAGATCTTAGGATCCTAATATCTCCTAAGATCTAAATGTAGTGCTCTCAGATACAGGGATTCTCACTGGTGAAATCCACAAGCTAGAAACTAGTCTGGAGATATTGGATGAGTAGGCACTAGATAAGAAATGTATGCACAAATCTTCCTGCATCCATTGATTACTCTGTCTTGCACTGAGTAGCGCTACTGTATGGATATTTTTGTCTCTATGAAAAACAGGTCAAGTAATCATAAAGAATGGTGATCATGTGATATTTGGTTTAATTTTTATGTATGTGTATGCATAAATTAAAACCAGATAATAAGTTCAGAAAGCACATAAGTAAAATACTAAAACCAAATTGTTAATATCCTTGATCATTACTGATAAATGTTTTGACATTTTATGACAGGAGGAATAAAATAGTTACTAATGACAATTCAAATTATCAATGAATTAATAATCTTTTATTAGGCTTATCTTCAGTTCCTATCATATGTGAATATATATATTGCTAATTGTAATATTAATAATGTTTATAAAGATGTAGAGACTACACTATAACTAAAGAATGATTCAAATTCAGTAATCTTTTATAAAAAGAAACATAAGTAACATATTTGATTTTTAAAAATTCATGAAATGAGTAAAATGTATGAACACTTCATTAATATATATATACAAATACACAAACGGTATTAAAAGCAAGATTTATTAACAATAAAAATACTGTAGTACTTAGCATGCTTTTGACAGATAATTATCATAGACACAGAAAGTGCTTGTAACATAGGTAAGAGAATAAGACCCTGTTCAAAAGCTAACAAATTAGCATATCATTTGCATAATGCATTAATTAGTTAAAGGATGACACTTTTTAGAAAGGGGAAAACAAGACTCTTTCCTGATTAGATGAATTTCTATGTGAAGTACCACGTGATTTATTATATATATTTCATACCACTTAATACTAAAATCATCTATATAAACAGAATTACTCAAAGAATACTAAATGGTATAAAAAATTATATAGTCTCATTGGTTTTTGGATAGAAGTATCCATAAGTATAAAAGAATGATAATTATTACAAAAGTCATCTTTTAGTTTTATCATGCTATTTAAAATAATGACATGAAATACTTAAAAATATTCTAAATTTTGAACCAGGCCAAATTGTCAGTGTAAATTTATACATTTAGCCTAAATTTGTAATTGAAGATTATGGCAACTTACGTGATAAATTATTTTCAAACTCTTTATTTTTAACAAAATGTTGTTATATTCAAATACCAAGCACACATGATTCATCAGCCTACTTTTAACTATTTCAGACAAGCAATTTTACATTACTCTATTCTACAGCTATATAGGTACATTTAATAATTAATCAATACCACATGTTAAGTTCATAAGAATACAGAATTATGTGATATAAAATGTAGACTAATAAAATATATTACATAAGTAATAAATATTTTTATTATTTTGGAATATATATATAATTAATTGAGAAGACATGGTTGGAAGATGACTTTTTCTTCCAAGAATAAATATCTTTATCCTACTCTAGTGTCTTCTATTACAATTTTGAACACAGTGTAAGGCTATAATATCCCTATACCACTAGCTTTTGTCTTAATTGATAATAAGAACTAGAATTCTAAGCTGAGTTTATTTTATTTTACATTTTTATGCTATACAAGCCAATACTCTGAAATTAAAAACACATAAGATTACACCCCAACAAGGTGCATGCATATATATATACATGTGTGTGTGTATGTGTGTCAACAGGTCTTTTATTCTAGTAAAATTTTTATTTCTTTAAAATTTCAGGCTATTATCTTGAAAAATACAAACAAGTCAAAGGGGAATTTTAGATGCATACATGTATTAGTTTTAGCTTGGTATCCTAGCCTTCCCTGATCTAGACAAAAACCATAAGCTAAACTAATGATGAAAATATTAAACACTACTGCATTTCTTCTAAAGCACATTGATTATTCAAGGATACAATAAATAATTCTGGAATAAGAGGATTTATTCTTGGAATCACATGAATAAGCATATAAGAAATATATATTTTTGAAGATGGATGTGTGGGTATATATTATTTTTTTAAAAATAGACCGAGTTATCATTCATAGATCATAAAACATAAAGTGTAAAATTTTGACATCACATTATTAAAACATTATTGGGCCAAGAAAGGATACCAAATGCTATAAGTATATAATTATTGTTTTTTGCCATGTTGCTCTCAAATATGGGGAAAAAATTATATGTGAAAATGTAACTTACTGATAAATGAATCATATCAAATATCAGAAATGAGAGTTACAATCGAAGGAGCTTTTGCTCTCCAATCCACAATTCTACTTCAGCACCTTATTATACAAAGCAAAATTAATTAAATGATTGATCACCCAGAAAGTTATAAGATATTGAGTACTAAAAGTGAAAAAGTTTAGCTGTTATCCAAAATCCTTTATATTCTGAATCCAGCACCCTACCCCTGCCCTAAACCATATGGGCAAATCAAATATTTTTAGTATCTACTTGAAAACAGAGTTTACTGCTAACTGGAATACAATGGCATTACTGGAGCTCAAAAGTTTTAATATTACACCCAGAGACTTTATTATATTTTCAAAGAAAACGTGATTGTTTATGAAAGCACACACATCTTCAAGAAATATATTTTGCAAACACGACTAAATTATAAAATAGCCTTAACTTTCAATTAGCTTTTATAGATGAACGGAAATCAGCTTTTATTACCACCCTTCACATTTTTTAATTGTTACTATGTAAAGGTTAATGGGTTTTCTGAATGATTATATATCTATTTACTGATTAATAAATAACTACTTCAGTTAACATAGGACCAACTTTTAATAAGGTTATAATCGTGCTTGAAAATCCTCTGCTGCCCGAAGAAAGTTCAGGTTTCACTTTGCTTCAAATGTAACTCTAATTATTATAATTAATTTTGTACTAAATACTTACTGAGTTGATTTAAAAAGTTTAAGAGCACTGTTCATTTAATGTTAACTTTATTATTAAATATACATATTTTTACTTCAGATCTGCCACCTAGTGTAATCTTGAGTAATCAATAGATTCTACATGTTATATTTATTAAATTCCTGTGTAGTGATTACATATCTATATCAGCATATTAGCTTAGGGCTTAAAGCTCTCATAAATGAAGGTTTTTAAAATCTAATATATCATAATTTAGGCATCTAATGCATTTTTCATCCAGAAAACATCTTTAACTCTGTTTTTGTACCATCAAACTACAGCCTAAAGTGCAAAAACTTCTTAATGTTTTGAATCCAAATCAACTACTTTCATATTTTAGATAGATCTAATATCAATTAGACATCTACACCTTTTAGGGTTTTCAGTTTTTAAATGACCCTAAGCATCATCTACCTCATGTCCAGGATTAATATAAAACCAAAAATATTACATGATTCCAGCTTACACTATACTTTACAAAAACTAATAATTTAATACACTCTAGATTTGTCACCTATGTAAACATGAGTAATTAATAGTTGACTATAAATCTAACCATTTGTATTAAACTAAAACTGATATGATAGAATAAAATATAGCAAAAAAAGTGATGTGCACTAACAGACAGACTATCACAAACAAACCCAATCAGACATTCAATTGAAAAATTAATATACATGGTTGTAATTTATAAATATATGTGCTTAAATTCTATCCTAAGAAAAGCTATTAAAAATGTATATTTACTGAAGCTTAGTGCTTTCAAGGGTGACATATGTCCTCATATTCACAGCAACTCCCTATTTTAGTGCCATCTATAGTAATGTTGATGACAGTGCTAAGAAGCTGTAATTCATTTAAATTACCATTCTGAGACTGGTTTCAAACTTTTGTCTTTACCAATAAAGCTTGACAGTCAAAGTTGGCAATCATAATCTAATCAACTTTATTTTACTGTTCAAACTAAAAGTCTGAAATTCAAAACTACTTAAAATTTTGAACCCAAGCCAAACTGCTTAAATAATTATATATTTTATACCTTCAATTCTTTACTAACTATAATCAACTTCTTTACCATTTTTTACAGGTTTGAATTCTAAAACTCACTGATAAATGTAAAAATTAGAAAGGGGTCTGGGAATAGGGAATTCAATGCACTCTGTCAATTAGTAATCACTGATTACTCAAATTTACTATAGGTGGCACTAGAATGAAGAGAAATTATTATTTACTCCTGTTACATACACTTTTAATTAAAATTATGTATTGAAATTGTAAAAAAAGTAATATATGATCTAATTTATTTCTGAACTTTTTTTGATTTTGAAGAAAATTCTAAGATTAGATAAAACTTTTATAAGTAGAATAAAAAGGCAAAGATTTTCTGAAGAAGACTGCAAAATCAGTTCAAAATGTTAAAAATAATAAATAAAAAATATTGAATTATTATTATGTTTATTGTATTTAATTAATTTTTAAACCCAAACATATTCCAGGTATGTTTACAAAGCCTGTTTCTAATTTGTACTGAATGAGATAGCCAAAACAAGTACAGGTGTCTTCTACTTTTCTACTAATTGATTTTTGAAATCAGTATAAAAGTTGACATGTATGAAAGTAGTGTAATGTAAAAAAAAAAAAACCATCAAAGAGTGTTTTCAAAATACATGTTTATATATATATTTCTGCTAAATGTTAGGTTTTTATTTTTTAAAAAAAGGTACAAAGAATTCTTAATATATAATAAATTCTCATACTTTTATTTTTTATCGAATTTTTTTAATATTTTGATTGAGAAAAAAATGAGGCTAAAATAAATATAGTATATAGGCACACAATCATATGTGTATAAAATATTGACAAATAATATTTAAAAAGTTTAAAAGTATAATAAAGATTAACTTGACAATGTACGAAATTGAAAATATTCCTTCATTTTGTTCTTGTCTTTCACAATTGAACATATTGTCGATTGGCTTAAATTATATGAATGACTGATTGCAGCAAAAGATTAGCTATCTTTGTCTCGATCATATCTTTTTGTCTATATCAATGCTGCTGTTTTTTGTTTTTCACCTATGTTTATAAATTAATAATGGCAAATTTTTTCACCAAAACAGAGTGACAGCACTTGTTGTAACATAAAGAGACCCAACATATCAACACACGCGCTAACTCAAAACATCTCTGCTCCAAACTGAACTTGTGTTATCAAAAATGGACGGGATTAATATTAGAGAGGTGGATAGGAACTAGTGGCTAATAGTCTATAAGAAAGTGAGAATACTTACATGAAAGTAGGCGCATTTTGTCATATATATATTGATAAAAATGGAAAATATGAAATGTGCACAAAATAATGAATTGTACAAAAACAGAATATGCAAAAGTAGAGAACCATCTGTAAACGGAATAAAACTCTTAAAAAATTTTCTATAAAAAAAGAGAATACAATGTAATATTTTATTTATCATTTTTATTATAAATGACATTAGTATTTAATATAAGTATAATTTATATACTTAGGGTGTAGATGTAATTATATAGGATTTGAACCCAGATTTTCAAGCTCCCTTCAGCTATCCATTCAATATCATACAACTGATACACATGACCACACACATGTAAAAAATATAAATGATCTCCAATATACATATTTTGTGCTGAAGCAGCATTCAACAGTTGGCAGAAGAGTTGGGGGATGGAGTAGATTGAAGACTGTCCATTAAAGTTTGAAGATTTGTTACTTTAATATAAACCAAGCACTGATTGTATATGTGTGTGGGAGATGATGCATGAAATATATATACTGGAGATCATTTAACTTTTTCACATGTGTGATCATGCGTATCAGTTGTATGAAATAGAGTGGTTGGCTGAAGGAAGTGTGAATAATATGTGTACAAATCCCCTATAATTAAATAAATGACATTAGTAAATATAAACTAAGGGTCAGTTTTTAGAACATGGAGTATGAAATTTGGTTCATTGAGTAATCAAAAGTTTACATTAGACTAGATAGAATTATAATTTTAAAACTTGATGATGTTTTATGGTAAATGTGAATTGTTTCAAACCATGAATCAGAACTCAGTTTTATATTTTTCAGTAAATAAAATGGTTTATTGCTTAGGGGTTAATAGGAAGTTTAATAACCATAATCATCACAAGAGAACCACAATCCATATACATTGAGATCCAGAATATGCCATTTCTTCTGCTATCCTAAAACATGCAGGGTCTCTTATATTAAGGTTATAATAAAAATATCTATTGCTGTTATACTCCACTAATTACATCATTTTTTGAAAATGCATACATCTATCTTAACTGCATTTATCTTCATATGATGATTTCTAGTATCTTCTGAAATTCTCTAAATGATCCAAATATTTTTTACATAATATGCGTCTAGGATATGATATCTTCAAAATAATACAACTAATAAGAAAAGTGAAAAAGAGATCTTTAATGCATTTGTGGCTCATCAAATATGCTATAATAACATTGGTATATTATTGTAATGAATCAATTTATATGAACTATGGATACTATATAATTCCTCCAAATCCTGTTTGTGATTACTTTTTTTGAAACTTGAAAGAATTTGATTGATTTATTTTATCAATGAGTTTAATTTTTTTTAATTTTCATAGCATTATATTTCTTTATTCTAGATGGGGAATTTTTAAAAATGAATAAAGTGCGTGTGTGTGTGCATGTGTGTGCTAAAATAAATCATTAATAAATAAAAAGCAATATAAGTTATAACCCACTAAAATAAATAAAATATTAAGTATTATCACTTGTTCATGATATTGTATTATCTTTCTATTTATAGCTACTTTGGACATAATAAATATATAAAACAAAACACTGGAATTAATCCTATCATTTTGAAAATATCAATATATATATATAATTCATATGAATGTTTGTCTGTATGGCTACGAGTGTTCCTGTGAATATATGTTTTTTTCCATAATGCTGTCATATGTCAAATTTGCAACCAATTAAAAAAAACTATTATGTGAAGAATATTCTGCATGAAGGAAGTAATTCTGCCATTTATAGTTGTCCAGACACTGACAATTCATACATCAAATATAACAGTATATTTAAAAAAATTAAATTTAAATTTAGAGGTTTTATTTGATTATAAGTATTTTATTCAAAGCAAGTAATTGCACAAAGTAAAAAAAAATAAATTGTTAAAGCAACTAATTAAAAAAAAACTATTTCAAAAATGACAGCCTTTCAGGCTGGCTATCTTTGCCACATTTGTTTATAACTGAAATACACGCTTATTATATATCTGTATCAATATATTAATATATAGGGTATATGAGCACAGTTATGAGATAGAGTGGAGAGTGGTGTGTCATGTAAAAGTATATGTTTATATACTCTATATATAACAGTTATTTATATAATATTAAAATCTTTTCTTTATTTACATTAAATCTTTTAAAAAAAATTGTTAAAGCAATCAACTAAAAAAAACTATTACAAATATTATATTTAATAATCCATAATTGTTTATTATGGACCATATTTTATGCAAAAGGAAGTAATTCTACCATTAATAAAATAGAATTTTTCTAGTCCATAATGCTATCAAATTCCCATATCAAAATGACAGCCTTTGGAGAGGCCATATGCATCTGATATATAAATAAACAAAAATCCATAGCCAACTTATGGCATGGCAGCCATCTTAAATAACATTTTACAGTTACAATTTAAAAAATCAAATGCTCACTAAATTTGTGAAAAGTAATATAATTAATAATTAAAAGTTTGTAAAACCCTTATCAATTAAAGGTTTTAAACATCTCAGGTCAAAGATTCCTATTGGAGACAAATTTGCTGGATATATAGAACATTTTTTATTTAGATATAATATTAAAGTTATAAATTATCTAATATTAATATATATGCTAATATATTATTAAGTGCAGGATATAATAGAAAAGACATTCAATACATTATGTAAGTTTCCACATCGATGAAAACTAAAATGTATTGATGAGAAAACATGAAATTCACAACTACATGGTAACAGTGAGGTGTGTGTTATAATTTCATCAATGGCTTATTCTCATTTTATATTGCTTTCAGTATGGAAGAATATTGGAAGGAATGATGCTGATAAAATCATAAATGTAATATTACATATAAAGTGGTATATCAGTACGGCTCAAATTACACTGGTGAATCAAAATGTGCATTAAAAAAAGAAAGTTTGCGAACATGAATTACTTATAAAAAATTATGGTATTCTGGAAATAGATTTCAATTTGTATTTTCAGGACATTCAGTTAATTGCAAAAGAAGTTTTTCTTTTTGATAATGGAGCCATGAACTACACTATATTTTGTTTCAAACCCCTTGTGTATATATTTAGTACATGATAGACCATGTTTTATTGATAAACACTAATTAAAATAAAGAACTTTAAGTATATAGTATTCTTCTACATGCACACACAATTATATACATATGTATTGTTAAAAGGAGGTTGCATTGACAACAGTTTGAAATTGTTGATTGTTATTGATATTGGGATTGTCTAAGTGTTGACTGGCTTGTAATGATATACATATATAATAATCAAAAAATAATAAATTCTTTACAATAGCTATATAAATATCAAAAAAAAATTTATACCTTAAAAGCCTTTTTGAGCATCTGATTTGGTGCCATTCAGGTGCTGAAAAAGGCTTTTAATATAGCTGCTGTAAAGAATGTATTATTTTCTGATTATTATTTTATGGAAAAACAGCATAAGGATATTTATTCTTTTCCAATTTTGATCTATATATAATAGAGACAATTTTATTAATAATAAACTAAAGTGACACATTTATATATATGTCATATTATTACTATTATTTATGGGATATTCCATGCAGTGAAAAAGCTAAATGCTGTCGTTTCAGTACAATATCAAGTACCTTCCTCAGAGTGTATATATATATATATATATGTGTGTGTGTGTGTAATCTTATAATTGAATATCAATAATTAGATATATGTAAAGTAATAACTTTGAAAAGTTTTATCCACTTAGGCAGCAAACGTTAAGATCATGGAATTGTGGGAAGGTTAGCCTTTCAAAGTGTTAGTTGACAAAGACTAAGAGGATAGTCGAAAGCTCTCCTAAGGGTTTAAAATTTTTTAAAGTTATCACTTTAAATATATCTAATTACTGTATTTATAAATATTCAATTATAAGATTATGTATAATGATTTGAAGAAATACAGACATTGAATTATAATATTATATATATTACTGAGCATGTACATACTCATACATTCTATAAAAAAGTAAGAATAAGAAGAAAAAAACTTCTATAGTATATTTTAATTTTTTAAAATGGATAAATAATGAAATTTCCAATGCTAATTGAAATTAAATATGCTCTTGGCAATATTCTATTTTTTCCATAATTTTTTTCTCTTATAGAAACTTAATAGACTATTCTCTTTTTCTAGCAAATTATAATATCTGCAATTTGTTTTAATATTTTTAAAATCAGTATTAATTTTAAGTAAGTTCTAAAATGTTGTAAAACTTTTAGAATTACTCTTAGAAAATATTTTATAATGCAAAATACTATGCATCAAATTCAGAAAACATAATAAATGAAGAGAAAAATATGGATGCTTTCCATGTAAACCAAAAAAAATTTATTAATATATATAACCATGTACAGCACTCCAAGAAAGAAATACAGTTGATGCTGCATTGTAAAATTTATTGACAAATTTTCCTTTTCTAACTCCTGAGCAAGAGAAGGAAAAATGGTGCTTGATTTTCACAGAATTTGTGAAATTTTAATGGGATATTTATTAACATTTTTGTTTGTTTCCATTTCTTTTTCAGGGTGTGCATAATTGATAGTTCACAACTCCCTTCGTATTTTGCTGTATTTTTATTTTGCATGAAAATGATTTGAAAAAAATTAAAGAAGCATGTTTTAAAATATATTGTTATAATTGATTGAATAAACATCTATAAATATACATAAAATATAAAAAGTTGATAATTTACATGGGAACTTTAATGAAACAATAATTTTATTAAAATTCTCACAATTAAATATTGCTAAAGATGACTCGTACTATAAGCTGGCTACAGCTTTTATTTATTTATATATTGGTATTTTCGGAATTGTAGAATTAATCCCAGTGTTTATTTTATTAAATATTACTTCACCTGATTATATATATATATATAAAGCTAATTTAACGAATTTTATAATGAGGCGCTTACCATTAATTATAAAAAAAATCCCACTTTATAATAACTTCAGTTCTATTATTTAATTTCTTGCTTAGTACATTTTTGTTGTTTTTTGCATTCTAAGAAATATATTTAAAAAAATGGAAGAATTTCATTTTCATTCTCAGTTGTGCTAAAAAAATTAAAGTAATTATATATGTGTGTGCTGCTATCCGTGCACAAAATAAACAATAGGCCAAATTCTTCCAAGTATTGTCTAAGTTTCATGAGTTAAACTGCTAATTTAATCTATCCCATTAGTGAATTAATTAATACAATAAACATGAATCGATAATATGTGGTCAGCTATCTGTTATGTGCCCATATAGAAGAATTGGTTAAAGGTATTTCATGTGTCTTCTACTATTGATATAAGAAAAAAAAATCGTCATCAATATATAATTAGAATTTTTAGTTAGAAGGGATTTGAAACCAGACTTTCAAGCTGCCTTCCATTATCCAATCCATCCTATACTACACATGAAAAAGATAAATGATCTCCAATATACATATTTCATGCTGAACCATCACTCATCAATTGGTTCAGAGCATCATGTCCCCCCATAATATATATATATGTTGATACAAAGGTTTTCACGGGTTGCAGATATAAAAGACGTATTTTGCGGGTTCATCCATGTTAAAATATTTTAAATATTGATATACTGACGTTTCGACTTGGTAACACAAGTCATCCACAGAGTGGTAAAAGGTAGAAAGACGGTTGTAGAGGCGCTACAATCACTGATTTGAAAAAAAAACGTTAAAGTTCCACAATAGCAAAAATGTTAAATTGAGGATGTTTTTTTTAAAAAATCTTTCCAAATAGGAGGAAGTTTGCTTGTATCATCTTGCTTATTGATACAATCTGGCCTTTTAAGTATCTCAATGGCTTCTCTAATTTTGCACTGGTATAGATTATCACATCTGGATATGATCCTGGTACTAGAAAAATTAATTTTATGACTTGAATCCATAGTATGGAGTGAGAGTGCTGCTGATGATGAGTGTTGTATAACTGCATTAGCATGCTCATCTTTCCTAACACTGATGTGACAACTACTTATACCTATGTAAGAAGCCTTACAATTTTCACATGAGATTTGATATATATATAAAATCAGTTTATATTAAGATTTGGTTAACTTAATATATATCTGAGCACTTATTGCATATAAGTGTAGAGATGATAATCTGGACCAATTGATGATTGTTGGTTTAGCATGAAATACAGATATTGGTGATTATTTATCTTCTCAACATATATGTGTTCAAATGTATCAATGATATGAGATAGAGTGGTGAGTGGTGGGTTGTGTGAAAGTCTGTGCTCATATACCCTATATCTTACATATATTGATACAGGTATATAATAAGCCTGTATTTCAATTATTATTTAAAGATTGTATAAGAAATAGACAATTCGCTAATATTAATATACACAGTTGTTGAAAAATCATGTGATATCTGCGTTTTTAAAATCTATGTGACTATAGTTAATAATGATTACAACTTAACTTAATCAAAAGTACTTTACTTAATTTATATAATGTTATTATTTACCGTTATTATAATTTAAAATATATTTATATTGAACAGTCAATGTGAATAATAAAATCAAAATGTTTTAACTCTCTTGCTCACCTGACAAGCAAAGATTATTCGTAAATTATGTATGTAGTGAGACTGGTTGGTCTGGAGTATTTTTACAGGTAAATAGTTTTAACATGATTTCGATCTACGTTTAGTTATATATAGTTCTATAGTGACCTAATAATTTTAAATATATATTACATAACAAGAGAAAAACATTGGAATGTTTATTTAAAAAAAAACTATTGAATTTTAGCACATATTTACAAGTATACAAGATTTAAATTCGTAAACTTAAGAAGTATTCAGTAAAATGCACTAAATATGAGTGCGCGTGATACAAAAATCATGCTCATTTTAATTTTCTCTATGTAATTTAGCTTAGTATTAAAATACTAGATTCAAATGCAATATATTAATGGATATGGTTCTCAAATAATAAAAGAAAACAAAAATACGTTTCGTTATTAACTTTGATTCACAAAGATTACATAATTCCTAGAGTTACAATCATATGATTATTTTCTTTATAACAATAAATCTATGGTGTTTATAAATTCTAAATATATGTAATGAAAAAATTTTAAAAAAAACAAAAACATTAATTTTATATATAATAGTTTTATCTGTATTTGGAAAAATACAAATAAATAAAAAGACTGGGCAAAAAACTTTGCAAAAGTCATTAAATAATATTTACTAAGGCTGTAACCTCAAGAATATGCGCGTAAAAATGCGATAGTAGGGACCTCTACAGGTCTTAACCAACAAGCTTACGTTTTGGAAAAAAAGAGGGGAAGTCATTAAAGAGATTTATTAATTCTACTAGGCAAACATATACTGACTTCAGACATTTAAAGCATATAAAAGAGATAACCAGAGTAAAAGTACCACTTTGGATATTAAACGTTAACAAGTGTTGCATTAAAAAAAAATCTTAAACGTTGACTACTTACAAAATAGTGTTTAAATCCCTTAAATGACTTTTATCATGATAATCGCATCCATTGAGAATAAAGTTGTAGCTTAAATCTATAACAAGTTATTATTTTTAACGTGATAAATATCATACAGCTGGAACAATTTACAGCTTTTACTTAGATGAATAAATTGTCGACAATATAATAAATAACATAGGATTTTTTTAAAAAAGTATGCATTGAATTCTATAACAAAAGCGAATGGTTATTTTTCAAATATCAAGCCTAGAAAACAATTTATTACAGGTAATAAATCAGTAAAAAACAAAAATAATCTAATATGCTCTCGTATTTTAAAATATAAATTAATAAAAAAAATGGCAGATATCATCAACTAAGTGCCCTTTTTAATACATAATCAATAGTCTCCAGTAGTATATAATGAAAGAATGTTATCACACATTTTAGTTTATGAAACATATGTTAATTATAGTAACACAATACTCAGAAATTATCGTGACTTAGCATCAGTAAATTGATCGATAATAGCACTACGGGTAAAGTAGAATTTTTAAATAAATAGTCCATTGTGAGATGAAGGGTTCTCTAATAACACCTCAAAAAAAACAGTGAAGACACAGTCAATATTCACTGTTTACCAGACTTTCCAAATCTCCAAAACTGAAAGTTTGACCAATTTATCATCCTTTATTTATTTTTTATCTAAGAATAGTTAGATATCCATTTTCTGGAAAATGTTGAATGACTGTCTAGATTGTCTTCAAACCATGAATCTGAGATAAATTATAAATTCTTGAAAATATTTCATTTCTGCTGAATTTGAATCTCTGGTCACAATCATGGTTTGCAAATGTTCTATGTCTGCACTCTGAAACCTTTTAATAATACCATTTGAAGCAGTAAATAATACAAATTAAAAAATCATGTAAGATTTGAATTTATACTTGTTGACAGATGAAACAATTATTACATAGCTGAGAACTTTACCCTATAATTGTTGATTGGTTTGTACCCAATTTTCCAAAGTCACAAATTTAAATACCATTCTCAAGAGAATGATTCAATTTTGGTTATTGTTGATGTACTCTACCTAAATTCTGCCAATCACTCCAACAAATATTTAAACACTAAACATCACATTATCACCATTTCTTATGTTTGCTCATTACTATTATTAATACAGGCAAAACTCTCCATACAGTAGTGCCACTCAGTGCAAGCCAGAGTAATCAATGGATGCCAGAAGGCTTTAGCATAAAATCCTTATCTCAGATCCACAGCTCCTCACTGATGAAAGTCACAAGCTAGAAACCAGTTTGGGGATATTGGATGAGTAGGCACTAGATAGGGATTTTATGCACAAACCTTCTAGCATCCATTGTTTACTCTGGCTTGCACTGAGTGGTGCTACTGTATTGAGGGTTTTGCCTGTTTTAAATATTTAAACAGTTCAAAGGAAGGTATTTAATTAAAATTTAACACAAGTAGTGCTTGGAGATCTTATCACATTCTAAAATTGCATAATAATTGACGTTGCTTAATTATCATTATTTTTATCCTCAACATCATCATCATTTCAAACACTATTAGTCTACAGCAGGATGAAGATCTCTTCCAATTTAATCCAATTTCTCATATCCAATGCTTTTCTTCTCTACTTCACATTAACAAATTTTTTTTATTTCATTTATTTAGCATGCAGTCTTTTGTTAAGTCTTTTACAAACATTTGGAACCATTTTAAGACTTCAATTATTCTATTGTCATCTTTTCTAAAAATATGTCCACCTCAGTTCCATTTCAATTTATTAATTTGTCTACTGATATCAGTGGTACCTGTCACTTTACTTACCCATGTCACATCTTTCTATATTTCATTGAGAAATTTGAAATCTTTAAATTATCCTTTAGTTGTCTGACCAAGTTTCACATCCATAAATAAACACTAGTAAAATGCACTATTAAAAATCTTTTTAGAATTGCTTTTGATATTAATTTATTTCTATAAAAAATAATTTGCTAATTCTATGATTAATTTAACCTATTATGTCTTTTCATCTGTGCTAATAGCCTGATTAAGATCTTTAAAGTTATTTTCTTCTAATCCATGATTATCAATGCTTATTTTTTCCTTCTGAGAGAATCTAGTGAACATTACTTAATCTTGTCAGCATTATCTAAAATCTAATTTCACATGAAATTAGGTACTTATTACTTTAAGAAAAAATGGCTTTAGTAGTTAAGTATTCATAGTAAGTTTGAGAGCTGAAGTGATGGAAATAAAATGTGATTCATGGATCTTGAACCCTAAAACCTGACACTCTACCACTGAGCCAAACCATAAAAGATTCTGAAAATACATTGGCAAAATCATAATACCAATCAGTATGCTTTTTAGCTTTTGAGATGAATTGATAGTAAAATGGCAACACCATTGTGTATCGTAATTAACAATCCATAAAGTTGGAATGAAAACTCCCTCAAACTCTAATCATCCAGAAACTGTGAAGATTGATGAGTAATGTCATATTAATTGGAAAGACTCTTTTCCCAGAAGTAGGTTACTTTAAAAACAGTTTAACCTTTCTAAATACTGCAATAAGAATCTGGATGGCTGTAAAATATTGATTCAGTATGAGCTAACAAAACTTCTGGATTAATTTTAAACTGAGTAATACGAAAGTGAAATGTCACTTCAATTAACATTTACAGAATTGTTGCTCTCATCCTACCATTTTAGTGCTTGAACATTGCATGTCTGAAAGAACGTCAGAAGAATTGGACATAAATTTTATACACAAAAATCTATAATGTACACAATAAAGGGCTCAGATTGTACCATTACAAAACAAAGTGTCACATGATTTTCCATATGCATTAAAAGCAATAACATACTCTATTTTTCAACTCTAGAAATATGGAGAAAGAACAAGTAGTTGAATATTTGTGCAATCCAATGCTTTTCATTCTTAAAAACAAATAGACAGAAATCAATATGGAATAGGATTATTGATTTTGAGTTTGGTATCCATTGCAATTTATGCTAACAATTGATTTCTCTGGATGAAAGAGGTGGACTACATAATTGCTATTAATTATACTGGTGTATATGAATTATAAATGACCCAAAATAAATCAAATTATGTGCTTTTATTTGTAAAAATACCCTGAGTGGATTAGTTCAGTGAGAGAGAGGAAACTCAAGGTCTATAGATCACAGCTATCTATATTATCTCCTCTGCTTGAATGTTTTATGAACTTCCAAGCAATTAACTATTTGATTATACATTTTTATGTTCATTTTAATAAAATTGTATATTTTGAGCTTTTTGCTTTAAGTTTCAATTTAGAGACACATAAAGATGCCATGTCATATAATAAAAGTGTTAACATAAGTAAAAATTCCTTGTATCTGCCAAACCTACTGATGAATGAAGAACTTGTTTGTGGTTTGTCAGAATAAAACAAAAATTTTTTTCACTGATGAAATCAAAAATTTTGTGAAATGATATGAACAATGTTTATAAATGTAATAACATGTATGTTAAATAAACAATACCCAAAATTCCAAATATTGCCTAAGTTATCACATGTTAGCTTACAAGGTTAAATATTTTGATTAAATTTTGAATAGTGCAGAGATAGTTTAAACTACTAATTCTTGGATTTTACAAGCATTAGTAATTGCATTTTTAACACCAGTTTACTAATCTTAGTGAAAAAAGAATTCCAAAAAGTATGCTATGGTAATAACATCAAGAGATGTTTCATGTTTGAAAATAAAGCAATTTCTTTTTTAAATATATATTCACCATATTTGTAAACATGTATATAATAAACAATAACATATATATATATATATATATATATATATATATATATATATATATATATATATACACAAATTTATATTTCACTATCCTTTCTTTACAACTAAAACTGAATAACAAAGAACAACCCCTACCCATTCAATTCAGATTCCACAATCTGTATCTAACATTTGATGACACATAACATTTGACATTTCTTGAATCAACATAGTCTTTATTTTACTTTATTATACAACCAATTTGAATAATTTTCATATTTTTATAATCAAATTTAAATCCATATTGACAAGATTTATTATGATCAAATATAACAGATGATGAATTTATTTACATCTGTTCCATATTATTCTCTTTTTGAATTCTATTATATAAAAGATATTTCTTTATTCTCTTCAAATTACACTTAGATTCACCAATTATTAACCACATACAATCTATATAAATAGAATTTTGATTAAACTTTAATTTTAATTTTAGAATATAAAATCTATTTATTTATTTGTAGAGAAAAAGCAATATACACAAACCATTATAAATTTCCAATAAACTTACCTCTATCTGAATAAATCATTGAAATTTCATTTTGATATTTTTATTTTTAATTTTATTATATATTTTTTTAAATCCTTTAATAATATTAGAATTATTTTTATAAACCAATTTCAACAAGCATTAACAAATAAGTAATTTTTAATTTTATCACTAGAATATTTATAATTTTTCATTTCAAAATAAGAATGTTTCAACCAGACATTAACACATAGGTAATGATCATATGAATAAAACCTCTAGTTCAATTTAATTAACATAAGATAACCAAACTGTAATCTAAGAGAACTTGAATATCCAAGAATTTTATGAATTGTATTTCTCTTTATATAACCCATTTTATATCCTTAATCTCATTTAATTCATTAAATAAATTGACTTTAATTCTTTTTCCACAAATAAAACACACCACATACTATGATATACTTTATTTCTTATATTAATTTTTTAAAATTTTACTTTCATAGTATAATAAAATCAAATAAAAGCAGAAAATCAACAAAATTATTTTAAATTATAGAAAATTATAATTTTATATTTTTTTCACAAAAAATAAATAGATTCTTAATAATTCTAAAATTCAAAATTCAAAGTTAATCAAAATTTATATATATGATATATTGAAAACACATTGTAATCTAAGTAATTTGAAAGAAATAAAGAAATAGCTTTTTATAATAGAATTCAAAAGAGAACAATATGAACGATGTAAATAAACCTTCATCATCTGTAATTTGATCATAATAAACTTGTCAATATGGATTTAAATTTGATTATAAAAATAGAAAATTATTCAAATTGAAGTTGCATAATAAACGAAAAAAGAGGCTAGGGATTTCAAGAAACACAAAGTTAAGAATGAGCACAAAGTTAAGATAACAGAATTGGGAAAACGAATTGAACAGGGATTGTTAGGTTGTCTCGTTTGATTATTCAATTATGTGATAAAGACCAAAGGTAGTGACTTCAAAAGAATAATTAAATCTGATTTTGAAAATGTTGATATTATTGGAAACAAAAACAAACTTTAACACAAGAATACCTCGATTAGTGCTGTTAATTGGTTCTGGCAATGTCCTGCACTGTTTAATGCAGTACTAATCGAGGAACGAAAGCTATAGGAAAAATAGTAATTGGTTCCAATAATTTTTTTTGTCAGCACTTTTATCAATTATCGATATATTAATGATTTCCATGTTTCAATTATCGATATATTAATGATTTCCATGTTTGAAATAAATAATAAAATAATATAAATAAATAATAAAACGACATAAATAAATTTAAAAGCTTTTATTAATGTATACTTGAACAAAAAAAATATACAGTATAGTTCTATATATATTTTTAAAGATTTCTTTTTTTATTACCAAAAAATTGCAATATTGATGTTTGCACTGGTTTCTTCTTTGGCCTCTTCTCTTCATACATTTCTTTGCAGCATCGAATTGTAGTGTTGATATTTTGGGTTATAAATTGTAAAGCTACATTCAATATTTGTATCAACTTCCATAATATAGTCTGAAAGAGTTTCAACCATGTTAGTAATTTTCTCAATTACTTTTGTAGAAACTTCTTGTAACTCTGCATTATCTACGTTGGTCTCATCTTCTTCATAGGCTCATTAGTCTTCTATATTAATAAGAGTTTTTTGTATTTGATTCAATACACTCAACTACATTGGGGGAATCTAATTCTTCAAACCAAGTTCTTTTCTAATTTCTAATACTGTACTTTAGTGAAACCATACTAATCGAAACCATATTAATGGAGGCATTCCTGTATAACTCAGGTTTTGTGTTTACCATAAAAAATGCAAATGAAATAATTAACAATACGTATAGATTGTATTTTCTATATGCACGCACACAGCTATGTATTATTCAGTTTCATCCATATGTATATGTAATTAACATGTATTATTAGTATATATATTTTAAAACTTATAGAGGTGCTTAAGCCAACAACATGTGGAGCAAGATTAAACGAACCAGCAAGCATCACATGATCACATCTCCAATCTAGATGCAGTGCTTTCAGATCCAAAGCTCCTCACTGACGAAGGCCACAAGCCAGAAACTAGTCTGGGGATATTGGATGAGTAGGCATTGGATAGGGATTTTATGCACAAGCCTTCTGGCATCCATTGATTACTCTGTTTAGCACAGGTGGCACTACTATATGGAGTTTTGCTTTGCTTTGTTTATAAGATTAAACGAAGTAAGATGCTAAAGTAGAGACAGCAATAACTAAAATTTATTCCTAATATCTTTATATGCTATAAATGGCTAATTAAATCACAAAGACGTATGTAAATATATAAATCTGGGCTGTTATTTGAGTGTTTGGTTCCAAAGGTACTGTATGATTTTGTGAGATGAGATCCGCCTATTGTAGAATCAGTCAGTATTGTTCTTTGAATTAGATATGTGTGAATATTATAGATTTATACATTTACACACTGTCTTGACTTTATTTATTATTTCTTATTATATATTTAGGCGTGGGTATAGCATTTATCAATTTTCCTTATGGCTGAAGGAAAATACTGAGATTCATTCAAATATTTAAATGTGTGTGAAGGTGTATTAATTACGTATTTAGTCTCTACATTTGTAATGCTTGACAAGGTAGATAAGAATATAATTAGAATAAACATTATATCAAACTTTTAATGTATGTGTTTAATGTGAAGATGATTTGAATATATTTAATTGATGATTATGAGTTTACAAAATTTACATTGTAAAATAAAGAATCGTAAAAGTAACTATTAATATAAAAAGTTTTATCACTATTTTAACAAGATTACAGGTGTTCACGTCTCTGGCACATCTGACAGGATACAAATTATCTGAAACATAATTATGTAGGGTAAGAAATTAGTTTGTGTTTTGATGTTGGAGAGCATCTATCAATTTAAATTACTCTTAGAAAAAGTTGTTGAGATTTGATCAGATAATTACATGCACATATATATATATACTTTGAAATAAACTCTACAATATTCAATATACCAATGAAAAATAAATAGCAGTAAGCTATAAGCTGGTTATAGCTATTACTATTTTTTTTATAATTAGTATATTGAATATTGTAGAGTTTACTTCAATATATTTTGATTATTATATATATATATATATTAAAATACTTTACTGCCTTTTAAAAATTGATAATTTGATACGATTTCTTTGTTACAATTCCACTTTGTAATGCTTGTTTTTAATTGATTCTTTGCTTAGTTACATCATAGCTGAAATGTATCTATAAAATACATAGGTAAATTATTAATATATAAATATGTAATAATTAATACAATACATATGTGTAAGTCAAATTACATAGTTAAGCATTATTAATGTAAATAATTAAACAAGTCATTAGTTATCACATTTAACAAGTTTTTACAAGAAAATAATAGCAATTTTTAATGTGATCCACAGTGATATATGTGAAGTTATCTTGAATTACTAGAGTCAGTAGACAGATATATACTAAATCAGCCTAAATATTTAACTTAAATTGATTTGAAAGGATCGATTTTTAAATTTACAAAGTCAGGCTATTTCTGTTCATTTTTAAACTCTACAAGCAAATAGACAAATGTCAAATATGTAATAATAAGTAATTATTATATTGCATATATGTAAAACCCCAATGACCATTTCCAAGTCATATTCTTATAAACAATTTAACAGTCTTTTAGATGTGTTCAGCAACTTTTTGCAAATGAGATAGCTGTTTCTTACTGTGATCAATGAAGATGTCTGAAATTAATGTAGTTATAACTTTAGAAAGTAAAAACAATAACAAAATAAAAAGAGTTAAAAATGAGTATCAATTATCCAATCAAATAAGATCTAAATATATCCACTTATACACTGGTCCTTTGGTATGTTTATTTAAATCTGGTAATTCTGTCTTTTATTTTTAAAGACTTCCAACACTGTGCTAATTGTAATCTTTATGGTATTCTATTTTTAGTCATATCTTTCCAATAAAAGTCATCTATATTGATGTATTTAGAATATTTCCAAAATAAACTTTATAATGTAATTGAGGTCTGACTCATTCTTTTTCAGCACATTAAAGATCAGTCCTTAGAATAATACATTCGTATAATCACATGCACAGGTAGAACCCATCCTGATGATGTTTATGATTGTGTAATTATCTTCTTAAGTCTCACCAAGCATTCTTAAATAAAAAAAATTTAGTACTTTCAGTTCCATCAGTAGAATGTCCATGTTTCATTTCCATTAGTTGTAAGTGAATTTGAAGAGATATTAGCTTCAATCATCACTTGCAATATATTTTTATTGTGGCTATCATACTATACAAGAAAATTCACAAATCATTGCATTGTATAGATGAATTTTTTTAAGGAAGAACTTTTATCAGCTACCTTGGAGCACTGCCGACAATCGACACACATACAGCCGCCACCTAACATGACTTGGTATCAAAGTATAATATTTAGCTTTGGGGTTACTTACATAAATTAAACTATTTCAACATTGTCACATGCTAGTTAATGCAGAATCAGAGATCCATTTTAATAAAACCTTAATTAACAAATCCAGCATTGAAATACAATTGAATAAATTAACATATCTTAAATTAAATGAAGCTCCAATTATTGTGCACAATATATTTTTATTGCAGCTGCTATAATACATAAACAAATGACAAAACTCTCTAAAATATACAAACATTTCAGTAATAACTTCTTTCATCAGCCACTTGGAGCACTGCTAATCATCTACACAAATATAAAGGCAGATGATGAAGGAAGATATTTCATAAGCGCACTAATAGTGCAGAATAAGTTGATAATTTTTTACAGTATGGCAAGTATAATAAAAATATAATGGACATGATGATTGGAGCAGATATCTCAAATTTGTTATTACTTAATTTTATTGAAGTAGTTTTATATATACACAATATGCTAAGTGAAAAAGTGACTTTTTTTTTCTCCAAGATGCTTACCAAACCATCTTTCCATAAATATGTGTTACATAGTAATATAGATTAGCTATTCATAAAACTTTTTAAGTCATTAGCATGTCTGGCATATGAGTTACAATATGAAGTGAGAAATTGTGTTTCATACCTTTGTACAACATCTTCAGTGCTCTCTCTGATATCACAAAATTTTGGAGAAAAAAAACCCCGCCTGAAAACTCTCTTGATGATTCATGTTTTCACTTCACACACACAGTTTAAAACATATCAAATGTTTGAGCAGAAGCTTTGTCCATTTTAAAACATTTAGTGTTAGCATGTCTCCCAATTATAAATTATGGTTTGAAACACATTATTGCATTTTATAACACATTATCCAGATATGCTAATACTTAAAAAAAATAAATTATGGTATGTCGCGATATATATACTTTTAAAAATTAAATTTTTATTATTACTTTAAATTGATTATAAGTTTAACATATTGGACAGTTTGAGGAAAAAAAAGTTAACAATACACATGCATAATATAAGGTTTATTAGATTTTCAGTGTAATAGTAGTGAAATGGAAATATGTCTATGTGTTTGAAAAGAAATGTTTTTAATAAATGTGCTTTATCAGTTCTTACTCAGGGATCTGAGACTTGGATGCTTAATAGAAGAGAAAAACAAAGACTTCAGACCACTCAAAGAAGTATGGAGAGATGCATGTTGGGAGTAACAAGAAGTGATCAAAAACATAATATATGGGTAAGAGAACAAACAGTTGTAACTGACCTCATTGAAAAAATTAAAAGACTGGAGTTGGGCTGGACATATTGCTAAAAGAGATGATAATAGATGGACAATTAAAATCTTAAACTGGATTCCAAGAGATTGTAAAATACCCAGAAAGAGACCATGTGTGAGATGGATGGATGAAATAAGAAAGTGTGCAGGGGTGATGTGGAGAAGAGAAGCTAAAGATCGGAGATGGATTGAACTTGGAAAGACCTTCATCCTGCAGTGGATTGATAATGGTTGATGATGATACTGATGATAAGTAGTCAAATGGATAAAGGAGTTGTATGTTCATTGTAATAATTTTAAATATATCATAAATACACTCCCAATACATATCTATATCACATATCTATTGATATTCTTGATATATATCCTTCAGTTAATAGCTTAGTATTACAAAGAAGAGAATAATAAGGCTCTATGTGGCATGTTAGATATCAGGGAGAGCAAGCATCTTATCTCTGTTTTGATTTTAGATATCTGATTGTAAAATAGGGATTGCAATTTCTTGGATGTAGGCTTAAAACAAAAATGACACCTCAAGATTGAAAAGAGTGAACATGATAAAAGTTGTGACTCTATTGTAGGGAAGGAGGCCAAGATTCATACTATCTATGAGGCTGGTGATTGATGAAATATGTGAATTTAGTGATTGATTCAATAATATGTCTCTATATAAGAAGGGCTAATCATTGGAATAAAGGATGATGAATTGTCTTTTCTGATGTATGACAGTAGATATGGTCAATGTTAGCATATACCAGTTTTGTGACTAATTAGTGGGAAGAGCATCTAGTTTGATTTTAATAAGATAATCTGGGTATTTTGTTTCTAGATGCCAGAATTTGAATTTTGAACTGATTTGTTTATTACTGACATCAAGCAAGACTGTGGTTGAGATTGATTGATACTATGAGTCATGTTATAGGCCTTCCAATAAATTATTTTCTCTGAAATGCAATGTTAATTCAGGTCAAGTTGAGCAGCAATACATGTGATAAGTGACTGAAAAACCTTACCATCACTGGATGGAGATTTATCAATAGATGTAATGCAGACAAAGTTTATAGCACCAGAGTACATGGATACAAATTTAAATATTGATAAAATAATCTCTGAAATAAAAATGTAGGCATTGAGTGAAGGAAAATGCTATTATCTTTGGCATGCCTATTCAATGTTCTAACACTGATGCCCACAGCTTTTTTAGTCCAAATTAATTTGGAACAAAGAAAATTTATTTTCTTCTTAAATGTTATTGGTAAACTTATTGAGTGACATATAGTATGTGATTTTTGGAAAGATTAAGGATGTTGATTAGGGAGATTTTTTCATAAAGAGACAGGTATACTCCTGCACATCACATGATCATGATTTCTTATGCTTTCTCATAATGGTTATTAAAACAGGAAAAACTCTCCATACAGTAGTGACACTCAGTGCAAGCCAGAGTAATCAATGAATGGCTGTTTTAATTAGGTATGCTTCTGTACAAGAAATTAATGACTATTTCAATAGATAAAAGCAGGGAGTTCTGGATCAACATTATCATGGCATTTATTGATAGGAAAACTGAGAAAATTGTATGGGGATGCAGTAAAGAGAGACAAGACACTCTTGTAAGAGAGTATATTCTATGTGGATGATTTATTAAGGTTAAATTTAAGTTTTAAATGAGCATTTGTAGCCTCAAAGAATTGAGATAAGTGATTGTAGATATTTCTTTGAGGGAAGGAATATAACAAGATCATTCAAAAAAGATATATGCTTGATAGCCCTATTAATCAATGGGACATAAATGCCAGATAGTTTCACTTATATTTCAAAAAGAAGTGGATTGATATAGGTGATGAAAAATAATGCACTCAATGGGGACCCTTGCAGAATAGAGTCAAAATGCTTAAACCCTGGGGATACTTTCCCATTGAAAATAGTAGAAAATTTTCTATTTGCTAATAGGTTAGCTAATATGTAGAAAATATGAATAGGTATGTTATGAAACTGTAACAATTCAATTAGAGAGTGAATCAAAGGCTGATGAAATATCTATTTGTTCCAAAATTGGGCCAGTTTTCTATGAAGTTCTGACATAATCAATTATAATTCTATACAGCATGATGGCATAAAAGATGAAAGCTCCCTTCTTTGTATATTGGTATTTTGAAATTGAAAAAGTATCATAGGTTGAATCTTATCTTTTATGATAGGTTCAATAATTTTTATAAGTAAAGGAGACATAGAAGTAGGGTGAAGGTTATTTAACAAGTAAGGAAATCTATTCACATTAACGAATGGAACTAATGATACTGGGTATAGTCCATCAATATGATGAATTTGTTTAAACAAAAAATTGAAATAAATTTATGATAACAGACCGGATAAAATTGTTAATATTAAAACAAGATTTTGGGTAATTGCATGTGGCACATAATAAATGCTATCAGGGAGAGATTTTCGCTCTATATGATACCATGAACAGTATGATTGATATTGCAGACATATGTCAGAAGTACAGAATGTCTGAGGGCCTGAAATGTCAACTTAAAGTGATAAAAATGATTGGAGGAAAGAACCGAGTGAATGCAGCCTTTGGACAAATTATGGGGTTGAACCAGAAAGCTTTTTGCTTTTTTGGTAGATAATATTCAGCTAAAACAGATAGAGGATGCTGATATTGGTGCTTAAGGGCCATAAAAGATGGTATAAAAATAGGATTATTTGATATAATATATGTATTGATTTAATAGTGGTATTGCATAGTTTGGGAGAGGGCAATCATCAGTCAACTTTTTACTGAGCCACACTGTGCATATATATATATATATATATATATATGTGTGTGTGTGTGTGTGTGTGTAAAAGTATAATACCCATTATAAAAATATTATATGTAATATATAATTAAAAGTTTATTTAGAGAGGACATAGATATATCTATATAAAATATTCATAAAACCAAATTGCGCCTATCCCCCCTTCTTATGCATATTCATTTGTACTTAAAAATCATAATAATGTGATTATCTAATATTTGAAAAAAATCATAAAATATAATCCTAATATATTAAATTGTGTAAAAGACATATACAGTATTTAAATTTTGATATGAATATTTTACAGCATGACAGAGAATGCTTTATATTTTAATCAAAAAAATATTACTTTCCGAGTCATATATTGTAAAATCAACACAATAAATCTTCCTTATTAATTTTATTATTAGAAATATATTAACCTCTTGAGAAAAACAGATGAAAGAAAATATTTTTAATAAGTTTTGAGTTATATTTGGATATAGATGTACATATCGAAACCATATAGCTTAATTATAAATATCAAAATGTGTATTCGTAAAATATGGTGTACATTCCATGTTTTCCTGCCATTTTGTTTATACTGCACTGCATGGTTTAATGCATTGGAAGAACAGTGAAGTCTGGAGCTCAAAGATATCAAATTATAGTTTTGATATATCACTATCCGGGTTCAAACCTCTTAGAAACTTTCAAGCAATAAAGCTTTTGTTTGTTTGTTTTACTAATACATATTTACACTTAGGCATTTATTTTTTGCTATTACATTAATGTAATAAAGAACTAACGAAAATTATTATGTATCCCAGAATTTGGAAATAGTAAAATAAGTTGTATTAATACTGTGGCGGCCATTATTGCTTAGACAATGCATTCCATTTCCCAAATAATTAACATTTTGAAAGTAGTTAAGCTTATATATATATAATTCTACACGAATAAAGCATGATAAACAGAGCACCGAACATTAATTATAAACAACAATTAGCCAAGTGCTTTTGGTACTGTATACCAGAATCATGGTGACATACTGGAACTGAACGATTAATATTCTTGTGCATGCTCAGTGGAACACTAGTGTTATGCTGATTAATAACATTTCTAGACTTCGTTTTATTCATGTAGAATAATTTGCATTATTTGACAGAGTTTTTATATTATATATTGTGCCATTACAATTTAGTCATTAGCTAAATTTGTAGTAATGTGCATGAAAGAAAATGTGGAACAAAAATCATCATCACATTTTTATATAGTAAAGGAAGCTATAGGGCACCCAAGTTTAAATCCTACAAGATCCAGTTCTCAAAGCTTAAGACAGAAAGAGAATGGGGCAACAGTTATATTCTTATATTTGTCTGTGTGTTGATAAAAAAAACTCAAAAAGAGTAGTACACACAGTTAATTATTCAATATTTCTTTTTTTGTTAAAAAATAGAGTAATAACACCTATATAGGCAGTGTGTGTGTGAGCTATTTAATTACCATTGTATATTTCAAATATTAAACTCTCTTCAAAGCTAACCTACATTTACTAAACTCTAATATTTTATTCTATTTCTATTTTATTATTATCTGTTTCTATTCTGTTTATCTATGATTATAATTTGGGGTTTAAGAGTTATAGTTTGGGATTTGAAGGTTAAGAATTTAAATTTGGATATTAAAATTATAAATTTCTAAAGAAAAATCATTCAGATTATTTTAGTCAGCCAGTTTTCTAAATGAGTTGAATAAGTGTGTCTGTACATTACATACATAAGTGTATATTTTATTACATATTGAAAAAGAAAGAGAAAATCTGTTAAATTATGTTTTATTATTTTTTATATAAAGATTGTTTTTCTGTTAAACTTAGACTATGTGAGAAGTCTAGCTCTAAAAGTTTCCCATCAGCTTGATGAAAGAAAGAAGCTCAAACTTTAGGTGTTACATTTTGTGACAGAAAAAGGATTAAGACTATTTTTTCCTTCAAAACAAAAGTTTGTCTAAAAATCATGATAGTGTGAAGTTTCATATTTTCCCTTAACTAACAGCTGAAAAAAAGATTGCACTATCCAGCTAAAAATGAGTTAGCTGAAAATAAGCTATAAATATACTTAAATGAGTTGGTCAAAAATAGAAAAAAAAATCAGATATAAAACCTGTCAGGGAAAAATCAGGAGAGATTTTAAAAATATTGAAACTAAGAGACAAACGTTTGATTCATCAGATATCAATTTAAAAATCTTTTTTTTTTAATATAAAGTTTTTGAAAATTAAAATATAAGGATGTTGGGCTAGGAAAAATATATAGGTCATCTTGGGCTTTTCTGGACACCAGAGCTAGCACATCATATAGGAAGAAAAAAAAGAATAAAAAAAGTCTTGTCTGAAATTAAAATATTATACACCTGATAGCTGATGACTGAAAGAAATACGATATTTTCAGTAAGAGAAAAGATTCACCTGCATTTGAAAGCTGAAGGAAAATGAGTAATCAATTGATAAGTATTTAATTATCTAGTACAAATTGAATCATCTACTACATATTGAATCCAGTGGCTGAGTTTAAACCCAAGAAAAAGTATAAACCTGAAGACAATTGATGTACTTCATCAATTAAAATAATCATGCTTAACAGGAAGGAAAGAAAAGTTCCAATGCCAATACAATTCCCATTAAAGCAAATAACCTCAGTAGAATCATCACCATCCAATAATTATACACTTAGAGATGGTTCCAAAGAAATACGGAAATTATTGCTACCAAAGTATAGACATTAAACAAGATAAATTTGAATCATTGGAAGTCACTACCAAAGAATAGAACTGGTAATATGAATTTTTTATATATATTTTCTTTATGATATCAGAGGCTTAATAAAACTTTTGCAATAAAGTTGTATATTTTCGTTTGTTATTTCAGAACTTTTAAAACAGCTAAGATTGATTGAAACCAAGAATTTCTTACTAGTGATAACCATAAGCTTCATTAATGATTTTATATGTACTAAAATTATGATGTCTATTAACCTAAAGTTATAAAATGTTTTTGATATGTAAAATATTATTTTTTTTAATTTTTTATTGTATTATTATTTTGGTTTTAAATAATCTTTTAGTTTTCGTAGGGATAAACATGCACATACATAATAATACTTATTGCATATATGTAATTGTGTGTGAATGTAAAATAAGAGGCAGTATTAAAATATTGAAAAATTTGTGTTTTAAGTTAAAGTATAGCATTTCAGAGCTTAGAAGGGAGGGGGAGAAAACCGTACTTTAAAACTTGTTTCTAACAAACTTGCTCTTTCCAATTTTACTAACATCTATTTTTACTCATTCTACTTTACATGTTAGATTATAAAGGTATGTGTGCAAAAGAAAAAAAAAGAGTATTTTTTTTTTGAGATATTTTCTGGTGGAGTGAGAATCTTAGCAAATTTGACCTCCAATTTAAGATACATTATACCAGTTACGGGAAAGGGGGAAGAATTTAAAATTAATGTTATGATTTTAAAACTGTCAATTATGATTATTGTTGGTATTGTTAATATCAGAAGTATATTCTTTTATTTTTCTCCTTCACTTTTGTTGCATATCTTCATATAATCATATATATTATTTATAATACTTCACTTATATACACTTTAATGCAATTACAGTGTATATGAGTGAAGTATTATAAATAATATATATTGTTAATATCAATTTTCATGTAGATATAGAAATTTTTACATATATACGTTAGAAATGCAATAATAAATGTGAATTTGTTTTGTTAAATGAGGCGTATATATTTCATTAAGAGTATTTTTTTTTATTAGTTGTGATCATTCATCATCAAGGTGAATATTAGCTATTTAAGTTCCAATTAGATATACTGTAATGGTCAGAAAACGTGTGACTCTTAAACATAGTGCAGAATTCGACCACCATACAGAACAGCAGCACCATCGAGTAGCGAAGCCACCCGTGGTACTGAGTTCGAACATAGTTTATCGGTTCCACAATACAATCCACGAAACAATGCATCTGATGTGACATTAGCAAATATTTCCTTAGGCACGGTGGTCAGGGATATGCAAGAGATTCATGATTTTATTCTCGAGTTAGCCAATAATCAAACTAATATTAATTAAACATTCATATTTACATAATCGAGGAAATATTATATAGAATCGGTATCGAATAAATGAAACATAACTGCAGACATATAGTTTAAAATTATTTATTAATACATTTTAATAAAACATTTATTAATAATATTTAGGGATTCAAAGCTTCAGTAGCGGAATTTGCGACATGATTATATTTTAAAGAATACATTTATTTATTTAGACATTATTTTATATTGAGGATTTCAGTAGCGGTATTTCCGATACTGAAATGTTTACAAAAGGAATTCACTTATTTGAAGGCGTAATCTAGCTACCTAAAATTCTCGAGTAAGTATTTCTAATGCATGCCTTGGGGAATTTACACCTTTGCAAGGCAAGAGTCTAAAGTATGGGTTATAAGAGTAATGGCAGACATATATTTATTTAATTAAAATATTTATAACTAAGGGCAAACATTTATTTGAGAGTGAATTATGAAGATAATGCAGAGGCGGAGTGATATATAGAATAATAGAATTGAGCAAAGGAACACGTGGTACGCTTTAGAAAGGTGATATGGAATGGCAGTATATTGAAACTGCAATGCCATGAATGAGTTTATAAGAATGTCGGGCTGGTCTCTGCCATCAGCCCGACGAAATAAGGTTTCACATAAGCATAACCAGGGACCAGCAGTCTGTGTCGCAGTTTTGCTGGCTGGCTGCATGACATTGTCAAGTCCTACGGGAGCACCCATTATGCCCGCTTGTGTAGGACGACTGGGGTTAATTTCAACCCTGAAGAATCTGGAAATTTCATGGCGGAATGGGTCATCGCGTCTCTAAAATGTAACACATGTATACTGTATAAACGGTTATGATGAGATTTAAGTAGATTTCTGACTTGGCCCTACATTACCGACATTTACTCAAGAACTCTGGCGACTCTCAAAGAAATGGGATTTTCTAGAATTATTCATTAGATTTAATAAATACAATAGATATAAACTGGGAGTTATTACAACTAATATGCCAGCCATTTGCGAAGTAGTAGACCCTGCATTACAATAATGATGCACTGAATGCGTGTCGATTTATATGAAAGTAAAGTTATTTAGGAAAGTAAATATTAATGAAAATTGGACACGCATTCATTGTTTTAAGCGATCATAGATTTAAACTTTGAAATTTGAGACGATTATGAGCATGTAATAAGTAAATAATAACTATAGATAGAATGTAGATTTGAGAAATACACACCCAAGAAAGACAGAGTGAGGTAAGCTAGATTATTAGAGAAATTTACATATTAAATTAATTATTCAGTTTTAGTTATACATATGGTAGTTTTACATTTTATAATTTAGATAAGTAGTATGAAGAAAAGCTATAGCATATTAGTAGAGTACTCTAGAGTTTGAACACAGACAGGTACCTGTTTTATAAGAAGTTTTCTGATTCCATTAATTTAGCAGCAAAAAGTTCACGAGTGGCAAGTCTTTCTTGTATTTAGATATTCATTTAATTTTGTGGCAGCAGCAGCAGCTTTCTCATTCATTTCAGGCAGCAGATCTTCATGGGGAATTTATGATGGGCAATGAAAGTTCGGCATCCGATAGGCCATCTCCCGATGGAGAATAATCTAGGTGCTTTACTCGGTCATACCTTGTCAGGAACAAGTTATTTTTATTATTTTTAGAGACTCTCAGTGATCGAGAGCAAAGCTAAAGTTTAAGTGAATGTCTCCAGCAAGTCTAAGATGGCCTCTTTTCTTATCTTGATCTCTCACATTTTTGTTAAGATATTTTTAGGTTCTACTTAATCTGCCCTGAGGATAATCAATGCATTTTGTTGGTTTTTAATTAAAGAAAGCTGCCGTTCTATTGTTTACATTTTACATTTACTAATTAATTTTGGGGAATTTTTCTTTAATTAATCTATTATCTATCACTGACCGATGCTTTTAAATTTCAAAAACTAAAAGGGAACATAATATTATTTTAACTTTTAATTAAATATTACATCAGATATTTTTAGAATTATTATTAAATGAAATTTAAACAAAGCAATAAATACGAACTTTATAATCCAAAATAAATGATTAAAATTATACAAAATTATATAACTAAAAGAAATCTAAATTATATTATTTTATCCCTATTTATTGCGTTTAATTTGAGATCGAAATGTGTGCGTGTTTATGCTGAATTCTACACATATTTATACATTTCTAAGATTGCTACACACACAATTTGATACCAAAAAGTTTAAATTTGGGCGGGATAGACCGGTCAGTGAGAGACTACAGAAAAAGGTGAAACTTAAGATTCGAATACGAATCTTACTGTTTCAATACTAAGATTAGCCACTAATTATTAATTTCTGAAACTAAATTTTATGATTAGGCTTAGTCCTAAAGCTGTGGTTGAAACCATTATTGTTATCATTATCATCATCATCACCATCACATTTTAATTAATGAGATAGATAAATGTTTAAAGGCCATAAATAAATAGTGATTTCATGGTATTTAGTTGACATTTGTGAATAATTGTAATAACTACCATCCCGTCATCTATATCATGCAAGGATGAGTGAATTGCCATCCTAAATTAATAATATAATCTGAGCTTGTAAAACTTATAAAAAATATTGAAACACATTTATTATGTTAAGATCTAAGAAATGATTTCTGTCTAATGAATTTTATATACTCCACTTTAGTTTAAAGATGTTTTATGTTTACCTAAGTGTTATTGCATACAGTGATATGGGTCTAAAAGCAAAATCCTCCATTTTTATTAGAAATAAAGTACCAAAAAGGGATTCAAACCCGGTACATGTGAAAAGGTTATAAGATATAACCATGTCTAGGTTCAGATAATCTAGTGGCACCCTGCTAGACCATATTCACTTGTTATTTACTTAAATATGCACTTGACTTCAAACCAAGAGATGAAAGTGAATAAAATCTACAATCTGTATACCTGAGAAGTTATTTTATTGAGTTACCAGTGCACTCAATTTCTTGGTGTTATTTCCTGAGTTATAATAGTTTGTTCTTAATAATTGTTCATGGTTTCTACTTGTTTATTGGTGGTATAATGGCTGCCTAACTAGGGTTTGAAATAGGCCAGATACCAGATAACTGAAATGACTAGTCTCCAGGCATTATTGTTTCTAATTATTGATATTGTGATATCTTTAGAAATCTAATTATAGAAATATGTTTCATTTAATCCAATAATATTTTAATATATTTGATAATAGTCTGTAGACCCCTCAGGTATCATAATATCTTTTGATCAACCGTTTTTAGTTACAATGAATATTTAAAATAATATTTATATTTGAATCTTTTCTACCTTTATAATATTACAATGTAATTCTTTGATCACCGTATTTAGTTACAATGGATCTATGACCACCTTATTTAGTTACAATATATATATATATATATATGACAATAGATGGCGTTATACCAAAAACACCTTCAAGCGTTTGTTTACATAAACGTCAGAGCAAGTAAACAAACGCTTGAAGGTGTTTTTGGTATAACGCCATCTATTGTCATAAATACAAGCGTATGCAAGTTTTTAACTTGTGTTTTTTGTTTTTCATATATATATATATTGAATACATTAAGCACTATTATGAAAGGAAAAGCTATTTTTGCAGTTTCTAAACTATGACCAGTTTGTTTTTGTAAATATGTAGAAAAATATATTTATGCAATAAAATATCTAGTGTTCTTAACCATGGTGGATGTGATGCATTCAACATAAGTAAAAAAAATCTTATTAACCTTAACACCTCATTCAATGTCGAATATTTTAGTATATTTGTACCACACAATGTAGATTTTTGTAAAGTATTTGTTTTAAAATATAGTTTTTAGCATCTTTGCATTATATATATGTATCTTGTGAAATAAAAATAAAATGTAAAAAAATATATTTTAAAGCATTTTCAATGTGCATAAATGCATGATTTTTGTCTCAAATTATCAAGATAAAAAAAATAAATAAATACAGATAAATATTGTTTATTTTTAAATACGGTAATTCAATAATGCTTTAAGTTTTTTTTTTAAAACGTATTTATTTGTTTATATGATATTATAACTAAAAAGGAGAGAGAATAATAAACATTCCATGCAGTTTAATGAATCTTGCTTACTAGAAAATTTTTTTCTTCTGTATAAATATTTTTAACCCTCTATGACTACAAGTGATATAGTATGCTGTTACAATTCAAAAATTAATTTTATATTCGTTTTAAATTGAACAAGTGACCCTCTCAATACCATTCTAAGTATGTATATAATTTTCAAAAACCAAATTAATTTAGCTCATGAAGATTAAATCCATCTTTTCAGAAATTGCAATATCTCATACCACTTGTAATTTAAATGGCTGTACATTTATTTCATTTTCAAATGACTATTTTTTTTGCTACTTTTTAAAATAAATATTAAAAAGTTTAATGTAACTATTGGCAGCAATAGCAAAAGCAAATTTTTTATTTATATTATCTGATTTTAAAAAATCAATTGAATCCAGTTAAACAAACATAACTTTATTTATTTTTGCAATTTTATGTGTGAATATAGGGGATTTAAACTCAGATTTTCAAGCACCCCTCAACTATCCAAACTATCTCATACAACTGATACACATGACAATACACATGTAGAAGAAATAAATAATCACCAATATACGTACTTTGTGCTAAACCAGCACTCATCAGTTGATCCAGATTATCATATCCCACACCCATATATATAGTCAGTGCTCAGTTTATATTAAGTTAGCAAATCTTCATACTTTAATGGACATGTTTCAATCTACTCCAACCTCCAACTTTTCAGCCATCCATGTCATTGAAAATCTGATGATGAAAACCCAAATCCCATGCTGATGCCAATATTATTGTCAATTTGGATTTTTATCATCAGATTTTCAATGATATGGATGGCTGAAAAGTTGGAGGTTGGAGTAGATTGAAACCTGTCCATTAAAGTATGAAGATTTGCTATCATAATATAAACTGAGCACTGATTATTTATATGTGTGGGAGATGATAATCTGGATCAACTAATGAGTGCTGGTTTAGCCTGAAATATACATTATGGTGATTATTTATCTTTTCTACATGTGTGTGGTCATGTGTATCTGTTGTATGAGATAGTGTGGATAGTTGAAGGGTGCTTGAAAATCCGAGTTCAAATCCCTTATACTTACAATTAAGCTCCCAGGTTTGTGAAGAGTACTTGGTTTTCAAATTTTATGTGTATATATTTTTAATTTTTTTACCAAAAAATTTAAAATATTTAAATAAAACAAATACCCTACTTAGGATCAACATGAGACATGCATTTTAATGTTTATGTGGTGAACTGCATTATATTTATTGCAAGTTAATTACAATTTTAAATTCTATGTTTTTTGTATTTTTATAATTATTAATTTCTGTTTTGCTTTGAAAAAAGTAAACATTTGAATGGTTTTTGTGGCATAGTTATGATATGATATAAAACAACATTGACTTGAAATAGTTGACAATTATCAAATAAGATTACTATATAGGGTATATGAGCACAGACTTTGACACCACCCACCACTCTCCACTCTATTTCATATACCCTATATAGTACATATATAGACACAGGTATATAATAAGCCTGTGTTTCAGTTATTAAATAAGATTATAATTTTATCAAAAAAACATTCCCAGGTTACACATAGCAACCTAATATTACTCTGTAAATGCGACTAGAAATTTTAACTTCATTAAGTTCAAAAAAAATGATCTCATAAAGTAAAAAGATGGTAGAATTTCCATGAACCTTAAGTTTCTATAGGAATAATAAAAATCTAATAAAGATATGGAAAGTATAAACATAATAAGTTAAAAGAAGAGATGGTGTTACAACTAAGATTTACTTGGTTTAAAAAAAGTAAATTACTGCAAAACAAAGATTTAGACTATTTATCATAAAGGCAAAATAAACAACATCAGTTATAAACGTAATTTGGAGAAAAGAAGATTATACTCTTTATTTGCTGTATATAAGGTAAGTAAGTAGTTGGTGGATATGTAACTGAATAGATAAATTGGTAAACAGATATATAGATAGATATAAAAAAATAATAGATAAGTAAATATATATATATATATATATATATATATATATATATATATATATATACAGAACAATAGGTAGATAGATATATTTATAGATAAACATCACTATGAAATATAGTGTCAATACAGAAGGACATATATCAGTGAAACTAGGTACCCTGTCAAAAAATAATAAACAAAATAAACAGTAGAAAGGAAGATAAATATGTCTAAATATATGTTGAATTAGGAGAAAACAAAATATTACGCAGAGAGAAAAAAGTAAAAAGAAAAAAATTTAAAGAATCTTTTTATATAATAATGACAAATAAGTCCATAAATCAATTTAGTGTGGTAATCCATAATGTATAGAATTAATCTTGCTTTTGGAAAAAGTAGAAAATCCGAATCTTTACAGATAAGTACTTAAAATTTCTACTATCTATTGCCTTTAACAGAATAGCCAAACTGATTAAAACATTGCCTTAAATTTATTTTTATAGTAATCTAAAGATTATTTGATTAATTTCCATGCTAGCCTGCATTAGCTATATTGTGGCATTGTATCATAAAAGCTAGAACCACTATCTCATATTGCTTCTAAGAAAACAATCAAAAACTAACCTTGACATCTAGTCACAATTACAGCTACCCTCAAACCAGTAAGAATGAAATCAGAACTCAAGGTGAATAAATCTGAAATGAGAAGCAGAAACTAAAAGGTAACACTGCAATTATTGCAATATTTCAGGTGAAATTCAGTTCACCCAATTGTGAACTTCCAATTACTTTCAAAATTTTGTGACCAACATCTATATTATTTTGTGTCCAACATCTGTACATGCTTAAAGGTTTATTCCCTTAGTAAATATTACTTACGTAATCAATGTGTGGTAAAATAAATTGATAATTACAACTTTAAATTATCGTAATAGATTTCTAACTATAAGATCTTTCCGTTGACTCGTTGTAATCGAAAGATTTCATGAGTACTGGTGGGTAATAGGAATAGTAGGCTTAATCAGTGAAGTATTGAATAGCTTCACGCTCTCAGTTCTAACCACTTCAGCTTCACCTATTTAAATAGAAAGTAGGTTGATGTAAAGAAGGGTTCCCCTCTTTTCTTCCAAAGATTAAGCTTGTGGATAAGACTTGTAGAGGTCTCTACCTTCGCATTTTCAAGCACACATGCTTAAAGGTTTATTCCCTTAGTAAATATTATGATTTTTGTATTTTTAATAATAACTATATCAATATGTAGCCAAAAAAAATCATATAAACTATTTTGCTTTGTTGAAGAAAATCTTTTGAAAGCTAAAAAAATATTTGTTTTATATAATTACCATTTCCAAATGTAATTTCTTATTAAAAGCATTATTTGTTTACAATAAATATTAAACTATTTATATAAAAAATTTAAAAAGTATAACTATAAAATCATAAAAATGGAGAAATAAAATGCTTTGTTTAGAATAGCTTTTAACTGGATTCAGTTGATTTCTTGTTTACAGTCAGTTATTATAATGAAATTAATTTGCTTTTTTATTATTATATACATTATTTACAATAAGTATTATAATATATGTCTAAAAAATAGAGAAGAAAACAATGATTGATTCTTTGCAAAATATGTAATAAATTTACTTCCATTTAGACAATAAATACTGTGAGATATGGCTAAACCTGAAAGAGACAAAATTTATACTACATGAGCTAAATTCAACCTAATTGATTTTTGAAAAATTACAATATACAATATATTGAGGTGTATACCTGTTCAATTTAAGAAACAATAAAAAAATAAGGATTTGAAAATATATGCCAGTATCATGTAACAGTTGTAGCTATTGCAGGCTAGTAATATCTTACTTACATCAGTAACACGTATAACCCTTAAAGTATAGAATAATATCAATTGAAACATTGGTATATATATATTGTACCAATATTGTACAGCGGTACGCATCTGTAATTTTTATTAAAAAATTAAGATAAAAATAAATTACAAGCGGCTTAAGTATTTCTTTTTTTAAACAAAAATTTAAAAGATAAAAATACTGCATCATAGTTTTCTCGTAGAATAAAACTTCTTAGTAGGAGGGGGGAGAAATATATAAGAATTAAAGAACAGTTAAAACATTTTTATTTAAAAATATATTTATTGACATAATACAATTGTACAGATGAATAATAAATACACTTTGTTAATGTTGGCTCATCCATTGCTGACGTTGGTCTGGTAGATGTATGCCAGAGCCATTCTCTGCACTAGCAGGTTGATATATGAGTAAATACATAATATTTTGTTGGTATTGCCCACCCCTTTTGAGGTTGACCCAATAATGCTAACTTATCAGCTGGGATACATGTAGTGTGAAATCAATGCCTCTCTAGTAGAATCCGACATGTTGCAACATAGACTACTTCTTCCACAATACACTACAATGTGGATATATCAGGTCCAAAATTCATGTAGAGTCTGTGGGCCATACTAGTAGGCTCCATGTATTATTAAACAAAAATCTAGAGGATAGTATCTTGTCCTTGTTTTGAATAGCTTTGAGCCTATCGCAAAATATAGCATTGGGGTCTGGTGTTGGTTGTGTGAACTTTGTCCTGAACCTTGTGTACCAAAAAGCATATGTCAGGAAGATAAATAACCTGATAACTGTAAAGTCTCCAGAGAAGAGACAACCCCTGATGTCCAGGATTTTATCCACTGCTATAATGCAGTGTTGAGAGATGACACTTCGAATACTGTTATAGCCTGGACATATATTTTAACAGATGATTAAAGGTCTCCTCTCCTCTAGAACAGGCATGACAAATTGGGTCTATTTTATTTAGAAACTGCTTGTAGTATAAGAATGTATTAGTTGGCATGGAGCCCATATTCACTTTGATCAGGTAATCCAAAAGTTTGGGCTCCAGTAGCAGATATTTAAATATTGTGGTGATTTTATGATTGCTGCACCCTAGGTGAGCCTAAATAACTGTATTTTCAGAATTCAGCAGGCAATGTGCCTGCCAGATGTTGATTTTATCATTAAACTCTGTTGTTGGGTGCCCAATGTATAGAGATTGTTGTTTAATAATGGTATCAAGCCATGTGTGTTTACTGGGGGGAGGTCTGTCAGTAGGTATTACAGTCTGTATAATATCTGATAGAGGGTATTTTTTCCCCAGGTTTACTAAAAGTGAATGCCCTTTTTGAAATTGATTGTCTGTATTGAATGGAGACCCATACCATTCTGTCTCCTGTGAAACTGAAGTCTTCGGATGCTAATTGCAGTGGTCCAACCTCTCCATAAGAGCTGACCACAGAGCCTCTGAATTTGTAAGCTGAATGATTTGGTAACTGTCATTATTGGCAGGTAGTAATTTATGCTCACCATAATCTTCATATTAATCAGTGCAAT
The DNA here is from genome assembly GCA_028023455.1 of Epiperipatus broadwayi. NCBI lineage: Eukaryota > Metazoa > Onychophora > Udeonychophora > Euonychophora > Peripatidae > Epiperipatus > Epiperipatus broadwayi. The sequence goes on from JAQFVV010012465.1 coordinate 2,057,160, forward strand.
ATTTCCTTGTAGGGACAGGTATGTCCTTGACAGTGACTGAACCACCTTAGTAGAATTGCTTATGATGGATTTTTGTAGGCAGACAGACATAGCAGTCTGTGACTTGAAGATAGGAAACCCCAGAAAACACTGAGGTTCCACTAAAAAATTGGATAGTATTTTCCTACCAGTATTGATGCACCAGGATGATGACTTGTGAGAATTGATGGATAATTTATAATCTTTGGTATAATTGATAATTATGGAATGAAGTGTCTTCAGATGTTTACGGGATGGAAGAATCACAAGTATGTCATCCATGTATGCGAAAACCTTGATGTTTTTCTTAAGCCGGGGCACATATATCCCTGGAAGCTGATCTAACTTTTTAATCAGAGGGTCAATGTACTTTATGAACAATAGACCACTCAATGGTGATCCTTGTGGTATGGATCTTGAAGGGGGAAATCCGTCTGAGTAATGTCCATTTATGGAAATATGAATATGCCTATTATTCAGAAGATTGTCCAATATTTTTCTCTCTCTCTTTTTAAAGAAAACAGCTTTTATAAAGTAAAATCTAAATAAGTATGTAAAATCAGACTAAAATTTAATCTATAAAAAGAAAATGTTTGTGAAAGAAAACTTTTAAAAAATTTGTGTAATTAGTTTATAAGATTTCAGATTGATAATAAAATTAAAATCAATAGTTGAATTAATTAAAAAAAGAACTATAAACTATCTTATCGAAACAATGTTGAGATGAATCTGAGCAAAGGATTAAGATAACCAAAAATGTAAAATTAATTAAAAGATGTTTCAAGTTAATGTCTAAATTAAAAAATAACGATAAGAGATTACAACTATAGAAAAAAAAGAGTATATAAAGTCGATCTCTCTATTGTTCTTCAGTCGGGCTGCCATTTGATAGATCATTCATCAGTTCTGACAGAATGCAGAATCCAAGCAATCAGAGATCCAGATATTCAGAATGCAGTAGTAAGCCAGTCAATTACTGCTGTGGTCAACATTAATGGAGAAGCCGAATAAGCCATTGATGTGTCTGATAGAGCTTCATGCTCCAAACCTCCACAAGTCAACTATTCCGTCTGGAACAAATGCTGGACTGATGCTATAATCAAAAATAAATGCTACCTCTATTCTCTCTCTCTCCCATTGCTGAGTCATAGAATGGAAACAAGCCATGAAGTCATCGATGAAGAACCAAAAAGCCAAACGATTGGAAAATACACACAAATAAAAACCTGGATAAAGATACTTTATAACTGTCTATAGACATTTTATTTTTAAACGATTAACAAAGGACTATTATAATTTAGCCTGAGTAATTATTTATATTATTTTATATGTAAATTTTAATATTATTGTGTTATATTAGATATGTGTGTGTTTAATTAAATATTAATGTTTGCTTTAATTGTTGTCATTGCATCACCAGTCAATTATTATATGTTACTTTATGTGTTAAGTATATATGCTGGATCCTGAGACAGAGGATGAGCTAGTCATGGGGTATTTCAAGTGCAGATTATGGGCCTACCATCCAGGCATGTTAGTTACTTCATGTAATTAGCTGAAAACTGTGGTCCACTTCTAAACAAATAAAATGCTTTGGATGGTAGGGGTTTGAATCTAGCAGTCAAGTTGGGCCACAGTATGGAAATGTGATCATGTTATGCTTTGCATAGCTCGGTCTGACCTTGGGTATCATTGATAGCTCTGCTATAAATGGTATTCTCCCCTCTGCTTGAAGGGCCAGTCTGTTCACATAATGTTGAAGATATAAAATTTAAAAATTAGGTTTAAAAAGGTTAAAACCCAATGAAGCAGTTTTTATTAAATGCACCCGGTTCTATATATATATATTGGCATGTATATTATTAAACAATTGAATATATTGGAAAAGTTATCTAAATACATGTGTCAGCTTACTAGTCTAAATTCATGCTTGTTTCACTAAAGTAAATTGACAAGGAAAGAGTATTATCAAACACTTAAGCATAAGTCTGTTGTGTCTCTTCCCATAGCATTGTGCTTATTATTTAAATCACTAAGTAGTCAAAACCTCATTCTATTTGTGCTTGCATAGAATAATAATATGATATTGAATTTCAAAATTTAAACTTTGTTTGCAAACAGAAATTCCATTTAACCCTCATAGTTTAGTATAATGGTGAAGTAATGGATTCAAGAGTTAAAGGCTTTTAAAACAAAGCTCTGTCTGTTACACCTGATACTAGAACATTGTGTGAGTAATCAAATAACTACCCATTTGATAGTTATTTTTTATATTTATTTATGCAGTAAATGCCCATTCTATCCCACATTTTGCATATCTTTCACATACAAATCTCCATGTTCTAAAAAAGTGATGGCCAGTTAATATGGCATCAAATTAATGGAGTGAGAATAGCTTAACAATCATCTTATAATCAAGACAATTATTCCTCATTTAAATATTAACTCCAAGAATTTTAAAAAACCTAAATGATATTCAAGTTGAACTAGCTATTATAACATCTCCATTTATTTCTCTACCCAGAAAGTTTTACTGAGCCAGGTCATATCTTGCTATAACAAATAAATGCACTACTTCTGTATTATAAAACCCATTATATACAATAGTAGATTTCAGTAAAAATGTGATTAGTTCTTCAAAATTCCTGAAGCACTATCTCTAAATCAATGTATATATTATATAAGCACATAGTATTGCTATTCACCACAAATATTTCAAAGTGGTAGCATGTCTGGACATCAAGTTATACTATGAAATGTGACAGTGTGTTTTGTACCTTCATAGATAATTTTCAATGCTCTTTATGCCATCAAGAAATCTTATAAAATAGTTGAAGATATTTTTGCAATTCAAGGTTTCACTTCCACAAACAATTTATACCATTTTTTTTAAATATTTGAGTAGTAGGCTTTCCTAATTTATAAAAAAATCTAATGTTAGCATGTTGTTTTATTTTGAGTTAATGAGATTTGTGTGGGCACAATGATCATGTGCAGATTTTATGTTTTTGGGAATTACAATAGAACTGTGATCACTATGTTTCCTTTATATTCTTTCAAGCCTATCTATAATGTTATGCTACCATGCACAGTTTTATTTTATACAATTATGATTTTAAAATTACCAAAATAAATCTGAAGATGTCAGTATTATGTGGACTTTTTAGGCAAGGACAATAGCCTAATTTACTTCACATTTCTAAGTGCAAGATGGTCCTAGATGTCACAAAATATAACTATTTCTGATTAGTAGAATGTTTTAGCCTAAGGACAAATAACTGAATAATTTACATTTGTAAAGAAAAATTGTATTTTTTTAGTAATTTATTTACAAATTAATGTTTATTTATGAAATATTGTAAAAGATTTATTTAAACCAAAAACTTATGTCACTAATAGAAGATATTTTCTGAAAACAATTTGTTTTTTAAAAGACAATTCTTAAAAAGTTTTTTTTTACAGCAAAGAAGAATCACTATCTACTGAATAAATTAAAATCATCTTACTCAAAATGGTAAAGAATATATTTTAAAAGAATGTAATAACAATAAATAATACATTAACTTTTAATGTTTTTTTATTGATAATAACCCTAAATATATCCTTCTTTTAATAACATTAAATTCAAATATATATCATTTTTTCCTACTAACTTTTTGAATACATAAATTACGACCAATGACACCAAACCCCATTGCTATAAATAAGTAATTTTTTTACAAATTTATTTTCAAATTTTAAATCATCATCATCATCATCATTATCAACCATTATCAATCCACTGCAGGATGAAGGTCTCTCCAAGTTTAATCCATCTTCTCTGATCTTTAGCTTCTCTTCTCCACATCACCCCTGCACACTTTCTTATTTCATCCATCCATCTCACATGTGGTCTCTTTCTGGGTCTTTTACAATCTCTTGGAATCCAGTTTAAAATTTCAATTGTCCATCTATTATCATCTCTTCTAACAATATGTCCAGCCCAGCTCCACTTCAATCTTTTAATTTTTTCCATGAGGTCAGTAACACCTGTTTGTTCCCTTACCCATACATTGCGTTTACGATCTCTTCTTGTTACTCCCAACATACATCTCTCCATACTTCTTTGAGTGGTCTGAAGTCTCTGAATTGCTCTTCTATTAAGTGTCCAAGTCTCAGATCCATAAGTAAGAACTGGTAAAACACATTTGTTAAAAACCTTCCTTTTCAAACACATAGGCATATTTCCTTTTAGTATCAAGTTATTTCTACCAAAAGCACTCCAACCAAGTTTAATTCTATGATTAATTTCCTCCATTATGTTTTCATCTGTATTAATAATCTGACCAAGGTATTTGTAACTGTTAACTTCTTCTAATTCATCATAATCAATCTTTATTTTCATATTTTGAGCAAATCGATTAAACATTACTTTAGTCTTTTTAACATTTATCTTTAGTCCTACTTTCCTACTTTCATCTGATAATTCCTGCAACATTTCCTGCAGATCTGAAGCATTATTTGCAAAAACAACTACATCATCTGTGAAATCTAAATGACTTAAATAATCACCATTTACTTTCACTCCTTTAGTTTCCCATTTTAATCCACAAAATACTTCATGCAGCACTGCTGTAAAAAGTTTTGGAGATATGGAGTCACCTTGTCTTACACCTTTCTCAATGTTGACTTTCCCAGTGTCATTATGTAATCTAATTGTTGCTGTTGCATTTTTATAAATATTCTTTAAAATATGACAATATCCTGGATCTATACCTTGATGATCTAATGATTTAATCACTGAAGAAATGTTTATAGAATCAAATGCTTTTTCATAATCTACAAATCCTAAGCATAATGGCAACTCATATTCATTTGTTCTTTCTATAACTTCTCTCAATACCTGGATATGATCTACTGTACTAAAACCACTTTTAAATCCGGCTTGTTCTCTTGGTTGGTGGAAATCCAATGTTCTCTGTAGACAAGTAGTAATTATCTGGGTAAAATTTTTATATAAAACTGATAAAAGGCTGATAGGTCTGTAATTTCTAATATCTTCTTTATCACCTTTTTTAAATATTAATATTATTACTGCATTATTCCAATCATCCGGTACATCTTTATCATTTAGACATTTGGTATATAACTTTGCTAAAAAAAATTCTATTTCTTCACCTGCTTCTTTTAATATATCAATTATAATTCCATCATTACCTGGGAGCCTTTCCTTTCTTCATACATTTAATTGCGTGTCTCACTTCTTCATTTAAAATTCTGGGCAATTTGGAAGATGTAATATATATAGGATGTACTTGTTCTTTATTACTATATAATTCTTGATAAAAATCTTCTACCAATTTCATGATGTCATCTCTCCTTTTAGTAATAATTCCATCTTTTTTTCTTATTGCAGATATAAATTTCCTACCAATACCAAAATGCTGTTTTACATTCTTAAGACTTTTATTTTCTTCTACAGCTTTCCTTGCTAATTCACTGTTATACTTTCTTATATCATTTTCAACTCTTTTCCGCACCATTTTACAAAATTCGAGATATTCAATTCTTTTTAATGCATCATTTTTGTATATCTTCATATTCCTTCTTTTCTTCATAAATTCTCTAGTCTCAGTAAATTTTATTGGTCAATTGCTGTTTCTTTCTACCAGCTATCTTTGTTGCAGTTTTCAAAAGTGTATCAGTTATTTTCATATTAATTTCATTCAAATATGAATCATGTTCAAAATCTACTAATACTTGAAACCGATTTGTAAGTTCTAATTTAAATTCATTAGAATGTTTCTGAAGATTAGGAATATCAACTGTAAATATTGTTTTTCTTAATAATTTTTGTCTCTCTAGTTTTACATTAACACGTATCTTACACCTTACTAATCGATGATCACTTCCTGTGTTAAATTTATTAAGAACATTACAATCTTGAAATATGTATTTCCTGTTAGTCAAAATATAATCCAATTCTGCTGTACCTTCATTTGAATGCTTCCATGTCCATTTCCTTTTAACATTTTTCTCAAAAAAAGAATTCATAATATAAAGTTTTTCTTTTTCTGCAAACTCCACAAGTCTATGTCCTCTCTCATTTCTATTACCATAAGCAAAATTACCCACAGCACTTTCATCTTTCATGTTTTTACCAATTCTAGCATTAAAGTCTCCCGTAACAATTTTAAAATGGTGTTTACTCTGATCAAAAGCCTTTTGTACATCCATATAAAAATCTTCTACTTCTTCATCACTATGAGAACTTGTTGGGGCATAAACCTGAATTATCTGCATTTGGTATCTGCTATTAAGTTGTATAACTAATCTTGCCACTCTGTCTGATACACCATCAATCTCCACAATATTGTTCTTCCACTTTTTAATTATAATGAATCCTACTCCACTTGTATTTCCAATATTTGTGCCTTTATAATAGAGTATATGTCCACTTTTTAAATCAATTGTCTCTTCACCTTTTCTTCTAACTTCACAAAGTCCAATAATGTCCCATTTAATATAAGAGAGTTCTTCCTCTAATTATTGCAATCTTCCTTCACTTGAAAGTGATCTGCAGTTGTAAGTACATAAATAAAAAGTTGTCATCAAATGGCAGCCTGGGTCCACAATCAGGGGATTCTTAGCAGCCTCTGCCTTCAGCCACCAACCACTGCCTTGATTGGTGACTTTACAGCCTCCTGGGAATAAGGGCCATGCTTTATTTTTGTTTGTCATAATTGTATATATGTATTGGGGAAATATTTATCATTTACACAAACATTCATTCTGCCTTATCAGGCACTGAGAAGAAAGACCATGGTGTTTCTTGATCTTAAACTCAGAGGTAAAAAGCCAATAAACTCACCACACTGGCTAATGCATGTTGGTGAGCAGCCCATCCATGTTCGTATACTATATGAATAATCACATAGTAATAACAGCGGCAACGACAAGAACATATGGAGTGGACATTTGGAATTTGCCCTGCTCGGTTCCTTTAAGGCCTCCAAGAGGAATCAAATTTTAAATATCAGATATTAAATTTAGAATACATTTGTAATACATAATGTTAAAGATTATATTTTAATTGTAAGAATTAAATGTTAAAATATAGAGAAATATTGACGAAAGTCTTATTAAGTCCCATTCAAAATATAAAGATGGAGCTTGCTGCTAAATAGGTTAAGGTATGAAACACACTGCTACATTTTATATGATTACTCACCATCCAGATAAACTACAAACTTAAACATCTTGTGGTCAATAATCTATGTTACTATATTAATTCAAGTTTGACATTTGGGGTCACTTGAATAGAAAACCAATCATCAATCACTTTTTCAATAGGTCGTGCCGTATATATTTTGGTATGGAATAATATTTTCATTAGCATTTACAGTTCACACAAATGTCAAATACTCCTAATTATACAATACAGTTCATCTAATTTTAACAGGCAAATTAATTAGCAGCAGCCATTCACAAAAAAGTAAAGCCATTCAAACTCCAAAAAATATAAAGACAAAAGTAATAGTAATAGTACCCTAGATAAGACTTTTTCAAGTACTACAAAAAGAATGTGTGAAACACAAATACAAGCACTTATGGAAAATTCTAGTCCTGTATACTATTTACTAATATAATTTTTGAATGAAGCTTTTTTCTAAAAGACTTCAACATCTTGTACTCCATTGTATTTCAGCCTTAACAAGCTCTTCCTAATGAAGGCAACTAATACCACATTTTAAACATATTTGAGATAATCTTTATATCATAAACAAGATCTTCCTCTGTCATGAAAAGTATGTGTAAGTTCATATAATATACTATTTGTAATGTATTTATATTTTTCTTGCACTTCACATATCCAATCTAACAAAGATGTGAGTAGAGTTTATATCATCATATTCAGCCATGATGAAGGACATATGATCTAATCCTTGTAACATTGCATTTGTACAATTTTACAAAGTATACTTGAATAAAATTTTTCAATGCCTATACAGCTAAAATAACAGTTATATGTACAACTAATTCAATTGTAAGAATTATATCAATTTTAATTCAATTGTAATAATTATTTTTTAACTTGTTAACTTTCTTCCATATTGCCAGATTAAATTGTTCTCCATAATTAGACTTTTTATAAATTTTCAAATTTTGATTTTAGTATTAAACCATTATTCTGTATCAGATTTAATAAATTTAACTTCATTTGGTATTAATATACATTTGCCAATAATAAAAAAATCCCTAAAACTTCGTATTTAAACTTTGCAAATATTGAAAAAATAAGAAGAAAATAAGGATTTATGGTGTTATCATTAAAAGATAGCAAGCTGAGATATTCTTTATTTATAAAATTAACAAAATCTTTTTTAATTGTAGTTTCATAATTGAAAGGTTGCTAGTCTTTCACATGCACTACAGATGTTTCTCAGACAGCCAATCAGATTTTTAAAACAGCTGTCTTTAAGAACGATCAGGCTTTTGACACACAACAGAGATTTTGATAAGAAAAGGATGATACCACCTTTTCTCAACTTGCTTAAGACTGGCTTATATATATATTAAAAAAAAAGTTAAGTTGAAAAAAGGTGGTATCATCCTTTTCTTATCAAAATCTGTTGTGTGTCAAAAGCCTGATCGTTCTTAAAGACAGCTGTTTTAAAAATCTGATTGGCTGTCTGAGAAACATCTGTAGTGCATGTGAAAGACTAGCAACCTTTCAATTATTACTAATTTAATAACAACATGTGATTTAGACAAATGTTAATTGTAGTTTTATTTTTTTTTGTTTTTAATTGTAGTTTTTTTTTTTTTAAAGTGTCATAGCATCGGCCGGGATGCGAACGCGCAACTCGGGCAACTGCCTGAAAATGCAAGGCAGTCGCGCTGACCTCTCGAAAATGCAAATGAAAAAAATATTAATCCCTGATAAATCTATCAAATTCTACTTAAAATTGTAAACTTGTTTCCTAATTTTTAAAATATTTCAAATTATTTTAAGACATTGATGACGAGGATATATTTGCCATTAATTTTATAATATGAGTCAATCAGAATTCCGTGATTTTCTTTGTTTACATCGTGCAAGAAGTTAATACTCTCTATTTTTAAAAATAATGTATATGTGTACTAAAATAATGTAATAAGATATACTTTTCATTTTTAATAATTATTACGTAAATATTGTAAAAATTATTATTAATCTTAATAAACAACATTTTTAGTAATATCAAAAACTTTCTGCAACTAATCTTGCAAGCAGTATGAATCAAAGAGAAAAAGCAAATTCTTAAAACTCTTTTACACCACCACTTTTCAGTTTTATTGACCTATTTTGATTTTTTATTTTGAATTAAAAAAACAATCCATTTTAAATATATATAATTTTTAAAAAAATTAGCATTTTAATAAATGGTTTTACAAACAAAATTTTTAAAAAATATGGTAATAGAGTTTTTTTAGATTTCTCTGACCAAATACCTTTTTGCTGATGACTAATATTGTTATAACAGCAACACAATAAAATCTAGGTTGCACATCACCATCTAATTCCACTAAAATGTTTAAATTGGCTCCCATTTTTATATTGTTATGCATCAACACTAAAAAAATGCAAAAACATTTTCTTCCTACACTGTTTAATAAACGACATTGGTTTTTTTGAACATTTGTTATTAAACCAAAGTCTTTATATGTTGCATAGAAATCCATAAATATATTATGTAGAACATCTTTTGAATTGTGAGTGATAAAAAAAATCACCTGTGTACTGTAAATTCACAATCCAAAAAATATTTTTATTTTGGATTGGTTCAAATGAAAAATTCTACTAGAAAATATATCACCTGTGTTTAATGAAATAGTATAATTGCAAAATCATTGCTTTAAAATAAAAAATAAAGTTGGAGCAAATATGTATCTTTGTTTAACAGCAGGTTTTATTTTAACTGCTTCAAATTTTTATTTGAATTAATAAAATTTTTCTCAATCCACCATGTAAAAATTGTATAGACAACTAATTTATTTCAGCATTGACACAACTTAATACTATTAAAAACTGTCTATAGTTGCTTATTGATTTTCGAAAACTACATTATCTCTCATGATCATGAATATATGGATCTAATCAATAAAATATTTGAAAATAACTTTATTTTGGCGGAAAAGAATTATATAAAAAATGATAATTACTATAAAAGTATTTATTCCATGCTAACGCAAAAATATTAATATCATATATGTAATTTCTAATAAGCATAACATGACCACCACTTCTTATGCTTGTGTATAACTGTTTTAAAACAGGCAAAACTAACTATACATATTGCCATACACAGCAAGCTAGAGTAATCAATGGATGCCAGAAGGCTTGAGCATAAAATCCCTATCTAGTGCCTACTCATCTAATATCCCCAGACTAGTTTCTGGCTTGTGGCCTTCGTCAGTGAGGAGTCTTGGATCTGAGATTTTAAGATCTCGGTGCAGTGCTTTCAGATCCAAGGCTCCTCACTGACGAAGACCATAAGCCAGAAACTAGTCTGGGGATATTAGATGAGTAGGCACTACATAGGTATTTTATGCACAAGCCTTCTGGCATACATTGATTACTCTAGCTTGCTGTGTGTGGCAATATGTATAGTGAGTTTTGCTTGTTTTATATGTAATTTCTATGACAAACAATATAAATATTATTAAAACATCACAATTCTAAAAAAAAATATAAATGAATTATTAATAAATTAACTTCCTGAAACTTCATGGTTTACTTATTAACAGAACAATCAAGTTTTCAAAGTCTGCTAAAGAAATGCATCTTCTTAATGTTATATATATATATACAATATTTTTCATTAATTTGTTTTAGCAATCTATGAATAAATAGAGAATATTTTTAAAACATTAATATTTTTAATTGTTCTTGTAGAAAATTTCAATTTTTTCCTTTATTTCTAATTTTTATTTTTAATTATATTTATTTTTTTTAATTATTCATGAGGATAAATTAATTGAAATTTTACTTGTAAAAAAGCTATTTATTTTTTAGTTTTATTTTTTAAAATGTGTATTTACAATTGGTTTAATAAGTTCTTTATTAATTCCATAAATTAAGTAAAAAAATATTAAAATAACAGATAAATTAAATAAACATAATCTCTTTAAGTATACTTTTTTTATTATGTTTTTGAATTTTTTTTACTTATATATATATTTTTGAAAATAAGTAAACATTTTAATGAAATAAATACTAATGTGGATTAAAATATTGAAATTAATTTATAAATAAGAATTGTTGTTACATTTGTTTTTTTGTAAGAGTGGAAGACACTTGTAGACAAGGATTATGCAATCACCTGCCTTGCCATTGTCTAGGATTCAAATCCAGATAAAACTTGGATTTTTTTTTCAGGTTCAATAATAAGCTTAATACATAACCAACCAGGTGTATATCCAATTAGTGATTGGTAAAACTATTCTTGAGTAAAGGATAAAGAAAAAGTTATATAACTTTTTTACTTAAAAATAAATATATTCAAAGAAAACCCTAATGTGAACATCATATTTTTACTAAAAAATAAATATTTTATTTATTTTACAAAAACTAAAGTAAATAAATAAACAAACTATATGTAAATTTATAATTTTAATTTTCAAGACTTTAACAAAGACAAAATAATGCAATTGAGATGATTAATTTTGAATGCTGTGTACTTTGTTTGATGTGATGTGATTTACTGTGGCTTCTCCTTAAATGAAGTCAAGAATCTTTCAGCAATTATGCCCAGAGAAACCTGTTAGCCACTTTACCTTCCATTCCCCACTCTTAAGTTTTCCCATATTCTGCTCCATCCCACTTCCACAACATAATCTTTGTCATCTAGCAGTTTTAATTAGAATTAATATCAATCAATGTACATTTTAATTTAAAATCTTGCCATAGGTAAAACTGAAAAAGCAAAATACCAGAGAGAGTGATTCTATGACCACATTCAGAAGGTTAATTTTATGCCAATAAGAGAAAATATTCCTAGAAACAAAATTGTCAAATAGGGGAATTGTTTTAAATCTTACATATATTTTAATAAGGTATGATATATTTAAAGCTAACTACCTCAAACACTTTCAGAAATAATTGTTTCCAATATTTAAGTTATGTATTTTAACCCCTTAATTAATTTCACATTTTCTATTATGATGGCAGGGTTTGTTGGTATTGAAATTTAATTTCTGTACAAAATCCTTATTCTATATTAAAACTCAGTAAATTGGATTTGATTTCTTAGAACTTTAAGTTTACAAATGACAAACATTCTAAAAAATCATATTTGAACTTTGCTAGTACTGGGAAAATGAATGTGTAATTAGAACAAAGAATGCTTTAATCAACAAATGGAAAAAAACAGGCAAAACTCTCCATACAGTAGTGCCACCGTGTGCAAACCACAATAATCAATGGATGCCAGAAAGCTTGTGCATAAAATCTCCATCTAGTGCCTACTCATCCAATATCATGTGATGTTTAGTGGTTCAACAAATGGAAAATAGAAAAATAATACCCAGAAACAATTCCAAAAAATCAAAAAAATATTTTTTGACTTACATTTATTTTTAAAATGCTAATGAGTGAATGTTAATCTATGACAAATCTACCAAATTTTGCTTAAAAGTATTAAAATTGTTTTATAATTTTCAAAATATCTCAAATGATCCTAACACAATGTCATTAGTAACAAATAATGACATCAACAATCAGTGTCAAAAAGTATGGTCATTTTAATGCCATTATACTTTTTATTAATATTACAGTCAAAATTATTAACTTCTATTTTTAAAAATTAAATATATATGAATAAAATTAATATATATTAAAGTGAAAATTAAAATTATATATATATGCATTTTGCTTTTAATAATCACTGTACAATTATTGTGTGAAGCAATCTGAAATATTTACTAATTATGCAAAATTTATATTTTTGTTACACCAAAAGTATTCTCAAAGTATTGTTACAAATGCCATGGAAACCAGATTAAAAGAACAAAAACCATCAGAGAGTAGAGGTCATACTAAACATGTAAAGTTACCCTTTTTTTTCTCCTGAACTACTTACAAAATACTGATCTCTTCAGATTTTTTTAAAATTAATAAATCAATGATTCATAGTTTTAGCATTTAAAAACCTTATGAAAATATGACTACAGATAGCTGTAAATGAATGATTCCAAGTAGTAGGACTACAATATCATTTCTGAAATATACACATTCACTGTCAGACCTGTTGATAAAAGAATTAATCTAGTCATACAAAAATAATTACAGTAAATCCATTATTATAAATTCTCATCCTATTGGAATGGATAAATAAAATAAATTAAGAATATATAGTTAATAATGAAGTTGGGCATGAATTTTATGTGAGAGGCAGATCTCATTTACATTATAAAGATTATAATTACATTCGAATATCAGCCTTTCAAGCCAATTGTGCAAACTCTTTGCGAGTGTTAAATAATAAATGAATACCCTCTGACCAATACAAGATATAGGATTTATGCAGGAATAAAAAGAATCCATCTTATTCCTACGACTCAAATATTTATATATGAGCAAATCTGAAGTACTGGCACAGAAGGTGTGACAATATGATGGTCACTTTAAATTACTATATACAATGTCTGAATGAATGATGTCGATGAAAGCGTTTGCACAATTGGCTTGAAAGGCCGATATTCGAATGTAATTACAAATTGTATACAGACTCTATAAAAATAAATGCTTATTTATATATTATAAAGATTATATAAAAATATTCTAAAAATATATTGACTGTTTTCTTTGGAAAGATAAAACTAAGAATAGAATACATTGAAGAGATGTGATTGCATAGTTTTTTTTCCAAAAATACTTAAAATGTAGCAGTGCAAAATATAAAATAAGTGGAATAATTAATTGATAAGCACATTGTAAATATAATATAATTTTAGTTTATGAACTGGTATGTATAGTTATTTGTCTTTATAGTTTTTATTTTGAAACTGGAAAAATCATACTTATTTTTGATTGGCTGTTGCTGATGTTAATCATTTGCAATATTTATATATTGTGTATATTATTCTAAATGCCAATATACTTGAAAAATAAGTATGAAATTTTTCAGATATTTTCTTAGTTGTTAATTATAAAATTTGGGGGAAAAGGCAAGCATTTATAACATAATATTCTAAAAATTTAAATTACTTTATATATTTTTTAAAGTAATTTCACACTTATCATGAAAATATTTATATACATTTATTGGTATTATTATTTCACTATTAAATTTGTTACTTTATCAAATTTTAAATTCATTCTCCCCCTTGCTGTTTATTTTTAAATTATATATTATATCACTATGATTAAAGTTTCGTATCTTCATTGAGTTTAATTTGATATAATTAGAATGCTTTTATAAAAAAATGATACCTTGAAATAAGTTTTTTTATACATTAATAACCCAGCTGTTGTATAGATATAGATACCTGTGCACATAAATGCATGTATACACTTACATACACATATGTGTATGAAATATTCTGTTAATATGGCAACCTTACTTGGTGCAGAATTTAGCCAATTTTAATTCACCTCAAATATATACATTTAATAAGAACAAATCACTTTAATTTTTACAATATATGAATGTGTATTTATATATTGGACTATTTCCACCATCTAATATTGAGTATTGAATGTCTTTAAAAAAATTTAATTTTATTTAGATTTTCAAAGTACATTCAACTATTAGTAATAACTCACAGGTTAGTATACACACAGTGTTATGAGGTATTATTCTTCTTTCTTTTCCAGGTGTTGCTGGCCTGACCAGTGACAGTATTAGCATGGGAATTGAACCTGGACCCTTAGTTTCTTGAATGCTGAATTTTTAAGGTAACCCTCTAACCAACTGAACCATCCTGCCAAAGGCAACCTCAGTAGAAATTTCATATATTTATTTATGAGATTTTTTTTATTTCTTCATTTTTTTCTAAGGGCAAAGTTGATTAGTGGATTCCATACATTATGTACAGTCACATTAGGTTGACTTATGGGGTTATTCACCATTATCATGTGAGCATCTTCTTTGAATTTTTTTTGTATCTTTTTCTCTCTATCCAATATGTTAAATTGGGAAAATACAAAAATATTGGATAGAGAGGAAAAGGTACAAAAAAGAAAATTCAAAGAAGCTGCTCACATTACAATGGTGAATAACCCCACAAGTCAACCTAGTGTGACCATACATAATGTGTGAAAATCACTAATCAACTTTGCCCTTAGGAAAAAGTGGAGTAATCAGGAGGAACTTTACAGATTGATATAAGAAATTTCTGCTGACTGTTATCTTTGCAGAATGGCTGTTAGTTAGAGAATTATCTTAAAAATTCAATATTCGAAAATCTAAGGGTCCAGGTTCTATAACCATGCTAGTACTGTTACTGGTCAATCTGGTAACACCTGAAGAAGAGAAAAGAATAATACCTTTCAAAACGTTGTGCATGTACTAACCTGTATGTTATTACTAACAGTTTAATGTACTTTGAAAATTTAAATAAATTTAAATTTTTCTAAAGATATTCAATACTTAATACTAAATGATGGAAATAGTTCAATATATAAATACAACTAAAATACCATCATCACAAACCTTCAGGAAAGCAATATGAAAGTGTGTTTAAATTTCCATAGGCTGATTGTTTTTTGGATTTTGCTGTTAATAAATCCCAGGCCTCGTTGATAAAAACAAAAATCAATCAAAGGATGGTATTTAGATGCATTATTTATTATTTAAGCACATTTTAAACAAGTCTACAGTAGAGAATTGCTTTTGTTTTAACAGAAAACATTTTATATATAAGTATAAGTGATTACTCTTTTATAAATATATATATAATATTACTAACATCACTTTTAACGCACCTAAGTAAATATTAACATTGTAATGTTATTTACATATTTTTGTGGGATTTAATTATATATATGATTATATTAATCTGAAAACACACAATAAGCAAATTAATTACAGAATCAAATTTGAATGAAGTGCTTTTAAACAAAAATAGTTTATATACGTACATGTTTGGAAATAATTTTTTTTGTAAATGTGTTCAATCCAAGTCTATTTACAGACCTAGGGCTTGAACACGTGCCAAAGCAAAAATACAAGGATTTCAAACTGGAGATGCGTGCTAATAGCAACAAAGAGAACTCAAAAGCAAAATATATATTGTATATGAGAAAAATAACGACTACTATTATTAACGTCATTTCAACAAATTCAGACTGAAACGGATTTGTAGTTGACAATAGATAAATAAATGAAATCTAAAACTATATCCCAGAAGATTGAAAGAGACCTAAGAAATGGTGAATTCGTTGAGTGAAAAACAAAGCTATAGATTAAAAAAAAAAAAAACAGATTGAATATGGAAAGATAAACCCTCATCGTTTAATGTATTAATTAAAACGATGATGTCGTAACAATGTAAAAAAAATTAATTGAACAGAGCGCTACACTTTTATTGATGATACAAGCAAATCTTGAATTAAAATTTAATTAAAATGAATAATAATTATTATAAGAGAAAAACTATACTTTTTTTATATCAATGCTTGACTTTTATATGTACACCAATACGCATATATACGCGTTTGTATCAAAGTCTGTCTGAAAATACGAGAATGTCTTCGCTGTGAGCAGAAATAGTTTTAAAAAATCTTCAACAATCTTTTTCATTAAAAAAAAAAAGCAAGGGTTAGACTACAATCTTTAAATGAAACCTCTCAAGCATAAAATCACTAAAAGATATTTAAGCATTCACAAAAAGAAATCTGACATTTATATTGACCAATGGCTCTCACTAGGGTTTTTTCTGTCAAAAACACATAGTCAAAATGTTTCACTTGCAGGGTTCAACTATTTTTAGGCGTGCTGTAAAAAAAAAATACTTTCAATGTTTTTTTTTTTTAAAAAGTTCCATAAAGAAAATAAGTCTTAAAAAAGCTTTTATTCTTTTCTTGTTAAATGGTGTGATTTTGTAACTTTTAACAGAAAAAAAAAAACAGTAGTAGAAATATGAATCACATGACTAGATGACAATTGAGATAATCACGTGACTGGAAAGATATTCCTATAGCAGCGAACTTTCTACTTCCCTTTTATTTACAATAAATAGTTTAAAACTAATTCTTTAAAAATTTTAATAACGCATAAGAAAATTGTGAGGGTCTCATATGCATTTTAATGACGCAAGTATCAATTTTATATCAAGACGTTGCTTTAAAATTTAAAATTTAAAGTAATTTACATTAAAAGAGTGGCAGGCTGTAAAAAACAATTCGCTGATGACTGCAAGTAAGCCCTTTGATTCCAATTGGAGGCCTTAAATAAACTGACGAAGACAAATTCTAATGTCCATTCCGTACGTTCTCGTCATTGCAGTTGTTATTACGGTGATTAGTCATATAGTATACGAACTTGGATGGGCTGCTTACCAACATACATTAGCTAGCATGATGAGTTTATTGGCTTTTTGCCTTTGAAGTTAAGAAATACCATGGTTTTTCTTATCAGTTGCCTGATAGGTCTTAAATAAATCAGTTGAGTTTTCTTGAAGGCAAAATGAATGTGTGTGTGTGGGTGAATGAAATTTTTAAATAAATATTTACAATCATAACAGACAAAAATAAATCATCGCCCTACATATCAGGAGGCTGTAAAGTCCCAGCCAAAGCACTGGCTGATGGGCAGAGGTCAAGGATGTTAAAAATATTCTAGTTGCAAACCCAGGCTGCCATTTTATGACATTTTATTTAGGTATGTACAACTGTGCATCACTTTCAAGTAAAATAAGATTGCAACAACTGGAAGAAGAATTTCTCATATTAAATAAGGCAATATTGAACTTATTTGAAATTAGAAAAAAAGGTGAAGAGACAAATGATTTTAAAATGTGGGCACATACTGCATTACAAAGCACAAACATTGGAATTACAAGTGGAGTAGAATTCATTATAAATAAAAAGTGGAAGAACAATAATGTAGAAATTGATGGTATACTGGACAAATGGGCAACATTATTTATCATACCATTTCCAACTTTCTTATACACTTCAACAATACTATTTTGATGTCAAAACTTTATTCTTACAGTTTTGACCATCCTGCAGTCATCATCGAAGCAATAATATATAATCATACAAATAATACATTTGATACACATACTTATATACACAATTAAACATATATTTTAACCTGATCATTATAAATAATCATTTCCATTTTATTATTTTACCCTTAATTAATTTCATTTTACATTTATTTATATTTTTTCAATTTTAATTTATTTTAAATCTATTTATTATAATTTTAAAACTTTAATATTTAAATTCTACTATTCAATACATATTATTTTATTCTTATCTTTTTTACTTCTATTTTTAATTAACTTCTAGCCTTTTTAATTTTTTTATATATTTTTTATAATTTTTTACATTACAAATTATCTTTCTTGTGTTATAAATTACTCACCTCTTTGAAATCTACTCTTTATATATCCTACTTCTAAAATTCAACTGACAAATTTTTCAAAACTTTTTAATACTTGATTAACACCTCCCTCAACATTATTTTTTAACCTTTTTTATATTTAACCTATTATTAATAATAATTGTTTATAAAATTATTGTCTTTACACCAAAATCCATATTAAGATTTAGCTTTATATTTTTAAACAATATTGCACCTTCAATTTGTAATTTAAATTTGTAATGTAAAAAAGTTAATGGTTAGTTATAAAAAATGTATAATAAATTAAACAGGTTAGAATTTAATTAAAAATAGAAATAAAAAATATCAGAATAAAATAATATGTAATGAGTAGTAGAATTTAAAAGTTAAAGTTTTAAAATTAAAATTATAATAAATAAATTTAAAATAAAATAATATAAAATAAAATTAATTAAGAGTAAAATAATAAAATGGAAAGAATTATTTATAAAGATCAGATTAAGATGTATGTTTAATTATATATATATATAGATGTGTGTGTGTGTGTGTGTGTATAAAATATATTAATTGTATGATTATATATTTGGATATTGTATCTCTGATGATGACTGCAGGACAGTCAAAACTGTAAGAATAAAGTTTTGATATAAAAATAGCAATGTTGAAAGACATAAGAACAGGAAGAAGAAGAAGAAAATTATATTACTTACATAAGATTAGTTATTCAATTTAATAGTAGATACTAAATACAAATAATTCAGGTTTATGCCCCAACAAGTTCTCATTGTGATGATAATGAGGAGTATTGTAATTTATGTAAATCAGTTAGCTGTTCACTTTGCCATATACTTACAGGCTTCACCATAAGTTTAACATAAATTATAGTAAAAGAATCACTGTGATTTATTTAATGATCCTAAACCTACTTTTGCTATTCAGAAGTAGATTGCTTTGCTATAAAGTCTACATTACATGAACTTATGATAATGTCCATCATCATTATGTTACAAGTCCATGGTGTATAGTTGTTTTCTTGAGCCAATGGAAAAACAAACTCCTGCCCTTAATCTCATCCCAGACCTTTGTATCAGTACAACTTTAGCAATGTATATAAACAAAAGAAATCACTTGAAAACTTCTTTATAAATCTTGATTTATTATATCAAGTATTATAAAATAAAAAAAAATATTTCAGCATTTTGACTATATTCTTTTATAGTCTTTATCAAGAAACAACTAAAAAATACATAAAAAACAATAAATACAAATATTCCATAATACATATAACAAATACAACTCTTATCTTAAATCTCTTCTAACAAACAATCTTAAATTTTCATTACATCCATTTCTTAAATACCTTTCTTAAAATAATTCCCTATAATTATTTAATTAAAGCAACCTATTATCCTCTTTTTTCAGTTAACAACCTATTCATTATTGCCATGTCTAAGGGTTTGTCCTTTTCAGAAATCATAGTGAAAAATAAAACTAGTATACAATTGTGTCATTTAATATATAATTATTTATTATACAAATTAACCAATAATGAAAGGAGAGTGTTAATATAACTACATATTATAGTTAAAAATGACAAAAGCAAATTTTATATTGCTTTAAAAGATTCAATTAATTTCTTATTACTACACACTAATGTCAGTATTTTACACAGTTTCACTTCTTCTACTTACATTATAGTGATCTCAGAAACAGTTTATCCATTTCAGGGTTTCTCAACAGATGCATATTCTGTCTGTCATTCTATTATTGTGCTTCAAACTAGACTGTGCTAGAATGCACAGAAGAGAGACTTCTAGGCTTTTATAACAGTTATTTATCATGTACAATTACACATATATAATGTTTGTAACAGCACTCTCTTTAATTTATTTCCTAGAGTAAATAATAAACAACATGTACATTAAAGGAAGGGGAAAAGTAACTCTTTAAGTTTATTGATCTCCCAATGCACAAACACTCCAGTTCTTCTCCCACTAATAGAAATAAATGATTTATTCACAAACATTCCAGTTCTTCTCCCATCCTAGAAATAAATGATTTATTCAACAAACATAGTCTTTAAACTTAATCAGTGGTCATCATACTCTAGAAGCTTTACGAATTTTCTCCTATCTTCAACTATTGTATGAGTCATACCTCGTTGTTGTTGTTTACACACAACTTTTTTATATGTCTCTAGACTGAGATCACTACTAGGATAAGTTTCATCCACATGCTTCTTATTTGTCTTATTTTCAAGCTATATATTTAGGTAAACATTTGGTACAGGGTTTTCATAGTGATAGCGAAGATGATTAACATATTTCCTGAATGTCTTGCCATTTTGTAAATTTAAAAGATGTGTTTATATTGACAATATTTGTATTATAATGCCAGGGATTCATATGTGTTTTAGGAAGTCACGTATCCATTTTTTTTTACCAGATAAGAATTTTGAGCTTGAGGAAGTTTTCTCTCTTAGCACTGATGGGTAACAGCTGAGTTAATGTTTTCATAAAGAGTGACACATTAATAACTCTTCTGGAGACTTCCCAGTTGCTGTATAAGATAGAAAATGTTGTGCATACATTGCTTGTACTAAGGCTTCAGACATGTTTTTTTAAATTTAATTTTCTTAAAGTATATTTTATATGTTATACTGCTTGCTCTGTGAACATTACTTTTAGGATGATATGGAGGCATAAGAATATGTTTTATTTCTCTGTTTTCCAATAAATCTAAAAAAAAAATTGATGTAAAACTAGTACCATTATCAGTTAAAATTAATTCGGGTCAGTGATGTGCAGCAAATAACTCAATCAAAATACTGATAATACATTCAGTGCTGCTATTTCTGATCAATCTATATTCAGTCTAATGATGAATAAGCATCTATCAAAAGAAGTATTAAATGTCCATTCAATGAACCAACATGATCTAAATGAATATGTGTCCAAGGAAAAGTAGGTTTGTCTCATGTTTCCAATTGTTTGGATGGTAGCTTGGCTGTCTGTTGACAATTACAACATCTAAGTTCTCCAAATCATTAGCCAAATTGGCAACCACATGTATGATCTAGAAAGCTTCTTCATTCTCATGATTTCTGAATATCCTCGATGTAATAGATTTAACATAAGGGTTCTACCTTCAGTAGGAATAAGCATGTTATCGATCATTGTTCAAAATACAGCCATTACAGATAGAATCCATCTCTTGTAATCCAAATCATTTTATTTACTATCGCAGAACGTTTCTTTGGGCAATCATATTTTATCCACTGCATTAATTGGACATAACCTTTTTTTACACTTCATCCAATCCACTATTACTGCACTGTATACTTTTGGGAATTTATTGTGTCAATATAATGTATCTATTTAATTAGAAATATCTTTTTCTTACTATCTGGTAATCTGAACAGAGCATCATCATGTCCAATCTTATTTCCTGGGATATAGATGCACTGAACGTCATAATGAAATAATATATTTACCCATCGTAACATACATTGGCGTAAATGATCGGGTATTTTTTTCTCAAAACCAAAATTCCTGTTAGGGGGCAATGATTGGTGTAAATGATAAAACTCCACCAATATATGTATTAGTGAAATTTTGTAACTGGAAAAAACCACTGCCAATGCTTCTTTATCTATTTGGCTATTAATTTTTTTCTGCAGAAGTCAGCATTCTAGAGCCATAAGAAATTGGACACTCACCTTCATAACACAGATGTGAAATCACAGCTCCAACTTGATACTTAATGCATCAGTTGTAATACTAACAGCTAAATCACTGTGTTAATGTACCAATAGTGCCACTGAAATTAATAAATATTTTGCAGTTAATAATTTTTTTGCAGTTTAAACACCTTGTCTTGTTCATTATTACAAACCCAATGTTGTTGTTTTTTAAAGTAATTATTACAATGGAGATAATAAATGTGATTTTACTTTTAGAAAGCTTTCATAAAAATTGAGAAGTCCAAGAAATGCTTGCAGTTCTTTTATATTTTTAAGCTTTTCTGCATTCTTTATAACTTTAGATTTTGATGGTGGCTATTTGCATTTATAATGTGTCCGAGAAACTTAATTTCTCCCATGGAACAAATACATTTATTAACATTTAATTTTGCCTTGACTAGTGCAAGTTTTGAACAAACTAGATCTATTCATCTCTCCTTCCAATGATCAAAATGTCATTCAGATATGGGATTATGCCATTTATGGATCTAAGTAACATATCCATTTTTCCTGTAAGACATTTGATACAATCTATATACTATAAGATAATTTATTACATTTAAATATTCCCTTGTGTGTAATTAAAATAAATAACTTCGATTTTCAGTTAATGGCAATTTGATGAAAAGCTGCCTTCAAATCTATTTTGGCAAAATAATTAGCTTTCTGCAATAATGTTAGCACTTCTTGTATGCTCAAAACTGGATAAGATTCTTTGTTTATATACTTGTTAATGGTGATCCTATAATCACTGCATAAATGAATACTACCAACTGGTTTTATTACAGACAGTATAGGTATTGCCTAGGTTGAAACTTCAATAGATGTTAAAACTCCTTTAGCTACTAAATCATTAATTGTTTTTTTCTACTTTATCCCTTTATACAAAAGGCATCTTATAAAAATTACATACAATTGCTTTTGCATCTTTTACCGGTTCTACATCAACTGGTCTCATTCTAAGATTTGTTAATCCAGGTGTAAATAATTCTGGATCTCTATTTTTCATTATAGTTTTCACAGAACAGTCTTTAAAATATTCCATGTAAATTTCTAAGGGCGAAAACCAGTTTGTTCTTAGTAATGATCTAATATCTTTATTTATAACATATAACACAAAAAATCTTTGCTTAGAATTTAACATTACTGGAACTGTAATTTTTCCCTGAATATCGACCTTATTGCCATTTATATCTGTTACCACAACATCCATTTTATGTAGCTCAAACTTACATTTACAGTCTTCTATAATCCTAATGCAGTCTTTATGAAAGATTAATGACAAACCAGCACTGCTATTAACGTCCATAGTGATCCATTTACCACAAACTTGCAAATCTAAAAGATTGTGATCTATTTTAATATCGCTATTAGTTATAATGTCTTGATAGATAATTTCAAATAATTTAATATATCCAGCACACAGTTCTTCTTTTCAAAATAGTTCATATATATATATCTAATATAGAAATAAAACAAACTAACTCCTTTTTAAAACTTGATTTTTTATGACTATAATCATGAAAAAGAAATCCAACGTTTCGACTATTTTTTATAGTCTTTTTCAAGGCACACTAAAATAAAATATATATACAATAAATATCACATATTCCAAATAAATAAATAAATAAATTAAAAATTAAAAAATATATTCATAACCAAAATTTTCTTTTTTTACCTTATTTCACTCCCCTTTCCTATTACAATCACAACTTAAACACTACTAATTTCTTTTTAAATATATATATATCATTTAAAAACTTTTAATTAAAAACCTATTATTTTCTTTTATCTTTTTCTATTAACATCCTATTTAATTCTGGTTTAATTTCATTTATGTAAACACCCTCTTTTATTATCCTTTCATTATATGATTTAATACATTCCAAAGGTTTTATTTCAAAATCCCCATGCTTAAATTTATTCTTATGAATGTAAATAGCAGAATTTTTATCACCTAAATGCTGTTTTAATCTAGTTTTCAATTTATTTTTACTAGTCCCAATATATGTCATTTCTACATTCTTTCTAAAACAATTCAAACACTTTATCAAATAAACTGAATTCATAATGTCTAACCTATTATAATCCCCATTATTATTAATTAAAAAATTTAAATTTGCTTTCCTTTTATAAACTGGACAAATTGAAACAGTATATTTCCTATTAATCATTTTAACTAATTTCTTAACTTTAATAAATAAATCTTTAGATATATTAAAACCAACATAAATAATCTTTTCTCTATTCCTATTCCTATCTAATCCCATTCTATTCCTTATTTTATTTATATTTTTATTAGAAAACAAATGTTCAACTATACTCTTAGGATAATCATTCATAAAACATTCATTCCTAATAATATCAGCCTCATTCTCAAACAAATTACTATTTGAACATAACTTAATTGCCCTAATAATTTTATTATTAACAATATTAATTTTACTATGATTGTCAATATCTGAAAAACAATTATTTGATAATCCAAAAAATGTTTTTTTTTCTAATCACAGATGTTTCTATAATAACACTACCATTCCTATCACTTTTTTTAAAAATTCTAACATATATATATATATATAAGAGCACTAAAATCTTATCACAACACTGTTCTATTTACAAGTGTGATTAAATTTGTTAACATAATTTCTAAAATAAATTATATTTAAATAAAATCAAATTGTTGCAGGGATACTTCCGTTTTTAAATAATTATACAAATATCATGTAACAATAACAATAAATATTTAAATAACTATGAAAACATTTTTTTTTGCTGATTACTAACAAGAAATGAATTGAATGTACAACTATCCTCACCAATCAGCACCATAGTAGGTATGGTTCTTAAGTAAATTTTAGCTGCAGACATCTGTAGTCTTCAGATCTCTTTAGATTTTTATTTGGATTAATAAATGAATGCTGTTTTCATTATCTAAATGAATGCAAAACTGTTAAAATAATGCTACGGCAGCGGCAGGAGATTGAGGAAAGTTCAAAGTTTATCACCACTGTCTTCAAAGATCTCCAAATGAAGTACTTTGTAATAAGTAACAGTATATAATAATAGCATTATAGCAATATAGAACTTTTTTTTTTTAAATTCTAGTTCTCAAAAAAATTATTCACTGAAACAATAATGTTAAAGATTTCTAAAACTTAAATTTGCATTTAAAAAAAGCACTTTTCTACTTGAATATCATCTACAATAACATCAGTGATGTGTAATTATCAGTACCTTAACACATATAAATCCTAATCTTTAGATTGATTTCTGACACACTTTTGTCAATGAGGCATGAGAATCAAAGTTGGAAGAATGCAATTATGCATGTAGATATATAAAACATTCATATATTGAAAATACCAAATCCAACATAGATCTAACTTAGAAGTTATCAGTTTTTGAAATTTTTATTTCGTTTTTTTTTTTCTTGTTATACTTTTTTTTGTATTTTCGATAATTTTCCAATTTTTATATTAACCTACCCCCTTGGCACTAATTTAATATTTATGTTCATTTTACAAATAAATGTAATTACTTTACACACCTTTCACTATATAAGAATAAGATTCAGAACATCTAAAATTATTTATTCATTGATACTTTTAAGATCTATTTAGTATTTATGGTAGTAAGGTCTACAGAAAATTTTAATACATTATCACAATTTATGTTTTTGTTTATTTTGGATATTTATAGTTTATTTTGAAATCTATAAGTGATTTTTCATAAATAAATAAACCATTTATAGGGTAGATATAAATTCAGTGCATGTGTAGAATACTATTATTCAAAATATTTGTTATTCAAAAAACATCCAATTAATTTGTACATACATTGACTGGAAAATTTAATAAAGAAACATTCAGTAAACATAAAATAATAAATTCTGCATTGTTTAATGCAGTGATAGAATGGAAGATTCAGAAACTTCAGATCCATGATCCATAGCTTCACTTTATCACTTTCAGTACTCAAACATCTATTTTTTGAATTTTCTTAGCATTGGTTATTAACATGTGTAATTATTAATTAATAACATTTTTTTGCTCTTTATACAATGCAAATATATTTTTTCTTCAAATAATTATATTCCTTTATAGTTTTGAATGTAGAGCAGTTTTTTAAAGAGATTCTTTTAGAGTTGGTGAAGTTTTCAGCTAATTGAAGCTCTGAAGAAGACTGCAGGACAACTGAAACTGTAAGTAAGTAAAATTATTTGAACATATATATACACATTACTTAAAGTGGAAAAAGAAAGGTGTTATTAAATATGATTAAATAGATTATCAACTACTAAGCAATACATAATGTGATTATTTTTATTTATTTATTTTTTCATTAACAAACTAATTACAGTGATCAATATGTTTTGTTTTTTTTTACATTTTAAGAGTTCCTAAAAATTCACAAAGTCCAAAAAATAAATATCCTTAGAACCAGAAGTTATCTAAATAATAGAAAAAAGATAAATCAACTCTTAAATAAACATTCTGGACAAACACCTTATAGAGAAGAGAGTAAAAATCCTTTATTCACCAAATTTGACAGCTAGTGGATGGTAAGAATTTACTTTTTTTTTTGAAGTGTCATAGCATTGGCCGGGACATGAACCCACAACCCGGGCAACTGCCTGCAAGTGCAAGGCAGTTGCGCTGACCTCTCGACCACCAATGCAAGACAAAGAATTTACTTTTTCACCTGATTCCAATCTAAGAGTAGCTGCACATTTATTTAACACCAATATTGGATCATATACCTAGGTTCTTAATGGACAAGGTATCTGAAAAAAATTTTAAATTTGTTTAGATCCCAAAAAATTATTTCAAGTTTTTGTGGATCAAAATTCAAATCTAGTTTTTAGATATGAAAGTCAGGAGCACCATTACCCTGTTAATTATGTATACATACAGTAATTAATCCTTATTCTTCCAGGTTATAAATAAATAACACTCTGTATATTAACAAAGGGCCAAGAGTAGAATGCATTTACCTATTTTTTAAAGACTTGATATTTGTAAGGTTACTTTTTCCAACATTGCTGGAAAATCAGAGTAAAATTTAATATTATAGCTAGGACAAAAACATGGCATTAGAATTAGTCTTTGTAAAAATAATTTTTTTTTAAAAAAATGAGATTCTTTCTCCATCCTTAGATAATCGATTATGAGTTTAATAACCATTAATGTCATATTTTCATCTGGCAGCCATATTAAGTTTTCTCTGATTTTTAATCAATCTCATCGACAGCTTAATGAATAGATATATTCATTTCAGTTTTTGGGTATTTTATAATGCACAAAGTGTTATTCACACTTTGAAGAAGAGTGGTTTACTTCTCTTAATAACATATTGTCATCGTAATTTTCAAGTATTGTTGATCCACTGCAGGATGAAGATCTTTATGAGTTCAATCCTTCTTTTCCAATCTCTAGCCTCTCTTCTCCACCTCATTCGAGCATATTTTTATTAATGCCCTTCCTTTACAAGCATATAATTACACAAGTGAATTAATTACATGTACAATAAGTGACGTTAATTTCAGGTTTATATATTAGCTAAAATAATTACATATGCTGCCAAAAATCGTTTACTATTAGTCTATAACTTTGAAGTAAGTATTTAACAATAAGTTTTTTTTAAAAAATATAAATAAACAATGATAAAATTTTATTTATGAAAACAACACACAATGACAGTCTTTTTTTTTACTATTTTATTTTAATAATATATAAATATTCAAAGTGTTAACTTTTTATTTCTACTTCGTGCTAGTTTCTGTTTAGAGATGAATTAATCTGCTAAAGAGTAATTGATCTTTTCTTTTTTACTAAGATGTAATTCAATGGAGAAAATTCACTGCTGTTTCCATCAGTAAACAAAAGCAGTACACGACAAACAGAGCTCTTTGCTGTGTCTTTGAAATGCAAAATGAAATTCGATTTTAAATCTTTTTTTATTATTATTAAATATTGTTTGTTTGTTCATTTGAATATCCCGGAGCACATTTTATCAAAGTATCCCAAAAAAATCACTTTGACAGCAGTATTCGGGAAAATAATAGCTAAAGAAGAAAGACGTAAAAAGTGCAAACTAATAATTTTTATTATTTAATAATAGCAAATATGATTTAACTTCAAATCTTAGTATAAAAGATTGCAATTCGGTCTTTAAAAAAAGTAAACTGAAAGGATGACAAACTTGACGGTGTTGAGAAAGTTTAAACTGAAGAGTCGAGCCAAAGTCTTAAAAGTCCTTAAAATGTTCAATGGTTTGCCGTAACCTGTCAATCAAGAAAGTCATTTTGATGCTGTAATGCAATTATTTATCATTTCACTTTGATAATTACACAATATTTTAATTGTTTTGTTCAAACTTCACCTAAAAGCAGAGTCATTATCAGCCACTTATAAACGGCAATAACCACTTGAACACAGAAACTAAAAAAAAACATTTACAAAAAAATAGAATGCAGAGTACATCAATAAGAGACGAAGACTGAATATCTTATTGACCTATGAAATTGTGGTTGAACAAACATTCCCATTATTATAGCTAGTAAAATATGACTTGATGAGGCTCTATATTAACTTAAGATGATTGAAGACAGAAAGGTGAGAAAAAAAAATTAAGAGAGAATAATATTTAAAATAAAATCATTAACTATTTTCTAGACACTAGTGGGAGCATATAACAATTGATTCTGTCTAATTTCTGATATTTTTTAATCTCTAAAAAAAAATACTTTCGTCAAAATAAAAACAGAACAAATATTATTCTTTGTTAAATCATCTTATGATAGAAGTTCTAAAAACCAAAACATAAATATGTTGTTAGACTATGATTAAAATTGTACAATAAGTAGAGATTTAATATGATAGTCATTATTCCAAAGTAATAGTAGGATATATGTGGAAATATAACAACTAGACAATAGGTATAATTATGTAATAATAATTACATATATGTGTATACGTACATGTATGTATTTTTAAACACAAAAACATAATGGGATTTCTCTTAGAATAATCTAGATAAAACATCAGTTATGATATACCACGCAAACAACAAATTAAAATTGCTAAAACAAGCTGTTCATGCTATCATATAATAAGACTGATATTTGTCTGATCTGTGTTAAGCCAATGAATGAACTCCCTTCTAGATGACTTCTCTAGAGTTTTGATTATATAAAAATGTAAATCAGACATAAGTACTTTATACGCATGAATATTCAAAATATAATAAAGTCTTTGAATTTTCTCAAATAACTAAGTCTCTCATGCAAGAAGTTATATATGAAAATATTAATATATATATATATATATATGACTTTTCATAAGAGAGATGAGATTGATATAAAAATTTAAAAAAGTTATTATATTCCAAATTTTTAGGTATATAAATTATCTGTCTGATTTATTATTTTTATACAAAATTAAGAAATAAACTAAAAATGAGATTCCAGTTTGAGTTTAATTAGCTGAAATTTAATAACTAATTTTGGGACATTATGATGCTGCTTCTATTACATTGGCTCTTCTCCATTATTTTATGGTTATCTATAATATTATTTTATCAGTTTTGTATGTGAATGTAGAGATCAGAACTAAAATTATTAGTTTAAAAAAAATCTGAAGATGTCACTGTATAGATTTGTAAATGGAAAAATATGGGTGATTTATTTTGTAAATTATGTAAGGAAGGAATTGAAAATATTAGGCATTTGTTAATTGAATGTAAATGTTTGACAACAGAAAGGGTACATATAATGAAGTTGTGGAAAAATAAATATGAAAAGAGTGATTATACAGAAAGTGAATTATTGGTTTTTATGCTGGGTTTGGGAAAAGATAAGGGGGATTTAGATATAAAGGTTATAGAGTTGACAGAAATTATGTTGTGGAAATGGGATAGAGCAGATTATGGGTAAATTTAGAGTGGGGAATGTAAAAGAAAGTGGCTAACAGGTTTATCTGGGCATAATTGCTGAGATATTCTTGACTTTGTTTAAGGAGAAGCCATAATACATCACATCACATCATGCAAATTTTAAAAATGGAAAAAAGCTAGCACTGCTCTGATTGGTTGAGTCATAATACAAAGTAACTGACAGCATCACTGATTGGTAGATTATTTGGCCTGAGACAATTCTGAATGAGCTTTTTTTTTGTTTTAGTGTTTTAGAAAAAAAATGTAATTTTCAATAATTTATTTATGCATTTAAGCTTATTTAAGCAACATATTTGTAAAATGTTTATTTTACACCAAAAAAATACAATTCAATTAAATTTTATTTAGAAATGTTTGTATTTAAAAAGACAAATTATAAATACCATAGTTATGATAAAAAGGAAATTGTTTTATTGACTAAAATAATCACTTTTGTAAATGCTTTTAAAGAAATTTTTAATGAAATTTTAATAATAATAAATATAATTTTGAGTTTCAAAACATAATTTATTTTTTAGATCAACTAAAATTTAATTCTATTTCAAAAATGGAATACAAATAAAAATATTATTCAATAATTTTTAAGAATAAACAAAGATTATGATCCATTATGTAAAGAGTTATTGTTATAATTTTATATTTACTTAAGTATTTTATTTTTCTACTTTGCAAATTATCAATTTTTAGAATGTCTTTCATTAGTAAGTTTATATCTAAACCACTAAACATCACATGATCACCATCTCTTATACTAGCACATAATTGTTATTAAACAAGGCAAAACTCTCCATACAATAGTGCTACCCTGTGCCAACCAGAGTAATCAATGGATGCCAGAAGGCCTGTGCATAAAATCCCTATCTAGTGCCTACTCATCCAATATGCCCAGACTAGTTTCTGGCTAATGCCTCACTGATGAAGGCCACAAGTCAGAAGCTAGTCTGGGGATATTGGATGTGTAGGCACTAGATAGGGATTTCAAACACAAGCCTTCTGGCATCCATTGATTACTCTGGTTGGCACAGGGTGGCACTACTGTATGGAAAGTTTTGCCTTGTTTAAGTTTATATTTGTAATAAATAAGGTAAAGACTATTAACATATTATATAGAATAATGATTTAATTGTAAAAAATAAATTGTTGAAAATATGACCAAAGTTATCACAAGTGTCTTTCACATAAGAATGAGAGTAAGTGAAAACTGAATGGAATAATGTAAGACATGCAAATATTATTCATGTTATTAAATGGCATGATTTATTCTTGCATTCTTTCTTAATTGATTGTTTGTATACTAGATTAGTACATAAAAATCATGTTATATTTCAATATTTGCCTTTATAGAATCTATTAACAATTCTTAAATTAGTATTATATTGCCTACATAAAAAAGGCCAAAAGGGGGGAGGTCTTGTCTAGAATCATTTTTTTAAAAAACCAGTATGATTCTTGATATATATATATTCAATATTTTTAATGGATTTTATATATATATATATATATATATATATTAACAAAATAAAAAGTTACCCTACAGGTTTAAACAGCATTTTATAACTGTTATGAAAAGATGGTGATGAAAGAATCTATATTACTACCCTTAAAGTTAGAGCATTATTTGAACAGGATATAAATGAGGGTATACTCTTCTTTTAATGCAACACAGATTTGGGAATCTTTTGTAACAGATTGGACATGGCAAAATTATGATACAGTGATCCTATTTAATTATGCCCTGCAAATTGCAGTACCATTTGTAATAGGATAAATGTGTGTGTGCTAATGTCTATTATAGTCCCAATGATTTATGTGACATTTGTAACAGACTGAAAATGGAAATATTTTCTCTAATATAGCCTAAATAAAAATATAACTCAGTTATGGGTTGCCCTATATAAAGAATGAAATTGAACCCTGAAGTTGGACATCATTTGTAACTCAATAAAATATAAATCAAATAAAAATAATACTAATTTTATAACGCTCTGTAAATAATAGTATCATTCATAATAAAATGAATATACCGAACTAAGCTAAATAAATATTAATCAATAAATAATTATTCAATACATAAAATAATCATTTAACTAATAGCAATTTGACTCTTAACTATACCAAAACAATATGATGATGATGATCTTTATTATAGCATCATTAATCGAAACAGCATTTAGAATAAATAAAAAACAAATAAAATTATCATTTCAGATACACTAAATATAAACCTTACCTAAAATAGATTTTTAAAAAAGCAATTAAATCAAATATCGTTGTCTCAAAACAATTATATATGCTTAAGATATATTTCACTTATAATTAAATGAAAATAATAATAAAACATTCAACAACTGAATTCTAATATACCTAACAAATCAAACATTTCTTATAATAACTTATACTAAAATTTAACAATGTTCATCTCTAAATAAAATAATTCATGAATGATTCAGATAGCAGTTTTAATATGTCTTATATTTAAATAAATATATGACCCAATAATTAATTTCAAATCCTAGTTTTATAAAATGATAAATAATGTTAACTCAGCCATGCTATCTTCATATATTAATTTATTATTACTAATCACACTATTTATAACAAAATAAAAGACAATAAAATGATAAATAATGAATTATACTAACTCTTTATTATTGCTAATTAAGCTAATTATGATAAAATGAAATACTCAATAATGATGCAATATCACTGAACCTATTAGAAAATCTTGAATCTATAATATCCAATCTTACCAGTATTTAAAAAAAATAGTAGATTTCTATTGGATACTTACTTAAAATCAATGAACTAATCATATCAATGTATTTTAAATTTCCTGTAACTAAATTATTAAAACTGTATATTATAACAATCAAAACATATAAAAAGAATTATTAGCATTTATCATAATCAAGTATAAATATGATTGTGCTAATGAACATACACACACAAAGCTGAATTTTTAAATTCTTTATATATTTAAATAATACAAAGTAGTACAAAATAAATATGTATAAGTGTGGCTGAGTGTTTTCAAGGGACATCCCTCATAGTTATAGCCATATTGTAATTAATGAAACTAGTTAATTGCAATGCAAATTTATGCAAATGACTTTATGTATATAATCAAAGCAAATCATTTTGACTTCTCACAAAACAAAATATACTATCAGCTCTATAATTGAATAAAATTAAGGTCTTATTGACTCACTATGAACTCAATACATTACTTATCCAATCAATAATAATTTAGATAAAATGCAAATATTTGATTATGATTATCATGTAAAGTTTATATCTAGTCATATAATAACTATAGAATTTAATATAAAAAAAGAATAATATAACCTTACTCAATTACCAATCCTGATACTTGATTTCTGGATTATGTAATAGTTATTTCAAATAATTTGTACAATATGGACCATTTATTTTGTCTCATTCAAAAGTTATTAATCAATGAATTCATTTGCACAAGTGAACAATAATCAGACAGGTTTATTTGATTTAAATTAAATTAAAATTTATTAATAAATAAATATCAATTATATAATAAAAACTATATGATGAATAGATCATAAATGATCCATACATACAACTACAATCTAAGTGGATGTCAATTAATCATTAATTGACATTAATTTAATATTTACATATGTGATTACCTACTAATTTCCAATTATTTAATATTAATTATGAAATATATATGTCTATGTAACACAAAATATGTTGTAGGATGTTCTTACTTTCCAAAATACACAAAAGTTTAATATATACATATTCTTATATATTTCATATAATATTTATAAACAAAGAATAATCTAATATTTTAAATATAAGTATATTTTATATACCTGGAGTATAGATGTAATACGTGGAATTTGAACACAGACTTTCATGCTTCCTTAAGTCATCCAATCCCTCTCATACAACTGATATACATGACCACACAACTGAGAAAAAGTTAAATGATCTCCAATATACATATTTCATGCTGAACCAGCACTCATCATTTTGATCCAGATCATTTTCTCTGACATATACATATAAGTGCTTGCTTTATATTAAGATATCAAACATTCACACTTCAATGAGCATGTTTCAAACTACTTCATCTTTCAACTCTTCAGCCATCCATACCATTAAAAATTTGTTTACAGAATATCCAAATTCTTTGTTAATGCCAATATTATTGTCATTCCCATATTGACCTCAAATCAGTCTGACCCCTCATCTATAGAACCTTGTTGATTTAAATACATCAAAGATGGATGGGCAGGATACAGGAAGAATTTGTAATATTTTAAATATAAATATTTTTATATACCTGGAGCCTAGATGTAATATAGGGGATATGAATAAAGACTTTCAAGTTCTCTTCACTCATCCAATCTAACTCATAACTCTCATGGCCACACATATATGAAATAGATAAATGATCTCTAATGTCTATTTCTTGGTGAATCAGCACTCATCAATTGATCCATATCACCATACCCTATATATATATATATATATATATATATATATATATATATATATATATATAATCAGTGCTCAGTTTATATTATTATAACAAATCTACACAGTTTAATGGATAGACTTCAATTTATTCCACTTTTCAACTTTTCAGCAATTCATACCATTGAAAATTTAAAATATTACAAATTCAGTGGTAACCTGACTATCCCTCTTCTGTGTATTTATGGATAAGGTCTTATACATGAGATGTTAGAATGACTTGAGTTCAACATTGGCATGACAATAATATTGGCATTAACAAAGGATTTTGGTATTAAAAAATAATTTATTTAAACCATCCCCAAAAACAACCACCCAAAAAAAAACTAAAAAAGAAACACAAAAACGAAACCCACAACCGATAAAAGACAACTAAGAAAAACTATAGAGAAACTTTACTGACTTATAAGTGAGAAATATATATCACTTTTGTAAAAAAAAAAATATCACAAATATATAAACAAATATAAATTACATCTAAAGATAACAAAAATAGAGAAGATAGCATTTAAATTTCAAATGGAAACAAGAAACACAATTAAGTAGGTACAGATAAATTAAAGTAACTGAGAAAAGTAAACATACAACCATCTTCTCCTTTTCTCTTGATATTATGAAGACGGATTTGAATTTCTTAGAAATAATTTAAAGTGAATTAAGAACAGAAACATAAACACGTGAAGATTAAGAACAGGAACAATCCCATCATTATTCAGTTTACCACAACTTCAAATGAAGTGATTTCTCTAACAACTACTTTCTGAGCTGAGATGACTACACACCAAGCAAAAGCATATATATCTAGACACGACCCATTTTTCAGCCCCCCCTATTTTCCCCCCACAATCTAATTTACTATCAAACATTTCCTTCTTAAGATCTTCTCATTTCCATTTTGTTTTCATTTATTTTTAAATTTAATACATGATTCTAAATTGACAAACAATTACATCAAGAATACAAAAAAATCATTATCTTAATTACAAACAATTAATTATTAACTTTTACAAGATTTGATAATCTGACAGAACTTTTGCACATTTTAATGACTTTGTATAATTTCAAAATTAAAATTTAAAGAAAAACACCAATTAACTTTAATGACAATAAAATCCACAAACCACACCACGAATATTATTCATCAGATTTGTCATTTAACTCAACTTTTACATTAATTTTTAACAAACACAAAAAACATTATAAAAAACTCATAAAAGTTAACCTAACAACAAACACATCACTGCTCTATTCAATTATCAGATTTTCAATAGTATGATGGCTGAAGAGTTGAAGAATGGAATATAGTGAAGCCTGTCCATTAAAGTATGAGGATTTGCAATCTTAATGGAAACCAAGTGCTGATTATATATACATGGGTGGGAAATGATACTCTGGATCAACTGATGAGTGCTGGATAAGCATGAAATATGTATATTGGAAGAAACCTTTAATTTTTTCACATGTGAGGTAATGTGTATCAGTTGTATGATATAGAGTGAATGACCAAAGTGAGCTTGAAAATCTGTGTTCAAAGATAAATCTAGTTATCCATTAATATGAATTTAAGAGAACAACATAAAGTGAAAACTTGTTGTGCTAAAAAGTTTTTTTGAACTTCTAATGTAAGTGATATAGCTGAAGTTAATTTTAATATAAAAAATTAAAACATGATTATTTTCACAAGATATGTTTAACCTTTCATGTGATTATTGCAATTAAAAATGAGACGGCTTCAGTCGCTCGAATTCTCTCATTTTTAATGCTACCGTTAAGATTTTGGGTTATTTTTAAAGGTTAAAAAAAGTTCCATAAGATGCTGCTCTCTTCTGAATTATTTTACAAGTAAAAAATCAATAATATTCAAATTTTAAGTGTAACAAAGGAAGAGCGCAGTCCATCCTTGATGCTGATTGGCTGTTAATGGTCAAGGACAAAGAATAATGCTTGTCAATAACTAAACCACTACAATTTCTTTCATTTCTAAAGTGATAAACAAATGTTTTAGATCATTTTAAAAGTATTTTTTGGCATATTATAAATTATTTTGATAAAATATGCTAAAAATAAAATTATTTTAGAAAAATAGTTAAGATTTTAGTAAAAATTACTTACTTTTCTGCAACATAAAATTGGGAAAGGAATCACTGACATCAGCAACACTTTTTAGTTGGTGACTAACATTCATTTTAGATTTGCCACTATCGAATATTTTTATAATTATAAATAAAAATTTATTTTTGAAAAAATGTTCATTCACTTTCATAACCTGACAAATTATTAATATACTTTTTACAAACAAAACTAAAGTGAATATAATATTAAAAGATGAATATATTTTGATGGTTGAGTTTGTGAATTGACCAATTAAAAGTTTAGACTTTTATCTCACTTGGCCAATAAAATAATCAGTGCTCCAAAGTTTAAACTAAGGAAAATGTAACTCTTTTATATTTTGGTGTGTAAAAGATCACTAATCAAGTTAAAACTACATATTATTTGTCAATAAATAATTTTACATTTCAAATGAAGATAAAGAAATATATTTCCAGGTATGCATCATGGTTCTTATGTCTATTTTAAGATACAAGCCAATAGTATGTCTTTGTTCAAGAGAAGATATAGTATATTTGCAAAACTTTTAAATTCAAAGTACATTTTGTCGATTCCAATGTTTTATATATCCAAATTATTCTTTCAAATAGTAATTTTTGTTTTATATAACATTACACACATAAGAGATAGTTTATATTCATGATGGTATGAAGAGATATCCTTTCATGAACAAGAATTATTTCAAAATACCATGAATGAATAGATGCTAGCTTTACTTAGAAGGTTATGATAGGATATTAAACTGATTCATATCTTAGAAAAAATTGATCAATCAATCCAATAAAAGTACGCAAGCAAGTAAATATGACACTTATCTATTTTCTGACATTTATATTTTATCTTTGAAATGTATGTAACATCTCCTTTAAAGGATAAAAATATTCTGAGGTTTTTTCCATTTATAATACATGATCATTTTTCCATAAAATTTCCTTGATGTGTTGCCTGATACATAAGTAGACAATGTTCTTTCTTACCCCTTTATTTTGGTCAGTCAAGTATATACTTTTAAAATAAATAAAACAAATCATGCAAAGAAATTTATACATGCTTCTATTTAAAGCAAAAACGAGAGACAAAATGAATTCAAACTATTCAGTCCTAATTATAAGATGTCTTTACTGACATCAGTACAACTATAGCAATCCTTTATTTTTACATTTTAAGCAATTTCTGTTAGGGTTCCATAAATAAAATTTGTATTATTCAACAAATAGAAATAAATATGTTAGACATATTACATACACTATG
Source organism: Epiperipatus broadwayi (assembly GCA_028023455.1). Taxonomy (NCBI): domain Eukaryota; kingdom Metazoa; phylum Onychophora; class Udeonychophora; order Euonychophora; family Peripatidae; genus Epiperipatus; species Epiperipatus broadwayi. The sequence goes on from JAQFVV010012465.1 coordinate 2,095,296, forward strand.
TTCACAATACAATTACTATTTTTCATTTCAACAAAAAATAAACAATTTATACTATATTTTCAATATATTATATTGGAAATTTATTTTTATATATATTTTCTTAATATATTATTTTACAAATAAAAAGGACAAATATATTTGAAATATTAACTATTTATTTATATTGTTTATAATTTATTACAATGTAGTGACAAAACAAAACATATAACAATAATAATTTTATATAAACTATATGCTTTATTATTTACATATTCATTTTCCTTTTTAAAATAAGTAAAATCAATTTATAATCTTATAATACAATAAATAATAAACAATTTTTTACTAATATTATTATTGTCATAAAAACATAGTTAATATTTTATAAATTAACATATTCACTATCCAAAAATTAAACAAGAAAAAAAGATAAAAAAATTATTAAGACTAACATCTTGCTACATACTGAAATACATCTCAAATTTCAGTAGGTATATATATTAAATTCAGATATGTTTCTATTACTTAATATATAGAAAGAAGATGCATTTATCTATAAATAGAAAGATAGTGTAATATAATTAAAGAGATAGACATAAGACATATGTATTGAAATGTGATTAAATAAATAGATGAACAAAGTTGAATGAATGAATATGAAAAAGACAGAGACTTATATGGATGGATAAATAAATAAACAGGTAAATGGATAGATAAATAGACATATATGTTTGTAGATATCTAGATAAGAAGGTAGATAAAAGGCAAATAAATAGATAATAGGGTGAATATTATATATGCAATAGATAAATAACTAAATAACATATGAATAGATGAAATGATGTTTGTATAAATGGATGGATAGATAGATAGACAAACAGATAAATACACAGATAGATAAATGGATAGATTGGTAAAAATATAGATGGATAGGCAAATACATAAGCAACTAAATAAGAAACAAATATATAGATAGATAAATAAATAAGATGTAGATATGTAACTAAGTAGGTAAGTAGACAAACAGTTAAATAAGGAGATAGTTAGATAAAGAGACAAATAAATGTATGAATAGACAGAGAAATAGTTAGGTTGATAGATAAATAAATAGAAAGATAGGTAGATATGATGGCAAATAGATAGACAAACAGATAGATATGTAGACACATGGATAGACAGACTTCAAAATTGAATCTCATATATAGATAAAAATAAATCTTAATGTCAAATGTTTTTATTTACATGCTTCAAAAATATTTTGTGGAATAAAAGTTAAGTGTATTTAATATTTTTAACATACATGTTTTTAAAAATAAATGAAGAGAAAGTATTTATGAAATAGAGATAAACTTTAACCATTCCTATTAAGAAGAAATTATCATTTACTACAAATTGACAATTTCTGATGTTAAGAAAGTTTTTCTCATAAATTTATAATAGCTCTTTTATTGGAATCTTTTGTTGAATTAAAATGTGTTCTCTTTTATTATCAAACTCAAATTCTTATATGAATTTAAACCCAAAATGCTATTTTTTATAAGTGTGAGAATATGAAAGAATAGCATCTTTTTTGATATTCTGCAAATAATACTTCTTCAGGTAATGAATATATTGAATTAAATATTTCTATGGATTGTTATTATAATAATAAATAAAAATGAGATAGATTTATGAAAAAAACTTGCTTAGCTTTAGGAATTGTCCAATAGTAGTTATTGATAAATTTGTGGTACCATCAAAGGTTAAAGTTTATCTCTATTTTATAAATATTTTCTCATTTCTATTTAATATTATAATAACAATCCATAGCAACATTTAATTCAACATATACAATTCTATGAAGAAGTTAAAAATATTATTTGCAGAATGTCAAGAAACAAGCTATTTTTTCATATTCACACACCTATAAAAATAGCTTTCTGGGTTTAAATCCAAAAGACCCCAAACAAAAGAGCTATTACAGGTTTATGAGAAAAAATTGCTTAGCTTCAGGAATTGTCAATTAGTAGTAATTGCTCATTTTTGGTAACATCAAAGGTTAAAGTTTATCTCTATTTTATGGATATTATCTACTCCTTTTTGTTTATTATTATAATAACAATCCATAGAAACACTTCATTCAATCTACATATATATTTATAATATTTAAATAGAAGTACATTGACTTGACTGAAATAATTAGAAAGAATTTGAACACAGAATCTCAAACTCCTATGGCTATACATTCCATCTTATACAGCTGATACACATGACCACATTCATGGGAAAAAGATAAATGATCTCCAAAATATATATTTCATGCTAAACCAGTACTTATCAGTTGGTCCAGATCATCATCTCCCACACACATATATAATAAGTGATCAGTTTATATTAAGATAGCAAGTCTTCAAACTTTAATGGGTAGGCTTCGATATTTTTCACCCTCAACTCTTCAGCCATTCATCATTGAAAATATGATGATGGAATGTTCAAAGTCCTAGGTGTGAGGAGTCAGAGTGACAAAGTCAAAATAGATATGACAGTAAAATTGATACCAACAAGAGCTTTGAGTGTTCCAATGTCAGATTTTCAATGATATAGATGACTGAAGAGTTGGAAGGTGGAGAAGATTGAAATCTATCCATTAAAGTTAGAAGATTTGCTATCTTGATATAAACTGAGCACTGATTGTATATATGTGTGAGAGATAATTTGGGCCAACTGATGAGTGCTGGTTCAACATGAAATACATATATTGAAGATCATTTACCTTTTTCACATGTATGTATTCATGTGTATCAGTTGTATAAGAATGAACGGATTATCAATTAGCATGAAACCATGGTTTAAAGGTTGGGGACAATTTGAAAGAGATATTGAATTTTTGATTCTCTCTTGGCATTTATTGAGAACAAGCTTGAGTGGGCTATTGGTAGAACTCCATCTGTGATCATAAAATGCAAGCTATAGGCAGGTTAAAAATTTTTTAACTTGTTTTTGTTTATCATAAATGTACCTTTGAAGGTTTTAGCAATGATTTAGATTGCGAACCTTTTAACTATGTGGTGAAACTGAATTGAATTCAGACCCATATAGCTATACAGTTTATTTAGCTGGATTTTAAGATATTTACGTATCTAAAAAAATTGTGCTTTCAAACTGATAGAAACAGTTTACATAAGTGCTGTTCAGTAGAGTTGGGAGGGGGATTTAGATCTAGTTTCTAGTCCCCTACCCTTTACTGACGATTGCCAATTAGCATGAAACCATGGTTTAAAGGTTGGGGACAATTTGAAAGAGATATTGAATTTTCGATTCTCTCTCTGCATTTATTGAGAACAAGCTTGACTGGGCTATTGGTAGAGCTCCATCTGTGATTATATATATATATATATGTGTGTGTGTGTGTGTGAAGATTCTATACAAAATGCTACTATAACCAAATAATATTTTGCTAATTTGCCAATTACAGATAGTTTATCAATACTTTTCAAAATCTCAACTATAATTTGATTTCAGCAATTCAATTTTAGAATTATATCGTAAACTTTAATGGGCATTTTACATCATTAACATGTGATATATATATAAATAAAAGATCTTTTTAATAATTATCGCATTGCACGACAAAAGTTCAATTGGTCTCTCATTGAGAAACAATGAAAGATAATACAGTATTTAATATTGTATTTATATACTGAATTATTTCCATCATTTAAAGTATTGAATGTCTTTAGAAAAATTTAACTTTATTTAAATTTTAGTAATAGCACACAGGTGAATATATTTTGAAAATTTGAACAGTTACATTTTTCTAAAGACATTAAATACTCAATGCTAGATGATAGAAATATTGCATTATATAAATACAACTAAAATACCATCATCACAAACCTTCAGGAAAATACAGTATTTAATAGTCTTGCCAATTGCCATGTGGAGAGAATTTAAGGAATTTCCACTTTTGTTTCATTCGTTAACTATTAGTAGCTAAATATCCATTTACTGACCAAATTAAACTGATTATCAGATATAACTATGGACCAACCATATGAGAGAAAGATCGTTTGCCTCTTTTTTTACTTAGCTTATACTTGAATTCCTCGTGTCAGGCATGGTACATGGATCTACTGCCTCTGCACTACACAGTGTATGTTTACTTAGCTTAAATTCGAACTCCTGTTTGCAGGTATGGCACATGGATCTACTGGCTCTGCACTATACAGTTTATGTGCATATAAGCTTTCTAGTCATTATTAATTTAATTTATTTTATATTTTGAAATTATTGTCTAATCCTTAGGAAATATCACGAGTTAATAGATATTTTGGTGTCTGCAATTTACTCCAAATATTTTCAATTGACATGCGATAGATTTTCCGCATATCAAATGAGCTATATTGAAATATTTTTAAGATTCAGGGCAATTATTAAAATCTGGATGAAAACTACTATCTTGGCTTAGTGGATGTTATTATCGTGAAGCTACAAACGGATAAGCTAATTATATTGAAAGTTAGTTTACTTAGAGATTTAAAAGTCTTACTTGATTTGATGGAATCTAGAATGGCAAACCCTGGAGTTTAAGATTCATGAATCGCAGCTTAGTCTATCACTTACATGCTTAAATTTCTTATGAATTTCGTAGCCCTAAATCAGTCGATTAATAATATGTAAACAGAATTTTCATTTACACACTTCCTTCATCTAAGAAAAGAATCTTTTAAGCAATTGAAATATTAAAATTAAACATTTACATACATAATATAAAATAGTAAAAGTTTATTGATTACTTAAAACTGCGGTATATCAATTACAAGTAAAAAAGGAAATTCAGACAAGTCTTTAAAATTCAATTTTAACCGACTGCTGAACAATTACAAATTGTGGAAACATTAGGTCAAAGATAACGCTCAAATCTTGCATTTCAATCATTATTTCGATTGTTTTTTTATTAAGTTTTCTAAGATTAATCTCAAAATAAAGTTCAGTCAGCGACTGTAATTGAGTTAGTTGAAATGATCTTTGTTGGGGTTTTAAAGGAAGAGCAACAAACCACTCTAATCTTTGGTATTATAGAATGTCAAAGAATAAAAACCTTCCCCCACATAACTCTAATGCATTCTGGAATTGTTTTTTCTATGTATATATCCTCGACGATTTTCTTTTACATTATGTTGCACCAAACTATTTTTATTATATATATATTAGTATTTAAAATTAAACTAATAATATTTATTTATACATTATAAGTAGATAAGTTTGCTGACGAGACCTTTTAATTTCTCACCGAGGCCCATCTAACAGGCGCTAATTTCTAAGGTCACTTCATATGTTCTTGTTATTACAACTGTTATTCCTATATTGTTATTTATATAGTAAAAGAATATGGATGCGCTGCTCACCAACATAGTTATCCAGGTTTGTAAGCATATTCACTTTTCATCTTTGAATTTAAAATCGAGAAGCACCATGGTCTTTCTTTACAGTTGACTGATGATAATTCGTGATTGGAATATCAATTGAGTATTTTTGAAAAGAGAATGAAAGTGGGTGAATGAATATTGTCCTTATTAATATTATAATCATTGTAGACAAAAGATTGTGACCCCCTTATTTTCGGAAGGTTGCAAGGTCTTCATCCAATGCAAGAGTTGATCATCAAAAGCAGCAGGTAAAGATGCTAAAAGAATAGAAGCAGAAACCTTTTATTTAAAAACTCACAACTCCAGGTCATTTTCAAATGAAAAATGATTGTGAAATGAAAGAAAATGCTTACTATTAAATGAGACATTATGAAACTTTGTGAAGTAAAAAAGATGAGGAGATTATTGATTTAAAAATTGGCATGTATTTTACCATAAAATCATAAATATTTGAAACACAATTGAAATAGAAAATAAAAGAAAGAATGATTATTGTGAAAATTAATAGTATATTAGAGTGGCAAGATTAGTTATTCAAATTAACAGAAGATAAAATATGCATAAAATTCATGTTTATGTTCTAACAAGTTCTCATTGTGAAGAAGAAGTAGATAAATTTTTATGTAGATGTACAAAATGCTAGAAACATTTTAAAATTATCATGGGAGATATTATTTCTAGAAGTGGTAAATGATTGAAACATGAAAGCACTATAGGTAAATTTAGTTGTGATGAAAGAAATAAGATAGGACACAAACTTGTGGAATTCATAGAAAAAGAAAACCATGTTTTATGAATTCTATAAGAAAAATAAACATTAAAACAAACAAGAAAGCATCCAAATGAAATTACAGCAGTATTGGACTATATTTTGATTAACAGAAATTGTTATTTTCAAGATAGTAAATATTTTTTATAGGAAGTGAGATATAAGATAAATAAAGACAAATTTAGATTAAAATTAGTAAAAGAAGCAATATTAACAGTTGAAATTTCTAACTTCTAGAAACACTTCAATAAATTTAAATTAGAATTTGAGAATCATTTAAAAATATTATCAGATTTTGAAGATAGTTCAGATTTGAATTAATTCAATAACAAGATAGCTGATACATCATTAAGAAGTAAAGTAAATATAGTAGGTGTTAAACAACAGAAATGATTTACCAGTAAATTTTATACTGAAACAAAACAATATATGAAAAAAACAAATTACATTTTTTTAAAAATATGAATCATTAAAAAGAATTGAATATTAAGAGTTTTATAAGATACTAAATGGGATTAATAATGATATAAGAACATATTAAGAATTGGCAAGGAAAGGTATAGAAGAAAATAAAAAGTCACAGAAGTATGAAATTACACCATAGTATTGTAACAAAGTTATTTTTGTAATAAAAAGATGGAACTATTAATATAAAGAGAGATTGCATCATGAAGTGTATGGAAAAGTTCTGTAAAGAAATAACAAAAAATAAAACACAAAGTAATCCCTAAATTTAGGACATTTACTAAATTGCCACATTTGAAATGAAGGTGAGACCTGCAATAAGATATATAAAGATGTGAAAAGTTCCAGAAAATGATGGAATTATAATTGACATCTTACAAAGAGCAGGCAAAAAAAATAGAAAAATTGTTGCAAAGTTAAATATAAAATGCATAAATGATAAATATGTAGTGAATGAGTGGAATATTGTATTAATAATATTGACATTTAATAAATCTTAAAACTTATAGATCTACAAGTTTTCTATCATAACTATACAAAATCTTTATCAAGATTATTCTCAGCCCATCTACAATAAACATTCAATTTTAACCAACCAAAAGAGCAAACAGCCCAGTGGAAGTTATAGAGAGGACCAATGAATATGATAAACCATTACATTTTGGATCAGTAGATTATGAAATAGCATTTGATTTTATAAGCATTTCAACAATGATTAATGCATTAGGTCATCAAATTATAGACCTCAGAATGTTATCTTGTTTTAAAATATAAAATATACTAAAAAGATTAATATTGATAAAAGTATACAATACAGTGACTCCATATCTCAAAAACCTTTTATAGCCATTTTACAAAATGTATTTAGTGGATTAAAATGAGAAATAGAGAGAATAAAAGTAAATGGATATTTAAGTTAGCAATATTTTATAAATATGATTGATTTTAAAAATATTATGTTTTAGGAAATATTGAACAATCATCAGATGAAAGTATGAAAATAGGATTTAAAGTTGTCTGTTAAAAAGTCTAATGTTCAATGGAATTTCACAGAAAATAAAAATAATAAAGATTGATAATGATGACTTAGAAAAAGTTAATAAGTACAAATATTTGGGTTATATTATTAATATGGAAACATAATATACAAAAATAGTTATAGAATTAAACTTGGCTGGAATGCTTTTGAAAGAAATCATAGTATTAAAAGAAAATATTTTCCTGAAGATTTGTGATGATGGTGTTCTAGCTGTATTTTTATATTGGACTATTACCACCATTTAATATGTGTGTTGAATGTCTTTAGAAAAGTTTAATTTTATTTAAATATTAAACTTTTATTTAAATATTTCAAATACATTCAACTGTTAGTAATATCACAGCAAACAGGTTAATATATGAACAATGTTTTGAGAGGTATTTTTCTCCTCTCTTCTTCAGGTGTTGCTGGTTAAACAGGTTAGTATATGCACCAACTGTTAGTAATATCACAGGAAACAGGTTAGTATATGCACAACGTTTCAAGAGGTATTTTTCTCCCCTATTTTTCAGATGTTGCTGGCCTGACCAGTGACAGTACTAGCATGGGATTTGAACCTGGGCCCTTAGATTTTTGATTATTGAATTTTAAGGTAACACTCTATCCAATTGAACAGAAGAGAGCAGAAAAATACCTCTCAAAACATTGTGCATATACTAACCCGTTTGCTGTCATTACTAACAGTTGAATGTATTTGGAATATTTAAATAAAATTAAACTTTTCTAAAGACATTCAACACACATATTAGATGATGGAAATAGTCCAATATAAAAATACAGTTAAATGGAAATATGTTTATGTGTTTAAAAAGAGTTTTAATAAATGTGATTTGTTAGTTCTTATTTGGGAATCTGTGGACACTTAATCAAAGAACAATTTAGAGATTTCAAATCACTCAATAAAATATGGAGAGATGTATATTAAAAATAAGAAGGTATCAAAAACTAAATATATGGGTGAGAAAACAAATAGATATCAATAACATTATTGAGAGAATTCATGATCTGAAATGGAACTGGATTAGAGATATTTCTAGATACATAAATAGTTGAAGTCTTCAACTGAATCCAAATAGATTATGAATAATCTACAAAGAGACCACAGATGTGATGGGTGGAATTAATAAAAAATCATTAGTGTGTTGTAGAAAAGTCAAGCTAAGAATCATAGAAAATGAATTAAACTTGGGATAGATGCTTCATTCTGCAGTTTATCAATAATGGTTGAGAATGATAATAATGATATTGTCTGACAACAGTATCTTGCATGGTTTAATGCTGTGGAAAAATATCAGATTCTGAACTTAAGCTTCATCAATATGGATTTTCCTTTGTCAGTTCCAGTGTTCAAACTTATAAACTCTTAATCAATAAAACTATTTCATTATAGAGACTAAAAATAACATATTAAAGAGAATGAAACTTTGATGTATATACTACTATAAATATCTGCAAGATTGACTTACAATTTTTAATATATTTAAAAGCAATATCTTTGTTGCATCAATGTTAATTTATTAGACAAAAAGTAGTTGACTTTTATCTAATAATCAAACTGTTCCATGGTTATTTAATAGGATAGATGTATTGGGTTCTCCATAAAATATTATGTTCCTAGTGCTACACATTTAAGTTATTATTTATTTATGGGATTTTAAAAATTATTAAGACTTAAAAAATAAAAACAATGCATACCAATGGACATAATGTGTTTAATCAAGTCCAAATTTTTAGGCATAAAAAGTTAGCAAGAAGACATAGTATATAACACTAAATCAAATTTATTGTACTTAGCATCAAATCAATTTAATCATATCATTGAATTGTGTCACTGTGTTATCTCACATAAAAAGTGCTGAGTATATGGAAATATATTATTAAAACTAATTACATTGGAGAAACAAAAAATTCAATTACAAATGATTAATAAATATAAATATGACAAAAAAATCACCAGTTTGTTTACATTCAATAGAAACAGAACACACATTTGAAACATGTAGCATTAACCGCTCATTAACCGCTAATTATATTATTGGCTGAGTAAGGTAAAAGTCAAAACTTTTAATTCGCTAATTCACAAACTAAAGTGTCAATTAGCAAAGTCAATTGTCAAAATATATTCATCTTTTAATATTATATTCACTTTAGTTTCATTTGTAAAAAGTACATTAATAATTTGTCAGATTATGAAAGTGAATGGAAGTTTTTTCAAAAATAAATTTTGATTTATATTTAGAAAAATATTCGATAGTGGCAGAAATTAAAAGGAACATCACTCACCAATGAAAAAGATTTGCTGATGTCCTCATTTCTTCCCACTTCTATGTAGCGATAAGCACATTACAATAAATAAATAATTCTTCCTAAAATCTTAACTATTTTTCTAAAATAATTTTATTTTTAACATATTTTATCAAAATAATTTATAATTTGTCATTAAAATGGTCTAAAACATTTGTTTATCATTTTCAAAATAAAGCAAAAACAGATCGTAACTCTTTACTTTTTGGCAGCCATTTTCTTTATTGTCAAAATGGAACAGCCAATAAGATTCAAGAGAAGGCGGTAATTTTCTTTTGCTTGACATATATGGTCATATTTATTGATTTTTTACTTGTAAAATAATTCAAGAGAGGGCAGCATCTTATAGAACTTTTTTTAATCTTTTAAATGACTGCAAATTCGTAGTATGAAAAGTGACCGATTTAGAGTGATGTCAAACCACTTCATTTTTAAACGAATTGATCATGCAAAAGGTTAAAATGCAAGAACAATTCAAGATGCAATTTTTTAAATAATATTAAGTCCACATTGAATAAAGATTTAGAGTTAAAAATTGTGTTAGTATAAATATGATTGAATTAAATTTAAATAATAAAATTACAAAATATATATGTATAAAGCATAAAAAGAGAAAGATTGTGTACAATACAAAGGATGCCAATTAAAAATTAAAAAACTAACTGTTACTAAGATGAACAGGTAAAAGAAGGTTTTAATAGTAGTTAAATAGGTATTCAAATAATATTTTATAAAAATCATATTTGTTAATAATAATAATAGTAATATATACAAATAGTTAATAAAAAGTTTGAATATGATAGGATCTTAAACATCAATTTAAAGGGTAAAAAATTAAATTTTATACATTAATATAGACATAAATTTGTAAGAAATTTAATAAATAAAAATAAAATAAATAATAATAAAATGTTTATAGATTAATAAAAAATTATAAGTTTAGTAAATTAGATATATTATGGGGTGTATAAGCATATTAATTAGATGTGAAAATATAAATTATATAAATTGGTTAAAAGCTACTGCTTTTAACATGTTTATGTTATAAAATGTAATATATATATATATATGAGAGTATGTGTGCAATATAAATATAATAGATATATAAAAAAGGAGTCAATTTTAATTGATAATAAAGTTTATTTTAATTAATAACTATTGTTTGATTGAATGCAAGTATATTTTATATACTTGGAGTTTTACATTACAAACACTTATTATATTTTTAGTTTTGAAGAAGACTGTTGATCACCTGAAACTATAAGATTGATTGAGTAAAAAATAAAATATAGCATTAGTAATATTAGTGATTAAGCCAATGCACATGCACTTTAAAGATAAATTATAAATGAAAACTCAATTTTTCCAGACATGAGATATAGTATTTTAGAAAGAATGGAATGAATCCACCCATTCTTTCGACCCAAATGTTTATGTATGGGCAAATCTTAAGTGAGCAGAAATAAGAGCATGAAGGTGTTAAACGATCACTTTAAATTACATTTGTTATGTTTGAACGAATGACACTTGTGAAATCTTTACAATTTACAAACTGTCATTCTTTACTTAAAATTAAACATATATAATGAGATTATTTTATATAGCGCTATGTTTTTTATGTAATAGTAATATCTCATTATATATGTTTCATTTCAACTAAAGAATGATGGTTTGTAAATTGTAAAGATTTTGCAAGTGTCATTCGTTCAAACATAATAAATGTAATTTAAAGTGACCGTTTAACACCTTCACGGTCTTATTTCCACACACTTAAGATTTGCCATACATAAATGTTTGGGTCAAAGGAATGACTGAATTCATTCCATTCTTTCTAAAATACTATATCTTGTGTCTGGAAAAATTGAGTATTCATTTATAATTTATCTTTAAAGCGCATGTGCATTGGCTTAATCACTAATATTACTATTACATAAAAAACATAGCACTATATAAAAATAATATCTCAAAATATAGCATTGTAAAAATGAATAAAGAAAGGAGGATTTATTTATTGGTGTCTTTTTTGTCATATATTGTGTTGAGATACATATTATTTTATAATCACAATGATTTCTGGATTCTCTGCAATTAATAATAAGTAACATAACTTTTAATTAGCTTATTATAAGGCAAATGTCTTTCCAACAGTGACTCATAAAACAAAAGTGAATAAAAAGTATCACTTACCATACTTGTCAGTGGTGAATTAGTAAAAATGGGAGCAATTTTTGCAACTTAATACCTATTAATTTGTGTAATATTAAATGTTTAAGAGGTTGCCCAGGTTTAACCCCAAATCATAAACAAGGTTATATTAAAATTGCTCCCTACATCCTTTAACCTTGAAAATGATTGATTTATCAAATGAGCTAGTTGGAAGAATATCCTGATATATTTTTTAAAAAGTGGTGTTCATGGGTGTATGGTTGTTGAAGACAAAACTCTTGGGTTTCCATCATGAAAAATATTTACAAAAAGCATTTAATAACTGAGTTTGAATTTCTAATTTTATCAGCTAGAAACAAATAAGATAAACTAAAAGATGCAGAAAAACTTCATGTTTTCAGTGAATGAACTTTGGTTTTTTGAGTAAGGTATTCAGTTAAGAAGTGCACGAAAATTTAATGCATTCTTCTTATTGCAGTTTAAATTATAATAATTCATAAATGAACATTGAATGTTGCTCTCACCTTTGGAGTGAAATGGTAATGAGGAATAATTCATTACATGATCAACATTCCCTATGTTTCCATTGATTACTCAGGCTTGTATTGCGTTGCACTATTATATGGTGAATTTTGCCTTTGATGATGGTCAACAATAGCATATTACCTGACATCAAATGTTATCACTTGTTCCTAGCATTCTATTACTACTCATCCAACAAGCCTCAGAACATAAACATATAAACAATAATGTCCTGAAAATTTTTTTTTATCAAAATTTATCAAAATATTATTTTTATTGAACTAATTGACCATCTATTTCTCTGTTGTATATTGTAATAAGACTTCCGGTCTGAAGCTTAACTCTGCTATTTCCAGTACTCAACTGTCATCTGACCGCTCTAACAATAAATTATTTGATTATTTTTTAATCCTGTACAGATTAAAGCATTGATATATTGATAAACTCTAAAGGTAAAAGATCCCAAATTGAAACTCGATGTCTCGTTGCCTTCTATGCATACAACCATTGGTTCATTTTTTACTATTATTAATTGATTATATCTAGAAAGCCAAGAATAAAGCAGGAGCTTTAATTTTATGCTGTAATTTAATCTTTTTTTTTTTTTAAAAAAAAAAAAACTTTTGCTTTTAAATCTTATAATATGTTTATTTACAAGGATGAAAATTGTCTGAGAAAGTGTTAAATACAGTCGGAAGCTGACAGTTATCAAAGGATTAGAGACTGGTTCAGGTGTGCGAAATATGGAAATTCATTATCACAGAGCAACATTAAAGCCTCAATAATCATGTTTTTACTAAAATAAAAACTTGTTAATAATCATTCGCTAAAATAACAGACAGTTGTGGTTAATGTTTTTATAATCATTATCAATACACAGTCTCACGAATTGAAAGATTATTTATATTAATTAAAAAAAATAACGCATTATTAATAATTTATTTTTTGCGTTTTTTTTTTTTTAATTTTAAAGAAAGAATTATTAACGTAGTTACTTGACTTTTAGCAAGATAAAAATTAGACATAAAAATTCAATCAAGTAAATGTAACCCACCTACAAGAGTTCAAAGAAATGGTCAAAATGGAAAAAGTGCGAAGGTCAATGTTTTTAGACGTAATTACGAAGCATTAAAAGCAATTATAAATCAAAACTAAATTAACGTTTTTGGATAGCTTTGAAAGGTCATTAGTTATTTTTTCTTAATATCAAATTCGAATATTTTTTAAATATAATATTTTTAAAAAAAAATCTATTCAATATCAATTCACTTTTCTGCTGCAATTATCAATTCAATTAATGTCAATAAAAATCTGATTAATATATTGAATTATATAACCTGACTCAATATTATTTGCTTTTATTTCTTTCTTTGCTTGCTTGTTTTCTTTTTTGCAACTTCCTCAATTCGTTTATTGTTTCCTCCCTCTCTCCTTGTTTCCTTTCCTAATTATTTTGTTTTCCCTTGTTCTATATCAGTTTTTATCCTTTTCTCTCAACCCATTTTTATATCACTACTAAAGAATAAAAGTAATCAACTGGTTTATTCATAAAATCATCATTTCCTATGCTTACACAAGCTTCTGGAATTGTATCAAACTCTCCATACAATAGTGCCACCTAGAGCAAGCCTTAATAAAATATTGCTACTGGTTTGCATTAGAGCCTAAGATCTAGATGCAGTGCTCTCAGATTCAATGCTTTTCACAGGTGAAGGCCACAAGCTATAAACTAAACTGGAGATATTTAATGACTAGATGGGGATTTTATGTACAAAAAATTATTGCATCCACTGATTACTAAGGCTTGCACTAGATGGCACTACTGTATGAAGAAGATATTGCTACTGTTTTACATGGTTTATTAATTTGAGAATTCATAGGAAATTTGATTACCAATGACAAAGCATGAACTATGAGCCCAGAGTTTGCCACTTTAATAGACTATCTCTTATAATAAATTACTATAATCTCTCCATATTTATGAATGCACCATTTATAAGATTAAAAAAAAAAATTCAAAATTTATATTCATAGCCTACATGAGTACACTCCAATAATTATGTGATGTTTTCTTTCAATTTCTTACCACATTGTTAATTATTTTTGTTGATGTCTCAATATATAATTTTTTTAAAGCTTTTGCATCTAAACACTATAATTAAGTCAAGACCAAATCTTAATTTTTATTAAAAATCTAACAATTTAGCAATTACAGTGTGAATCAGGTTACCAACTGGATCAAATTATACAAATGATAAAAGTGCTTTGTAAAATGTGAATGTTATAATTGCAAGATTTATGTAGATTCTGCTGTGAATACATAAACGTGTGGCCATAATATACTGAAACTGTGTAATAGTACTTTTTTTGCTGATTTTTCAGGAAATATAGAGTTTCAATTTAAAGCAACAAATATATAATATTAATTATGCATTAGAAACCATTATTTCAAATTGTGACATCTCAAACAAATAAATAAAGACAAGAGAGAAAGGCATAAGATTACAAGATGCATTTCCATCCTCAATCATTAATGAGAAGTTATCCATAGTAAATTATTATAACTCAATTTACAAGTGCTACATTCCTTTTAATAAAGAAAAATGATCTCTAAGATAGAATTCAATCCTCAGTTGGCCTATATCATTGTCTAGCAAATGGTAATAAATTATTACAACTCAAATTACAAGTCCTTTTACATGCTTATTTGATGGATATTGTCTTTAATTAAATACATGATTTATTATTAATAATCATTTACTAGGCTTGGAGATTATTATATTATTTAAGCTAAAATATAATCTCTAAATTTTATTAAAAATTAATATATCAGTTTAAATTAATTATATAAGCATGGGATACTAATGTAACATACACCCTTTTTATATACACATACAGCATTCTAAGTGCAGATTTAAAAACCTCTACTTCCCATTCTCACACTTCAAACAAATGAATAAAGACAACTGAAAAAAGAAAAGATAAATGATCTTGTGACTTAGTTAGACAAAACTATCCCCTTTGGTTCTCATCCATCATCTATCTGGCATACAATGTTTTTTTCTAGTTCTTTTTTGCAACCTCTTGGGATTCAATTTAAAAGGTTGACTGCCCTTTCATTAAAACAAAATAACATACCATACATTATATGTGATGTATTTCCATCTGTACATTATACGTTTTTTAAAAATATTTGACAGGTAATTATTTCTTTATTGATATAAAAGTCATCTCTCTAAGAATAACCACCTCATAGTATCAGATCCGTTTTAATCTTTTTTCACTAAGAATCAGTACTTTTTCACTCCAATTATTCAATTGCCATCTTTTATTTCTATTATGATTATCACACAAAATGGGAATAAAAATTTTAAGATTTAATCAATGACTGTATACTTTTATCTAACCTTTAACTACTACTGAATTATTGGGAAAATGTATGAACTTATCAAAACAAAGCAATTAACTTCTGATATACTTTTCAGAATAAAATTTTGTGTGTTTAACTTGTGTTTGACATCAGACTGATTATATGTGACTTTTTTTTCCAAATTAAAAGCAAGCTTGAGATTATTCCTTTAGGTAGGCAGCTGAAAACCAGCTCTACTAGTCTCTTAACATTGATAAGTAAATAGGTATTTTGTCACTGTTAGTTAGAAAACAGAAGGTTAATCCAATGAATATTTAAGTATTGACTATAAAAATAACAGATACATCTTAAGATAGCCAACTACAAATTAGTAAATGGGCATTTTTCTATTATTAGTCAGTGAATAGGTGAGTTAATTTAATGAATGTTAAGGCATTTACTATAAAAATAATAAATACATCTTCAGGTATTCAACTCATAACCAGATATGCTGGTCTTTCAAAATTGACCAGCAATTAGGTATTTTGTTATTTTTAGTTAGAGGATAAGTGGTTTAAAGCATTGACTATAAAAATCATAAAGGCATTTGCAGTGTGTTGCACCTGTACAATGATGAAAAAGGTGATAGGATGAAGAGCTTAAGGTTTGAGATATATATAAAACATTTTAAATATTATTAACAGTATTATGTGACTTCTCATATGCTCACTCATTTTGCTTCTATGAGCACTGTTACCCAATTACTGAACCTACTGTAAACTTGAATAATCAATGGACATTAAAAAATATAGTCCATCTCTAGTTGACCAGTTTCTGCAAAGTCTAAGATTCAAAGCTGAAGTTAATAAACTTATACATATAGCAGCTATCTTTTGCTTCTTTATACTATTCGAGTTAAAATCAGGAAATTTCTAAAACTCTAACAGTTAAAACCTAGATAAACTCACTTGCATAACTCTATAGATTTGACAGCATATCAGTTTCTATATATTTTTAAGACCTCTGTTCCATAACAGCCTCATCCCCTTTTTTATTTTTTGGCTAAGAAAGATAATAGCAACAAAAATATCACATGACCTTTCACATGCTTCCAAGAGCATTTGTTTTCACACTATCCTAGTGCCATTTTCTGTAAACATGAGCAATCAAAATTCGTATTTCCAAATAGAACAGTTTCCGGTGTTTGCATTTGTCAGTGAAGTCTATATATTATTCAAAACTGAAACTATACTTACATTTCTTTTATTACACCAAATGGTTTCTTAAGGTCTCATTTAACTAATAATATTAACATTTTCTTTTGATTCATATGTAATAATTGAAAATTGTTAAATATACAAGCTTATCTTTTTTTATTGTAAGTTTTAAATGTTTTGTTATATTATTAGATTTGTAACTAAGTGTAAATTAATTTTCTATAAATGAGAACAGATTTAAGATTTATTAAGTGTAAATGATTTTATTGAGATTTAAAATTGTAGCAATTCAAAAATATATAAGAAGTTGAGTAAATTAACAAACTAAGCATAAATAATGAATAAAAATTAATGCAGATCGACAAAAAAAAAATCAATATCATATTAGCTTTCAATCACTGTGTTATTTATAAAATTAAATTATTGATGTGTTTTGAACAATTTTAAATATCATGCCATAACAGCAAATATAAACACTTTTCTACATTCTTATATATTATTACTAGATTGCATGTCCACCCTTGGTGACCCCATGTATAAAATATCTCTAGTCCTTTCTATTTCTCAGGATGTAGCAAAGCCATAAAATTCATTTTCTGTCATCATTTTCATATATCAGTGCCCTTATTTTCTTTTTCTTCAACATTTACCAGCATTAACATTTTTAAAACAGTTTGAGCAAGCATAAAAAATGGTGATCATGTGACATTAACACTTTTACCAATAAGCTATCAATTCTCACATTGTATGCAAAATATCATTTACTCTTTATTATTTTCATTTCCAGCCAACACTAATATCGAATGTCTTTGTTAATTGAATTTATGTATTTGTTTTTACATACCAACCAATAAATTTTAAACTATTTTTTGAAAAATGGTATTTCAAAAGTATTTATCTTCTTAATTTTTAAATATATGTTCAATTTCATAATCGCACATTCAACCTAGAATCTAGGGCATGATAAAAATCGAAGTTTTGTTTTAATAAAAAAATTAATCAGTATTTAAGTTTTCCACTGCATGAAAAATATTTCTTGCATAGTAGAACCATGAAGAAAAGATATTCCTCATCATGATTGTCATTGGCATCAGTTGAAAGAATTTAGGCATTTTTCCATGCTTGATTATCTTCAACCTTAAAAAAGCTAAACAATGGACCAATATTAGATGTTTCACTACGTTGGTTATAAATTAGATATGTAAAAAATATATCAGATTACATAAATCGCTAAAAACTTATTTCTTTATCTTTTCTATACTGTTTTTTTATTCAGTTCTGTTATCTACATTTCACATATCAAAGTTGTGTGCTCTCTATTCTCTATCATATAGTATTGGAAAAAGCTTAAAGTAGAAGAAAAAAAATATTTTTATTCAAACAACAAAAGCGAAAGTAATTTTTTTGGTTGTGAGGTTTTAATATGGTTTTAATGGTTTAACTAAGAATGGCTACATGCATTTTTATCAACCAATATTGAGTGGCTAGTTGAATTGTCTGTGGGCTGGCTACCTTAAAAAAGTTATATGCCTATTTATAACATGAAAATGTTGAAATATTACATGGTAAAGAATTTGAACCATAAAGTGTAAGCATGATCTAGATATAATAATAACTATATTATTAGCCTTTTATCAGTTTTATACCAAATTTTTACCAAGATAATTACAACTTGTCTACAGAGAACATTGGATTTCCACCAACCAAGAGAACAATCTGGATTTAATAGTGGTTTTAATACAGTAGATCATATCCAGGTATTGAGAGAAGTTATAAAAAGAACAAATGAATATGAGTTGCCATTATGCTTTGGATTTGTAGATTATGAAAAGGCATTTGATTCTATAAACATTTCTTCAGTGATTAAAGCATTGGATCATCAAGGTATAGATCCAGGATATTGTCATATTTTAAAGAATATTTATAAAAATGCAACAGCAACAATTAGATTATATAATGCTACTAGGAAAGTCAACATTAAGAAGGGTGTAGGACAGGGTGACTCTATATCTCCAAAACTTTTTACAGCAGTGCTACAAGAAGTATTTTGTGGATTAAATGAAAAGCTAAATAAGTGAAAGTAAATGGAGATTATTTAAGTCATTTAGATTTTGCAGATGATGTAGTTGGTTTTGCAAATAATGCTTTAGATCTGCAGGAAATGTTGCAGGGGTTATCAGATGAAAGTAGGAAAGTAGGACTAAAGATAAATGTTAAAAAGATTAAAGTAATGTTTAATGGATTTTCTCAAAGTATGAAAATTAAGATTGATTATGATAAGTTAGAAGAAGTAAACAGTTACAAATACCTTGGTCAGATTATTAATACAGATGGAAAATAATGGATGAAATTAATCATAGAATTAAACTTAGTTGGGGTGCTTTTGGTAGAAATAACTTGATACTAAAAGGAAATATGCCTATGTGTTTGAAAAGGAAAGTTTTTAATAAATGTGTTTTACCAGTTCTTACTTATGGATCTGAAACTTGGACACTTAATAGAAGAGCAATACAGAATCTTCAGACCACTCAAAGAAGTATGGAGAGATGCATGTTGGGAGTAACAAGAAGAGATCGAAAATGCAATATATGGGTAAGAGAACAAACAGGTGTTACTGACCTCATTGAAAAAATTAAAAGACTGAAGTGGAGTTGGGATGGACATATTGCTAGAAGAGATGATAATATATGGACAACTGAAATCTTAAACTGAATTCCAAGAGATTGTAAGATACCCAGAAAGAGACCACATGTGAGATGGATAGTTGAAATAAGAAAGTGTGCAGGGGTGATGTGGAGAAGAGAAGCTAAAGATCAGAGGAGATGGATTGAACTTAGAATACCTTCATACTGCAGTAGACTGATAATGGTTGATGATGATTATGATGATATCATGAGAGTTTATAGTATAGTAGTTAGAAAAGCAATGCATTTTCTCACTGGGTTTCATAGAATAACAGGAAAGACAAAACATTTTCCACTTGATTACTTGACTTTTGGTTGATGTAGTTAAAATAATTTTTCTTTTCTTCATTAATTGCTAATTATGAATATCTAAATACCCATTAGATAATCAATAATTGGATGAATAAGTGGGTTTGATTATAATTGCACACTCTATAAAGTTATAACTTCCTTGAAAATCTTTAGCTAACTGAAATAAAACCTTTCAAGTTTCTGGAAGATTCAAACCTCTGATTATGAACATAATGTGCAAATATATATTCACTAGAATTCTTATTTTTTTTTTATAACCTACAGCTTTATTACTCAATCTACAAATATGAAAAAGACTCTGGTCCATTCCACAATGCTCAGTATAAATTCATACATACAATGAAGTTGCAAAATATGTTGTATCAATAAGTACTACTTGAATTGCATGCTATTAAAACAATGTAACAAACAAAAATGTAAATAAATAAACAAATTTATTAAATTTATAAATTTAATACATTTTATGATACAAAAGCAGCCATTTTTCCTTTTCTGAGTGTGTTTATTACTAAGAATTTTTTTGATTTATGTTGAAAGCACTTACATTTTATTCTTCATTAATTAGGATTTACAAATCTGATGTGCAATATTATGTATAATAAAATATTCCTAAATGTATTGTTAAAATTTTTCCAAAATTCAAATTAATATTGACTTTCTTGAAAATAAGACTATTATTACATTTCTATAAGAAAACAAAGTTATTAAAAAAGAGAATATTATCCAGAGCATGTTTAATTGTGATGAAAGTCAGATATTTCATTTTATTTAAAAAACAATAATATGCTAAATTAAACTATTTTTCTTATTCTTATTTTTTCAATGAATAAATAAATGAATGAATACATAATAAAATATTTGCAATTGAACAGAAAATAACTGAAGCTACTAATGAGTTATATAATGTAAATAAACTCTCCAAAAGACAAATGATTGTTTACATTGTACAATTCATTGGAAGCTTCAGTTTCTTTCTGTTCAGTTGCATATAATCTGAGTTATTTATTATTTAGAGTAAAATATATAATATAAATATGCCTCTTGAATTTATTGTATTATTTTTAAAAAAAAATTTATACTATAATCTTAATTTATATATGAATACTAAACATACGAAAAAACATCTGTGTTATGTATATGTATATTCATATTGAAAAGCAATGTATACTTACTGTTCAATAAACAATATGTATTTCATTCTAATCAAAGTTTATCAATAAATATGAACTGTTATACACAATGTACAACTTAGACAAGCATGGCTTGAAATAAAATACAGTAGATACTATTTTTCTATTGTATGTATGTTTCTATGTGGTAATTTCAAATGCCTCATCTCTTAACTTACAAAACAAACTCAAAAAACTAGCAATAGTATTATTCTTGTTTTATTTATCTTGCATGGTTACAATTTTTAGTTCATATGGGTCTCTGGATTCTATCTATTTTGTCATTCATAATCCACTAATTGACATCTCATCTAGAAGATGAGAATAGACACAGACACAGTATTGATTGTGATTTCTATGGTTACAGTTACAAAACTGAATGTCTTCATAAAACCACTACTGAGATTATCATTTTGAATTTTCTTTATATCATTTATTTCTTCATAAACAATTTCAACAACAACTAGACCAAATATAGACATTGTACAATAAATGCATGTGATGAATCGGAGAACTGACAGCGTACAAAGATATTTAACACTGATATTTAACACTGAATTACTTTCATAACCATGATTCAAGAGGAAACTAATGCACATTGAAAGGATACTAGATTTACTAAAATAAATATTAAATTATATACTTTATTACTTATCAGTTTGTTAGTAGTCATTGTCAAACAAGTGTCGCCATTCTAACTTCTAAAACACAAACATAAAATGTCAAAACTAATAATACTTGGAAGAATAATAATAACCACAGTAATAAATGGATGCTAGAAGGTTTGTGTATTAAAATCTTTATCTAGTGCCTATTTATTCTATATCCCCATATTAGTTTCTAGCTTGTGATTCGCATCAGTGTGTAGCCTTGGATCTGAGACCATTACACCTAGATCTTTGCACCGAATGCAACCCACCAGAAGCCATGTTTACTATTTTAATATACTATAAAGTTGTGAGCTTAAATTTAAAACACAATAATGTCTTTAATCTAAATCAGTTATCTTGTATATGATAATCACATAGATCAAAACCCAGTTCAGAATCTCTACATTTTAATGCCTTTGATTTTTATAACTGTAGCCACCATCATTATTTAGCCAGTATTTATATTAACTCAATAAAATATTACATGAGTACAATTTCTTATGGTTACATAATCTCTTAAAACAGTAGCAAATTTCACCCTACAGTCGATAGCAAATTTCTCCATTACAGTAGTGCCACCCAATGCAAGCCCTATATAGTAATGAATGGATGCTAGATGATTTGTGCATCAAAATTCCTATCTAGTGCTTTATTTCTGATCAAAGTATTATTTAAAAAGTTCAAAGGCACTAAAACATATAGATACTAAACTGGGTTCAGATCTTTACAATTATACAATTTAATTCACTTGTATTGAAGATATTGTGTTTTGATTTTAGCTCTTAGCTTTATAGTAAACCAAAAAGGCAATAGTTGGCTGCTGAAGAGTTGAATTAAATCCAAATACCTAGGTGCAGTACTTTTAGATCCGAAACTTCTCACTGATGTAGGTCACAAGCTAGAAACTAATATGGATGATTAGGCTTTATATAGGAGTTTTGGAGCATAAACCTTTTTATTATTCCATTAATTACTGGGATGCTCTATTGTATAATTTGCTCCACTGCTTTAAAAGATTGTGTAAGAATAAGAAAATGGTGGTCATGTGATGTTTTAGTGGCTAATAATAATGAATAAAAGATACTTCTAAAGAGTTAAACATCAATTTTTTTCTGAGTATGATTATATGTTATACTGTCTTATATTTAATATATTAATGTATAGAGATTCAGATTATTATCAATCTATCTACATTTTATTTGTCCATTTGTCTGTCTTCCTGCCTCTCTATCTATCTATCTGTCTATCTTTCTGTCTGTCTGTTTATCTGTCTATCTCTGTCTGTCTGTCCATCCGTCCCGCATCCATCTATCTATCTGTCTGTCTGTCTGTCTGTCTGTCTGTCTGTCTGTCTGTCTGTCTGTCTGTCTGTCTGTCTGTCTGTCTGTCTGTCTGTCTGTCTGTCTGTCTGTCTGTCTGTCTGTCTGTCTGTCTGTCTGTCTGTCTGTCTGTCTGTCTGTCTGTCTGTCTGTCTGTCTGTCTGTCTGTCTGTCTGTCTGTCTGTCTGTCTGTCTGTCTGTCTGTCTGTCTGTCTGTCTGTCTGTCTGTCTGTCTGTCTATCTATCTATCTATCTATCTATCTATCTATCTATCTATCTATCTATCTATCTATCTATCTATCTATCTATCTATCTATCTATCTATCTATCTATCTATCTATCTATCTATCTATCTATCTATCTATCTATCTATCCATCTATCTATCTATCTATCTATCTATCTATCTATCTATCTATCTATCTATCTATCTATCTATCTATCTATCTATCTATCTATCTATCTATCTATCTATCTATCTATCTATCTATCTATCTATCTGTCTATCTATCTATCTGTCTGTCTGTTTGTTGGTCTGTCTGTCTGCCCGATCTATCCATCTATCTATTTATATAAAGCTGTAGAATAATTCTCAAAGATTGATCGTTTCCCTATTTTATTGATGATTCTGTTTTTTTTTTTTTTTTGGTTTTTTTTAAAAATCTAAAGAGAAAAGAATTTGGATTTTATTTAATCTTTTTCATCTTTTTTTTTTTTAACTTTTGAAATTCTAAAATATAATTCAAGCTGACTCGAAACTGATATAGCTTTTGAGTTGGTTATTTCTAAAAACAGTTGAATAAAGCAAATTATTTTTTAATATATATTTTACACTAATTAAAAATATATATATATGTTGTTATTGTTTTTATTGTTTCCAAAAATTATATTAGGGTAGATAATAGTTTTATTTTTTGTACTTTTTTTATTAAAAAAGTTACTAATTCTAAAAGTTTCTCGTTAATATAAGCTATATATAAAAAGTTACAAAATTTTTGACAATTGTCGAGAACTTGGATATTTTTTTTATATCCTTAAGATTTGATACTTATATTTCTACCTTTTAATAAAATCAAGAATTTATTAAAGTCATGATACTGCTATCAGTATTAAAATTTAAAAGTAGATGAATTAACTGATGGTTGGCAGTAATGGCAAATACCAAAGTTGATGTAATGTAGTTACTTCTTAGACAGTCTGATGATTTAGTGCATATACTATATACCCAAATCGTTTATTAGTCAAGTTAACATCCTTTTCCCTTGAATTATATGCTAATGTATACTCATTTATTTCATTTCTCTGTTATGTTTTCCAATTTACAATTGTTAAATAATTGACCCAACTCTGTGGTAGTTTTGTCTTTTACCTTATTTTAATAAAAACTGCTTTTTTAAAAAATTCTAGTATTCTATTCTCATAAGTCCTATTTAAATATAAAACTTACTTAAACCCCAAAATATACTTAATTTCTTACCGCTTTTATTTTTATATTATTTTTTTACTTTTCAAACTATTTATTCCAATTCTCTTTCAACATCCTATATGCTATAAATACATATTCAAAAATCTTCCTTCCACCTTCATGTAAACTAAATCATTATTCCAATTTTTTATTCCATGTTTGCATCCTTTCCTTATTATTCAAAGCACCCACCCTTGCATCAAATAACAATAAAATTTATTTACTGCTATCTTATATTTTCTCCTATTTATGGGCTTTTAATTCTTATGTAATTTCTAACTATTTTCAATTCATATACATTTTTACATCTATGTTTTTTTTCTAAACAACACATTCTCTTTTCCTTCCCACATAATTATGTAACTACACTATATTCTTTACATGTTTGTAATACAAATTGTATAACTCTACAATTGTGCTTTACGTCATGTTAGCTATATAGTGTAGTACTTAATAATCTTAATTAATCATCTGAGCGCTTTAATGAAGTCTAAGTTCCCATAATAATAGCTCAGGTGATTGATTAAGATTATTAAATACTACACTAGATAGCTTCATTACATGTGGGTAAAGCACAAGTATACAGTTATAAATTGTCAATGAAGTAAAACCTCAATTAATGCAAACCTTAATAATTATTTGTGCTTATTTTTGTTTGTTATTTTGATTATTTTAATTAATTACTATTTTAATAAAATTAGTCACCAAGCCTTAATTCGAGCAGAAAATAATGACAATAAAGAACAAAAAGTCTGTATTGAACATATTCTAAAATGCTACAATATAAAAAACAACATTTATTACTTATCAAAATATTAGTAACATCATAACCTAAAGATTCAATTCCTCTTGAAGCTCGTAAAATTTATGAAATTCCATATGGCATTTGTAAAGTTTATCTAGGTAAGACCAATCATGAGTACTAGAAGATATGAACATGATAATGCAATTAAGCAACACTCATCATCATCAGCACTCTCTTTTCATGCTATGGATTCAGGTCACAATAATGATTTCTCTGTGTCAGGATACTATTCAAATACGACACTCTCTACCAATGTAAGATTATAGCAGCCAATGAGATATTAAAAAGCCTAAATTGTATCAACAAACGTAATGACATATAAACTTCCCTCTATTTGAAAAAACAAAATAAAAAGCACATTAGTTTGAAGATTTTCTGACTTTTATTTTATTTTTCAATTTTATACACCTGTTTTTTTTATTGGTGGAACTTTAATATTGTTATAAATCAGTGTTTACAAA
Source organism: Epiperipatus broadwayi (assembly GCA_028023455.1). NCBI lineage: Eukaryota > Metazoa > Onychophora > Udeonychophora > Euonychophora > Peripatidae > Epiperipatus > Epiperipatus broadwayi. The sequence continues at coordinate 2,121,377 of JAQFVV010012465.1, forward strand.
GCCTTTACAACCAACTTTTATAATATTCTATTCATCAGCTAGTTGATGACTTGTATGATCAAGCCAAAACATCAGAATATATTTAATAAAGATATATATGAGAGCTGGTGACCTGGGCCAACTGATGAGTGCTGGTTCAGCATGAAATGCATTTTGAGGGTCATTTGTCTTTTATTGTATCTTTATTTATATAAAGAATAATAAAAAAGAAAGAGTAAGTATGGAGATTATTAAAATATATTTATAATCAAAATCATACATGGATGAACATGCAAAACTTATCATTTATATATATATATATATATATATATATAAATTGTATTTATTAGGATATTACTTAAATAATATATTAAAACAGGCAAAACTCTCCTTACAATAGTGTCACCATGGTGATCATTAGATGTTTAAATAATATATACAATATACAAATACTTCTAATTATTTGAACAGTATTCAAACATCATGTGCCATTAAAAGGATATTATAAACTAAATTGGCCAATCATGGCATACATACAGGTTTTGCACTTCATATTCATAACATTTCCTAGAAACAACTAATGCTCTACCAATATAGCAACATGT